>OX456523.1:131770362-132093118 GCA_949748255.1 Eustalomyia histrio
CTTTTTGTTATGTGGTTTTATCAAGTAATAAATTGAAAATTTGGAAAATTCAAATTGTACTAAATGAGCCGCGGTAGTACCACGGTACCAACCAAGGTAAAAATGTACCAAAAAAAGTACAATTGTACCATGTTTTCCATCCCTGGATTATATAAAGCCGTTTTTTTTTTTTTTTTTTTTTGAGTATTCAAAAAATCTTTGAATTTCTTATTATAATTATGAAACTGTTTTATGTTTTGTATGAAAGAGTACTTAATTTATTCTATGAAGAGTTTTATTTCAATAAACATTGGCTTCAATGAAACATGTTTTATAAATTATATGGCAAGATTCAAAGAACAAGTTCCAGTGAAAATTTTCATTGAAACTATGAAGAAATTTATTTCTGAATAGAATATAATTCTTTCAATGAAAATTATTATTATAGAATTTTATTAATCTGTTTTTCAAATTACATGAAACTTCTTCTTCGCAGAATGATTCATTAATTTCATGAAGAGTTTCATTAATTCTAATAAGCTTTTTTAAAAATTTACTTTAATGAAACCTGTTTCAGAGATTCAATGAAGAGTTTCAATGGACAAAATCCCATTGACAATTTTCATTGAAACTATCAAGACATTCATTACTCAAGTAAAGATACTTATTTTTCTTTAAATTTTAAAAAGAAACAGAAATAAATATTGCATAATGTTCCCCTAAATACTTAAGCTGGAGGCGATCAGTCGAAAGCTAAGACAAAAATTAGTTAACCACCCGAAGTCACCTAAGTGATCGAATCAGTTATTTAAGACAAAATTAGGAAGAAAAAAAAATTACCATATAAATAACTTTAAAACGTCCTGTATTGCTTCATTAAAATATAAAATAAATTTCAAATTATGCATTATTATTTATAACACCCACTGTGCTAATTATAATTTATTTTACAAATTGATATAAAATATGTAAGTTGATCTATATTTTATTTTATTTTCTAGAGAAAAAAGTATAAAACTTGTAATGTATATTATTAGTGTTGTGGTTGTTGACGTTTCTACATACATATAAGTATATTATATTGTATCTAATTTATATACATGATTAAATGATGTGTTATTCATACCCAGCAAAACCACACATTACCTAAAAATGTGTAAAGTAATGTATAGTCATATCGGCCGATGCATTACTTCACAGTTTACTTCGTTTATGAATTTTACAGGCCATGAGCCATAAGCTAATGTATGAAGTCATTACTTTAGAGGTAATAAAATAGGTGGATACTTATATGGATACGAGGATGGAAAAAGTAGTGTGTTTAAAAATAGATTTTAAAAAAAAATATATATTAAAAATATAATGTGTTCATGATGGAAATCGAACCTGAGAACTCTGGTTGTCAGCCGAGAGTAAAGTATTCAAAAAACCGGCCTTTTGGAAAAACCGGTTTCGGTTTTCTTCGAAAAATCGAATTTAAAAAAACCGGTTTCGGTTTCGGTTTTTGCAGAAAAAACCGGTTAACCGGTTTTTTTCGGTTTTTTTTTAATTTGAATAAAAAGCTTATATAATTCGTTGATTTAATTACAAACAAAAAAAAAGAAATTTAATAAATAAAGTAATAAAAATAAAAAAATACATTCTTTGAAAAAAAAAATATTTTATAATATTTTTTTTTATTGTATTTCATTTCAACATTTTATTTATTGGTTTTAATATTTTTTTAATATAATATTTTTAAAATTAATATTATAAAACTATATTCATATCAAATGAATAGAGATCATTAGGTTGGTAAATTGGGTAAAACTAGGTACGTTAGTAATTTGAACGTTTGGCATTAAATAAGTTCTTTTAATATTACATTTTAAATATGTAAAAAGAAAATCTATTTTTTACTTCTAAAATAATATTTTAGAAATAATATGCAATTTAAATGGTTCGTTTTAAGACGATTTTTTGCTTGCTTTTGATAAAGCTAGAAGTGGAAAATACTATTTCACTAATAGTAGATGTTAGACAAATAATCAAAAGACAATTATATAAATTGTCCAACTTTTCAGTTCTTTCGTCGCATTTATCAAGATATATGAAATCATCATATGTGACCTTCTCCGAGAAAAGGGACCTAGTGTGTCAAAAAACGGGTTTGGACTTAAGAGTGGATTCTGGTACCTAATTGGGTGTAGAATATGATGAAATGAATTAGATTTCTGATAAAAATTAATTTACCCCATAAAAAAGTACAAATCGAACTTGGGAAAATCGATAAAAATGATAAAAACGTTAAAATTTACTTTTTTTTAATTTTTTGGTTTTAAATTGTGTTTAAATTGTCACACTAAAAGCGAAAAAAATACGTCATCACATAGGCATGACGTCACCAAAGTCGGCACCCAATCATAACTAACCATACCAAATCGCATCTCCCAACTGAAGGTGTGTTCACAGTAATAATGCGTTATGAAACTTTAAATGCGTTTTTCTCAAAACTTCATTTTCACACACTAGGTCCCTTTTCTCGGAGAAGGTCACATATAATGACGAATGATTTTATACAGTCTCTTTTTTAGGATTTTTAATACTGCTTATTGTGTTATTTAGATCAGAAATTAAACAATTTGAATTCATCGGAATCTATCAGACTTACATCTAAATCTTCATAACCAAACAAACGATTATAAAAGTGTTCGGAAAAAATAAAAGAGACCAAGTAACCCAGTTGGTGACGTAATTAAAAAAACCGGTTAACCGAACAAAAAAGACCGGTTTTCGGTTTTCTTCGAATTTACAAAATATTCGAAACCGATCGGTTTTTTAAAAAAAAGAAACCGGTTTTCGGTTTCGGTTTTTGAATACTCTAGCCGAGAGCTCTACCCACTGAGCTATCAACGCATATAATATTCAAAAATATTTTAATTATTGCTTTATGATCAGAAACTCATTACTTTATGCTTGCAAATAATGCAAAAGGTAACGAGCTAACATTACAAGGTAATGCATGAGTATATCGGACCCAAAGTTTTGGACCCAAAGTTTTGCTGGGTAATAGTGATGCGATCATCTTATGAGCTAAATGCACGTATGTAAAAGGAAAATAAAATAAAAAACGCAACCAAAAAGCAACATTAAATAGTCACAGTCTTACAAATGAATTTAGGTTAAATATTCTATAAATGAAGAAATGTACAAACAAAAAACTATAAAAATATGTATGTATGTAATACAAATAAAGAATTTGCCCTATTCTTGTAACTACAACTACGGCAACAACTATTGAATAATTTTAAATATTGTACAATAAATACAGGCTGCAACATGTTTATATACATTTTTATGACAGTAGTTACGAAAAGGAGAGATTAATAAAAGATTATTAAAATTTAATGGGATTAAAAATATTAATTATCATTAACTGTTCTTTTATTATTTTATTTTTATTTTTTATGATTTGGTTTTTTATTATTTTTTACAGTTTATTTGGTTGGGTTTATGCATCCATGGAATGCGGAAATTTTGTATTTTTTATAGAAAATGTGGCGCATTTGTGTAGTTGATACGCTGATTCGCGCTCGTGTTCATGTTTTCTTTTTTTAAAAAAGTTTGTTGTTGATATATGTTGTTGGTTTTTCTATTCATTTATCTGTATCTATTTATGCTCGAGTAAAATGCCGCATATGTTGTGTTGTCTATTTTTCGAATATCATGTTTGTTCTAGTGTTTTAAGTTTTATGTTATTTTCTTTTTAAAGTGCAATGGGACAGAAAATCCATTTTAAGAGACACCAAGCTTTTGAGATCGTTGAAAACATTTAATTAAGTCTACAAGTTTTCGAGTTTAGAAAAATATTTTACTCTAATCCTCTAGTCCTGTGATAATATAGTATGCTACAAAAATATATTAAAATAATATTTAGAGATTTTAACAGTTCATATAAAAGAAAATTTTACGAAAAATAAGAAATACTTTTCATTCAGAAACATTGTTGTAAAACATTTTAAAGAAAAATATTGTCACTATTGAGAAATATGATTGACAAACATTGTTGACAAATATTGTAATGAATACATTGTTGGAAATCATTAGTAAGAAATATTGTTGGGACACATTGTTTATAAACTTTGATGAAAAACATTATCAAAAAACTATGTGGGGATATATAATTTATCAACGTTGTTGAAACATAGTGGTAAAAAAGTAAAGATAATTAAAAATTTTAGCGACGAAAAAATGTAAAAACAGGAATCAAAAAATTAGGAAATTTGTAAAAATCACACTTGGGCTTAAGCAACGTCTTTGTTAAGAAACATTGTTGCCGGAAAACTTAATAAGGATGACTATTAAAGGGTGGTTAAATTTTAAGGGCCGATGTTAAATGTGAACCACACCTAAACGTCAAGTTTTTTTCTGCATTTCATTTGACATTTCTCAATTTCAGACTAACTCAATTTGAACCATGGGAAGATACACAATCGAGCAACGCGTTAAAGTTATTCAGGCTTATTATAAAAATGGGCGTTCAAATCAAAATTCACTTTGTGATTTTTTTGGTCAGCAATCGGAATAATTTGGTCCACAATCGGGATAATTGTGCACATATTTCTGCAAATCGGGTCTGTAGGAAATGAGAAAACACCTGTGCATGCTCGCCAAGTTCGTTCTGCGGAAACATTGCTGTTGTTCGTGATAGTGTGGCAGAATAGCCGTCGATCTCGACTTGCCGTCGGTGTTCGCCATCGCGAGATCATAACGGAATTCTTGAAGCCAGAAATTGACGATATGACCCTGGACGATATGTGGTTTCAACAGGACGGTGCCACTTGCCACACAGCCAACGAAACAATGGCTCTTTTGCGCGACAAATTCAATGGCCGTGTTATCTCACGTGGTGGCGATGTCAATTGGCCGCCAAGGTCATGTGATTTAAATTTAACCACCCTTTACAATATCATTCGCGACTGTGCTGTTTTGAAATTCGCGAAAACTATTTAAAATAGGGTGTTTTTTATGTTGCATGTCGGTTTTTTTTAATCTTAAACGGTACAATATTTTTTAATGATATTTTATTGCATGAAAGTTTGGTTTATAACAATTATGTATGAAATATAATATCGGCTAAATGGCCGCTGCGCAAAGGTGTGCTCGTTTAATCATATTTTACATAACATTTCGACATATTACGGTTGTTATTGCTCCAATTTCTTTAGTAATGGTGTTCTTTAGCATCTGGTTTGTTGCCGTTTTTCTTATTCTTTCAAGTACCCCTAGGGAAAGTAGTCGGGGGCAGTTAAATCAGGAGATCGAGGGGGCCAATCGAATACAAACTGACAAATGTCAACCTAAAAAACACACAGGGAGTTTTAAGAATTCCTTTTTAAATTTTGTTTAAGTCATCTATAGTTTGTGCAGATTTTTTTTTTTTTTTTGAATTTCTTGTCAATGACAGATAAAGAAAATAAAAAATCTGCTTTATCGCCAAACAGTCACACAGTGGCTGCTAAAAAATTAAGTTTAATTGCACTTTAAATAAAGAGTATTTAAAGATAGAGATTTATGTACATTCTCCTACAAACTCAACCATGCAGCAGCAGATACATTATTAAAAATCTGAACATGCAGGGAATGATTTAACGTTTATACAGGTTGGTTGAAAAGTTTCTGCGCTCACCAAGAGATGGCACTGCTAACTCCAAACTTATTTTTTTTCTAGTTGGTATAACTGTCTTGAGAGCACATGCAAAGTTGCAAGTCATTCTGTCAATTCTTTCTTTGTTTACAAGCCATTTGAAGTTGACGTGTCATTGATTTTTTTAATATGGAAAAAATAGAATATCGTGCAGTCATTAGATTCTTTGTTTTGAAGAGTTTAAAAGCAAAGGAAATTTATGAAGAATTGTTAGAAGTGTATAAGGAGTCCTCACCTTCAAAATGCACCGTTGAATTTTAGGCTGGTGAATTTAAACGTGGTCGTACCAGCCTTAAAGACGATACACGCGAAGGACGACCAAAAACTGCAATCACAGCAGAAATCATTGAGCAGGTACATAATATGGTTAGTGAAGATCCAAGTTTGACTAAGCGTGATGCCATAGGCATCTCAGACGAAAGAGTACGCCATATTTTACATGAAGAATTACGTATGAAAAAACTGTTTGGAAAGTTAACAATTCAACAAAAACTGTATCGACAACAAATTTCTCAGCGTAATTTGGAGCATTTTAAGCCGAATAAAACCGACTTCTTGCGTCGTTTTATAACTTTGGATGAGACATGGATCTACCACCATGATCCTGAATTGAAACAATAATGTTTACAGTGATTGTTCAGCTCCAAAGCAGGTGAAGTCACAATGATCAGCAAAGAAGGTTATGGCATCACTTTTTTGGGATGCAAAAGGAATTTTGTTGATTGATTATCTTCAAAAAGGTAAAACAATCAAGTCTGAATATTATTGCAGCCTTTTCGAACAGCTGGATGAAAAAATTCGTGAGAAAGACCTGGTTTAAAGAAGAAAAAAATCATTTTTCATCAACACAATGCACCTGCTCAGAAAAGTGTTTTGACGATGGCTAAATTCAAAGAATTAAAGTACGAATTGCTTGAACATCCACCGTATTTACCAGATTTGGCTCCCAGTGACTACTATCTCTTCAGAAATCTCAAACAATTCCTTCGTGAAAAGCATTTTTCGTCAAATGAAGAGGTTATAGCAGCCGCAGACGGTTATTTTGCAGAGTTTCCGGAAAACCATTATAAGGATGGGATAAAATTATTGGAAGATCATTGGAACAAGTGTATTGAGCTTCTAGGAGATTATATTGAATAAAAAAATATATTTCGTAACAAAAACAGTATTCTTTCATTTCGACCGCAGGAACTTTTCAACCAACCTGTACATGAAAAACAGATTAAATTGTTGCTTAACAGTTCCATGTGCAATGCGGTACAGATACCAATGGCAAGTGGAATTTGGGGTAGAACGAATATTAATTGTGAAATTTGAATGTTGCTAACAGTAAATCTGGAAAATTTCTGAGTACAAAAACAAATTTTAAAACTATATTTAAAACCAACAGTACAGGAAAAATTTCCCATACCCAATATCTGCCAGAGTACCGATTTTGAATGGTTTCGTCACTGCAAATTAATAGAATTTGTCGTAAGTCATTTCGGTACCCAAGACATTTTAAATTAGAATTTGATATTGAATTTTGAATTTTGAAAGAGAAGGTTAATGGAAAGTCTCGAATCCAAATCCAATGAAAAATATTTTTTTTTTTAGTTTTTTGCTCGAGCGGGCATTGTTCACGCCCGAGAGGGACTTAAGGTACAGAGTTGGTTAAAAATATTCTGTTTATAGCACGTAATACTAGTGTAATGCTAGTGTTAAATTTAAATTATGGCCCATTGTACAATCATTTGCTAAGTTATAGGACAGAGTGTCTACTGCTGATGATGATGATGGTTCGTTTATTTATTTTTTCACTTAATTTAGTCAATGATCTTTTAAATTGTATACTGTGTCGCTAAATTAAGCAACAAAAAGAGTATTTGTATATCAGTTTCGAATACATTTTCCTTTGTATCTCGTTTTTCATCTTTTTATGCATCTCTGTTTTTTAGAGTAAACGTCTACATTATTACATTGTGCTCTCTCTAACACTTACTGTCACTTAGCATTATATCTCTGTGTGTATTTTGTTAAAGCTTTTAGGCTTTTTATTTAAATTTTTAAATTAGAAAATTCACCACCACCGCCGCCACCATTAGCTTTTGTAACAGCAATTAAATAAAACTCAACGATGCATCAAATAGATAGACGATGTGTGATAGAACACATATAATGTTGTTTATATATATAATTTTTTTTTTTTTGTAATAATGGAAGCGAAGTCTATCATCAACTTACTTTATATGATGTGTTGTTATTTTTACTCTACATAACATATTTCTAACAACTTTTCTATTCTAATTCTTTTGCTTTTTATTTTAGATAGATGAAGGTTTTTGTTAAATTAAATTACAACGGGTTGGTCTCAGGCTATTGAACATGCAATATTACACCATTTCCTTGTTAAAACTGATTTGATAAATAGTATTTTAATTTTATTTGATAATCTGAATCATGCTGCAACATGGAGAAGGTTAAAAAAAATATTTAAAACTGTTGAGCACATAGATGGCGGTACTAGTATGAAATCCATGTGATTTTTAGTTAGCCCTGGCTTTTTAAAGACACGTGTATAAATTTGACAGCTGTCGGACTATTAGTTTGTGAGATATAGTATTTTGGGTGAAGCAACTTTTGTTAGTTTGAAAACAATGGATAAAAAGAAATTTCGTGTGTTAATAAAGCATTGCTTTTTAGCGAAAAAATTCAAGGTTTGGCTTCATAAACATTATTCGGACTCTGCACCAGGAAAATCAACCAAAATGAGCACCGAGGGCGATGCACGCAGTGAATGCCCCAAAGAGGCTGTTACCAACGAAAACATCAAAAAAGTACACAAATAATTTTGAATGACCGTAAAGTGAAGTTGATCGAGATATCTGAGACTCTAAAGATGTCAAAGGAACGTGTTGCACATATCATGAATGATTATTTGGCTATGCGAAAGCTCTGTGCAAAGTGGGTGCCGCGCAAGCTCACAATCAACCAAAAACAACAACAAATTGATGATTTTGAGCTGTGTTTGAACCTGTTTAATCGTAATAAATCCGAATTAGTGTGACTGTATGTGAAAATAGATGAAACATGGCTCCATCATTCCACACCGGAGTCCAATCGACAGTCAGCCGAGTGGACTGCACGTGATGAACCAACTTTAAAGCGTGGAAAGACGCAATAGTCGGCTGGTAAGGTTATGTCATCAGTATTTTGGGATGCTCATGGTATAATATTCATCGACTATCTTGAAAAGGGCAAAACCATCAACAACAACTATTACATAGCGTTATTAGAGCGTTTGAAGGACGAAATCGCGGAAAAACGGCCCCATTTGAAGAAGAAGAAAGTGCTGTTTTATGAAGACAATGCACCCTGATACAAGCCAATGAAAACAATGGCAAATTTATATAAATTGGGCTTCGAATTGCTTCCGCATCCACAGTATTCTCCAGAATGCTCCCTGAAAAAAAGTTAGCGCCGATGAAGAAGTAGTCGAAGCTAACTGAGACCTATTTTGAGGCTAAAGACAAATCGTACTATAAAAATGGTATCGATAAATTTTTAGCCTAAGAACTTTTCAGTCATAAACAAGAAGCGTCAACTTGAATACAACAACTAAATAATGATGTAACTCTTATTTCTACATTTTAAATAAGTTATAAATGTTGATCAACAGTAAAAATATGATGACTAAAAAATTTACCTTCTTAGAAAGCGGTGAATTGGCATTAGGAAAATCTTATCAAATAAATGTATGCTTAACTGTTAGTTATATGTAACAAATGGAGGATTGAAAAACAAATTAACCTAGCTTTTTCATTTTTTTTTTTCAGCACATAAATAAATATTTTCTCCATCTTCTGTTAAAATTGTCATAAATCAATGTTATAAAATCACGATCAGTTTTGTTTTTAACAAAACATGCAATTATTTTAATATTTTTTTATGTCTGTTACTTATTACCAGCCAAGGTTACTATCTTTGATAACAAATTTTTGTGAGTAACACTACAAAACAATTTTTATTTAATTTTTTGTATTACTAATCCTCAATTGTTATTGTCTTAAAATTTAGCATTAACGAAAGTGAGTCTAAGATATTTATGTGCCAACAATATAAATTATTTTTAAATTTAAATTAAAAAAATGTTTAACCCATCTAGGTATCCACCCATAAATTAACAAAAGAAATTATTTTTTTTTCTTATTTATAGATTAATAGTCAAATTTTGTAAAGAAAAAAGTTTCCCAACGTGTGATGAAATATATTGGTTTCTTTTTAAATAATTTATACTTTTCTAGCCAATATATATCATATCCAAGAAATATATTTGAAATGTTAAGAAAAACATAAAATTTTTAAAGTAAACCCCGTGTTTTTGATCCAACGTTTGTCTTACAAAATGTCACTATAAATTGGGGTTTTTATGTTCCCCTTAATAAAAAAATATATTTTACTTCTTATCATTTTCTTTTGCTTTTGTATTATTTTTAAATAACACTCAACACAATTATTATTAAATATATATACATCATTGTTATAAAATAAAACCAAAAGTAATAATTTATAATACTTTAAAATTTGCTACACTTTTTCTTTGAAATATTAAATTTTAAACTTAATTTTTACTATTAGGATCATAAAATTTATATTACAAATGCTTAACAGTATAATTAAATTTAGTCATGGCGATAAAAATATATAATTTATGCATTGTAAAAGATTTATTTTTATTTTATATTTATATTTAGACAACAACAAATAGGAGTCATATTTCGATAACAAAAAAGTCTTTATATACATTGTTGCCGAAAATTGTTGCTTGCAAGAATAATCGAGAAGTTTTGCTGTAGATACCGTCCCCAGAGAAAACAAATAAAGAGAATATATTTGAGATTCACAACAAATGATAGATAAAAAGAAAAATGCGTCCTGGCTACAAAGGCCCCAACTACAATTGACTTAAGCCTTGTTTCAAAAGTCCACAAACACTGACTTAAGTTAAGTTCAAATTACACGATACCTATATTTGACTTGAATGAATTTGTTTAGATTCGCACAAATGCATATATATTTTTTTTAAATTAATGAATTTTTATTTGTTTTAAATTATAATTTTTTTTCTATATATTTTTTTTTAATTGTTTTTAAATTGCTTAGGTTGGGTACGATAAGTTTCAATTGTAAATTAAATGAATTAATAGAGATGGAACTTTTCAAAAGTTGACTTAAGCTAAATTTGGATACTTCAATGTAATGGTATAGCTCGTTGCCATATCTCAACTTTGCTTAATATAGTTAGGCCTTAAGAGTTGTTAAAATTGCTACAACAAATTTCGTAAGTTTTTATGTAAAATTACAAAAAATTCAAAAAAGTGGGCTAAATATGTTTGAAAAACTTATTTACTTATTTACATAATAGGTCCGTTCCTTTATTTTTCTCAAATAAGTTCAGTAAAAATGACTCACCAACAAACTTACAGAGTAAGACAAATTTCTCTAAATAAGAAAATGTTCTAAAAAAAAGTATGCGAACGGAAAATTTGCAACAAATTGAAAGTTTGTTTAAGAGCTGATAAATTAATTAATTAATGATATGGAAAAAAGAGCATATTTGATGTAAAAAGTTAAGCAGAAACATTTTAGAGATTGTTTTTATATTTCAATAATAAATTTTACAAGATTTATTGCTTTGCATAGAAATATGTAAAATATTTTTATTTGTATTTAAAAAGATCAATCATTTTTTTTCTGCTTGAAAATCTTTGCTGGCAAAAACTCAAAATCGAACTGTTACTTTATTCTCTATATTTTCTTTATGTTTACAGAGTATAAACAAAGTATAAACAAACTCCATCTTGTAAACATTTGTACAAATATGTACCAATTATCCAGTAATCGAACGAAACTAAGATGCAATTGATTGCTTCCATAGTTATGTGTATTTATACGGTTACTTTTGCTGCGCTAAAACCAAATCTGAATGAAGGCACAAAAGAAGAATACATTGGAGTGCGAAAGAGAAATAACAAAACCATTCACGAAAAACGTGCTTTTTTTTGTTACTCCGTTGCTTCTCTACCCTGTTCGCCAATCATTTCATGCAATATAGTCACCGTCTAAATTGGCTAATATAGTATTCAGCATGTTGATAAAAATGTTAACAAGTTTGTACACATTTGTTTGGTAAACTTACACATAAATGCGTAAAATTTGACTTATTTTTTGTTTGTAATTATAAATGAAATCATAATATCAAAAATATTTCTAATAAAAAAACATATGAATGAAGGCAAAAAATATTTTTAAAGAATTATTATTATCAAGAACACGACCAAGATATTTAAAAAATGTTTACCATTTTTTATACGTATCGAAATTACACATAATGTGCGTATTTTTTACGCACCTGGAGTAAATTTAACCAATTAATTGTAAAAGTACAGTTTCCTACTACAAATTGGGCAAACAAATTAATAAAAATGACGTTAAAATTAACTTTTTGAAAAACTCAACATTAACAGCGTTGCACAGAGAAAAAAGATTCATTGTGACAACCGAATTGTTTGGTTGGAGCTACCGACATATTTATTTGTGGCGACGAAAATTCTGTTAATACAATATAATTTCGGTTGAACCCATATATTTCAATTGGATCAGGCCAGTTGGCAAGAAATTCGGTTGTCATAATGAATCTGTTTTCTATGTGTGATTTATATGTTGCGTTCATTTTGACTGTCCTGTGTCAACTCCAAAACGGTTCAAATTCTTGAGACTAAATTAGCAAAGAACACGCATGTCTACACTCTACTTGATTTCTAATGAAATTTACCAAACATATAATAGGAAACCGCGCATCAACAATAAATTGGGTAAACTGACTCTATGTTTAATCGAAAAAAGTTCACCGGTTAGCTAGGTCGCCGTCGACGAGGTTTTTTTTGTTAGTCGCAGCCGCCATCGATCGTCTTCAACCGGCTGAGCTGTTTAACATATAAAAAACAGACAAAAATCGGACTTTTTAAGGAAATTGTATTTCAAATTTATTTCTTAAATTTTAAATAGATTGAATAGTACAAGAGCCGCCGTTCTGGAAAAACGTATCGGCTCAAGCCGACTAAGCCATTACCGCTGCCTGTTTTTGGCTTAGTTGACGCCGCCGAAATTTTGTTCGGGCTTGCATCTCTGGTGAACACATAAATTGTAATTTTACTTTGAAAGTGAGTAAAAATTAATTCAAATTTAAAAATTTACTAAATTTTTAAGTAAATTAGCTTAATTTATGAGTAAATATGCACATAAAGTACATAAAAATACATTTCAAAATTCAAAACTAAAGTGATTAATAACAAAATTAATAAATAAATTAAGCTCTCATGTTCATATTCAATTTGCCTTCTTATATCCTTACAAATGTATTATGATTTAAGATTTGATTGATCGGGTAATTGGCTTTGATTGTCTTGAAAATATATTGACAAAACTTGGTTGTCTGTATTTTAAAATTCGATTTTGATTATAGACGCACATGTTACTTAACCAACAAAATGAATATACATATATAACAAATGTTGCATTTATGTTCATAATTTTGCAAAAATTTAAAATGTTTTTTGCCTTTTTAATATTTTTACGAGTACATTCGAATTTTAAAGCTTCAAAATATTTATTACACACAAAAAAAATAATTTAAAATCACTACCTTGAAGTGTGTATATACTTATGTAAAAAGATGCAAAGGGCCTACATAAAATGTCTGAATTATTTTTTTACAGACTTTCTATAAAAAAAATTACTTATAAATTAGAGTAGATTTTGTGTTTATAAACATTTATATTTGAAAAATATGAAATTAGTGTGTAAATTGAGCTTATTGTGTGTAACCTTTCAATTTTTTGTATATAACATTTCCTTTGTGGATTAAAACAAAAAGTATATAATTTACAATAGAGTGTTAGAAACACTCAACCAGAAATTCAACATGCTACAGAGTTCAGCGGCAACATGTTTATATGAGTGGGCAACATTTTCAAAGTTGCTAATGTGTTAAAAAACATTAAATTTGGTGTATGCAGTGCTGCCACATAAACAGTTTAATTTTGTATCCCAGTTTTTGGGATTCTTAACTGTTTACCAGTTTTTTCATGAAAACAACTTTTTTTCAAATTCATGCATTTTTTATAGTTTTTTTAATTATATGTTGCAACAATTAATACCATAATTATTCTCTTTATTATATATTTTTATCATAGAAATGGGAAATAATGAATATGAATAGACATAGTTGGTCAATGTGTGTACACACTTTAATACTTTTCATGTCACAATGTTATGTTTGAATTCGTAAGTATTTTTTAAAACAATTGCAAATTTTTGTTGTATTTTTTTACTTTATTAGACATGTCTAATTTTATTAAAAATAAATAGTATATTGAACAAATATTATATTTTTTTATGAAAAATCTGAAAAAATAGATGAATAAAAAAACATATATTTTTATGAAATAATCTGAAAAATCTCTAGTATCCCAAAAAAGGGCAAAAAATAGTTAAAATTGGTCATATGGCGGCAGCACCGCTTAACACTACTAAAAGTTGACGACCAAAACTCACCTTTGTTGCCGCCAAACTAAGTTCGTGTTCTAAAAACTAAGTTCGTGTTCTAAGAGAGTACTAAGAAATTCGTGAGAGCGAACTATACTCTTGAGAATTAAATACTTTTTGATTAAAAGCGCATAATATCAACTATTTACTGAAAATTTAATACTGTTTTCATAAAAGTATGTTATTGCAGTTTTTTATTGTTAAAAAAATGTATCGAAAATTGTACATTTGTATTAATTTTTGAATTTTAAATGTAATGATTGAAAATTAGAATAATTAAGGATTATCCAATTTTCCTACGTATGTATGTTAATCATATAAATTATTATATAAATTCATCTTGTGAAAAAGGAACGTCAATGGCAGATTGTAAATGTTTCAGTTTTGATATCCTCAACTGTGATGCACCAAACGCGAGTATTAAGAGAAGTAATTCCCCTTCGCAGCTCTTTCGCAATTTTGAAAATAATTCAAGAGTTATTACTTTGCTCTGCTTTACTATTTTTAAACTTTGATCTTTATAATTTATATGTCAAAAGGCAAATTAAATTTAAAATTACACACTTTCTTTCTACGGAGTATGTTGCGATACATATTTTAATGTATGTTTCAAAACTTGTTGGTTAATAACTTGTAAACACACTAAGTCTATATTTTTAATTTTACACACTTTTAGGATTTCTAAGGCATAAAAGGGACAAAATAAGTTACCCACCATTATGGTAATAAATTTAAATGAAAAGCTACACTCAGAATATTATGTAGTTAACTGTTTGTAGTTTAATAAAAAAAGTTTTCCGTTCCATTTAAAAATAAAGGAAAATACATTTATTTTTCAAAGAAATATCTATATTAACTGTTTTATACATTTATTCGAAATAATTTACTATCATTTACCGATTTTTTTCAGTTTCATTTATTTTTTTCATTTGTTTGAAATTTAATAAAAAATTACCCACAAAACGGAAACTTGTGGTTTATTTGTGTCCGTAACAGTTATTACAAATTTAAATTTTGTTTTCTGTTTGTTTCAAAAAAAAATATTCAAAGAATTTCAATTTGTTTTTTATTTAAATTGGTTGTATATATACAAAATTTTTCAATACAAATTACTAGAACTTCATAAACACACATACATACACAAATACATTCACACAAAAAGTGTTTATAGCTTCATATGCATACATACATTTTGTATTGTACGAGTTTATTAAAAAAAAACAAAAAATACAAAAACGGAAATAATTTCAAATAAATGAAAAAAACATTTATTTTTTAAGGATTGGTAGGTAAAATTTTGACATTTATTTTAACTGATTATATCATTTGTTTCTTACGGATGTGTCAGTTGATTAATCAACATTTAAAAATAAATAACAAATAGCATTTAATTTAAATGAAAATTAAGTAGACCGGTTTTTAAATGAAATATCATTTCTTTTAAATGATATTTTCAGTTATTTTAACTTACAAACTTTTTTAAGTGTATTACTATAATTAGTAAATTTAAAAAATTTGTGTGTAAATTT
The DNA here is from genome assembly GCA_949748255.1 of Eustalomyia histrio. Taxonomy (NCBI): domain Eukaryota; kingdom Metazoa; phylum Arthropoda; class Insecta; order Diptera; family Anthomyiidae; genus Eustalomyia; species Eustalomyia histrio. The sequence goes on from OX456523.1 coordinate 131,786,143, forward strand.
TAATTTAAAATAGAAATGTTTAATTTTAAAAACATCTATAAATATACTTATTGTCTATGAAAGTATGTACTGAATTTGTTTAATATCACATAAAACTTTATCCATTTTATAGTAGTAAAATTACAAAGTTTTTTAAAGTGTATATATTGGATTTTCTTTGGGCTGCTTTAATGGAAACAAATTAAATTCAATTGAATTATCCAAAGTTCTAAACTGACAGCACCTTAAGAATTGTGTCTAAACTCATAAGAAATCTAAAACCTAAAAATTAAAATAAAAACTCATACAAAAATTAATAAACATAATGGATGACTTTCATTAATGATGATAAGTATGACTGACTACGTGTACATTGGGAATTAAACAACGTTGTTGGCGAAGAATAACATTGAAAGACATAAGTGAAATTTGTGTTCACTTTTTGCATTATTAACAAACTGAAAAATATGGAACGAATAGAAAAAGCAGAAAAGTAGATAACAAATTAGAAAAATTGTAAAAAACTAAACAAACTATTGAAATTAAAATTGCTTTCAAGTCATGTATGATGAGTAGTTTATTGGAAACAAAAATCAAAAGAAAAAAACTAAATAAACAAAAAATTAATAGAAAGTAGAACAGTAGTAATAATATGAAAAGTTTATATTTTAAATTATTGAAATAATAAGCAGACTTTTAAAAGCAAGCATAAAATTTTAAGAATTTAATAGCTTCAGCAACATTTTTATTAAAAATATCGGAAACATATGGCTGGCAACATTGTAATAAAGTTTAGCCAATCATAAGCAACATTTTAAACAATTTGAAATATTTTAAATTATTTGCAACATTTTAAGCAATCTGCAACATTTTTAAAGATCTACATTTTAATTAATGTGAGCAACATTTTGATTCATTTTCATTTTAGAACAACCTTCGCAATTTTAACACTCTGCAGCATTTCCAGCACTACAACGTTTAAGATAATCCACAACATTTTAAACACTGTGCAACATTTGAAAAGTTTTGAAACATTTAAAATGCAACATTTGAAAATCCGATGTTTTTTGAAACATTGCATTGAAAATCCGATGTTTTTTGATTTTCATCACATGCCTGAATATGCAATATTTTACACAATCTTTAAATATTTTAAGCAATCTGCACATATTAAAGAATATGTTTGTATACAAAATTACGTACAACTAATATTGTACTATCAAAACACTCGGAAAGTTCTTTGTCATTATTGATCTGATCAAATACACAATCATTCAGTAGTAGTATCATTTTTTAATATTTTATCGAGCAGGATTACTGTGCTTTTAAAGTGTTTGTGTTTTATAAAAAAAAATACAAAATTGATTGAATTTAAGGTATTTTGAATGCCAACCGTGGCCAGTTCGTCGTTATCAAACGGGTTATGGGGTATGGCAACACTTTGCCAGCATTGTGTCGATTGTATTTTTCTGCATGGGTTTGTTTACAAAAGTTTTATTTAACATTGTTGCTAAAACAAAAAGCCAAGACAAAAACAGTGGTAATTTTTGCACTATTTATGGCAATTTTAGATGACCTAATACCTCAAAATTTCACTGATGGTGGCAAAACATAAAAAGCTCTAAGTTGGTGCTTTTGTAATTTTTCGCTAATGTTTTTGGTTCTTTTAACACCAAAATTGAAGGTGAAGAAGCATCCAATGTTCGTAAAATTGTGTCCATATAAAGAATCTATAAATCAATTTCTAGATAAACCTAAGTTCATAGATTCTTAAAAAAGTTATAGGACACTTGACACGAAACTTTGTGATTCACGTAAATCACGCGTGGACGTGAGGCAAAATTTAAATTACTCACGTGAACGTGCGTAAGCGTGAGCGTGAGCGGTAAACAAAATTGTGCGTGAGTCAATTTTTTGTCGTGATTATTTCTTTAATTCGTTTTTTTTTATTTTTTCGATTTTTTTATTTTATTTTTTTTATTTTTTAGATCTTTTTACTTTTTCGATTCTTTTACTTTTTCGATCTTTTTTTATTTTTTTTTTATCTTTTTTTATTTTTTTTTTATCTTTTTTTATTTTTTCGATTATTTTTTATTTTTTTAATTTTTTTTTTTTTTTTTTTTTGATAAAATAAATTATTTTATATTTAATTTTTTGAAATATTTTCAGAAAAAAATATTAGTGCGTGAATGTAATTTTTGGTTCGTGATCGTGCCTGAGTCAAAAATCCGTCACGTGCCTATATCTAGTTAAAGTGTTCTCAGATCGCGCTAAATTTACAGTAAGAGAACATGGGTGTCTCTGTCAGTGTTCATATTTCTAGTTATTAATGTTACTAGCAACATGTTACTTAAAATTAAAACATGTTGCATGTGTTATACAAATTTATAAAATATTTTCTCCATCTTTTTGTTTTAAGATGATATTAAAATTTATGTTTGTTTACAATTCAAAAATATTTTTCATCAATTGAATTCAAATCTTAAAATGCAAAATCTCTTATTCTCATAATCAAAATCAATGTCTACAGAATTTGAGTTGTAGTGTTATTTGCTACTTTATGTTGGTATTAAAATTAATATTATTATATTTGATTTAGTTTATTCATTGCATATTTATAACTCAAAAATATGTAAACATTCATACCAAAAATAATTAAAAGAAATAAAAAAAAAACTATAGTTGGTATGATTGTTTAATGTGTGAAATTTCTCAAGTCCTCTTACAAGACATACACAGTTTCAATTAGCTTTTGTCTCTGGGTTGGTATTTTTTAGGTATTAATTCAATTTTTGCAGCTGAAGGTGTGAATTTGTTAAAATTTTGATAAACAATTGTAAAATGAAAATTATTATTTTTTTTTTATTTTCCTTAGTTGAAATTATAATATACTTATAAATTACATTTGCGAAATCTTTTAGCACATTGTAACAAAAAAAACAAGGTTAATGTTGGTGTTACAATTGTTCGGTACATGTAGGAAATATGTAGATAGTAAAATACAAAATATTGGTCAATAACTTTAATATAATTAAATTGAAAAGAAACTGTGATAATTTTCTTATTCTAGTTTTGATTGAAAATAAACAACTGATTATTGTTAAAATTTTTGAAACACGTTTTTTGAATGATTCATATAAATTTTAATTTAACTAGCAGAATTTGAATAAAAAAAAGTATTTTAAACTCCGATGAAAAAAAATAATAAATTTGCATTTTACTCAATATCATTTTGTACTTTTGGATTGTTTGTTTTGTGCGTTTTATTTAAAATTTTAAAAACTTTTAATTTATTTATGAAAACTTTAAATTTTTCTTATTGCCTTTAAATTTAGAGAAATCAAAACACGTACATAAATAATTCAATGTTCCACTCTTTATATTTAAATGATAACAAATTCAATTTTAAAGTCGATCTACTGATCGTTATTCAATCAATAACACTGTCCGACACAAGTTGCAAACCATTAGCACATATAAAGTTCGATAACCATATTTTCCATATATTATAAGAGAGTCGATGATTGGAATTTTTGAAAATGTTCAATCAAGTTCGTTACCCATATTACCTGTGGTTTGTTAATAGTATCGCTAAACTTCGAAAAAAAATGGGTTCTGAAAACTTGGGAAACTCTATGACCCAGCATAGAGTACGTCAAAACTGTACAAAAATAATTTTCAATTTTAAAAAATTAAGACATGTTCCCATACAAATATGTTAATAAAATATTAGTTCGCGATTTAAACGTCTCAACGAATTGATCTAGAAAAACTGAAAGACGCAGGTATGTTATTTTTTCCCGTCCTTTATTTTATATTGGGTTTTCTAATGGCTGCAGCCAAAGTTTGAATTTTGTTAGACAGTGTAACATTAAAAAAAAAAACAGTAAAACTACAAAATTTAGTCTTTTTCAAGGTTAAAATAAATGATTTTTCTGTACTTAAAATGAAAATGTAAATGCCAAAACCATTCACTATTTACAGTGATATACATAGTTATTTGTTTTTTAATTTTATGTTCTATAGACTTGTGGTATGTGTTAATAATAATAAAACGAAGTAGAAGGGATGAATTAGTAAAAGCACAAAATGTCGATTCTCTAGCATAGGTGTGTCATCCATTTTTAGTTTATCATGAAGGGCGAATGGCCCTTCCAGTTTTTAACCAAACAGATTAGCAAAAGCTTTTTCACCAATATTCAAAGAGGACAAATAAAATAATTTTGCGATTACCTCTAATGTCGCTTTCACTTATTTTTCATACAATTTTATCAATTATGGGGTATTTGTTAGAGGTATAGAACTTTAATTTCAAATAAAACACAAACTTACGATATAGAAAAAAAAACCTTTTTATTCCAATTGAAAGTATATTTAATGGAAATTAATTATTTAAATACTTAAGTCTAATCATAAAAATTCATTATCTTGTATGGACCAATTTATGAGCAAAAGTGGAGAAAATTGTTATGTTTTTTAGACTGTTAATGGCGTAATTTCTTCTACTGCTCTACATTTATGCGAATCACGTGGAAGTCATTTTTATGAAGGTAATTTTTTTGTTCAAGATTATTTGAAAAATCAATTGGAAAAGGTTATTTTATCATGATGGAAAAAAATAAATTTTTGGCTGTCACTTTTAGCCGAATAAAAAATTAAAAATTGATCCTTCTGTATGCGCTTTAGAAAAGGTGGTTCCGGCACAAATGTGTCCAAATTTTTTTTTAATACTAAATGCCAAATAATAAGCTATCACACAAGAATTTAAAATAAATCATTTCGTAAAAGTCTTTATGTGTTTTATTTTAAATAAAAGTTTTCAACCTCTACACCCTTTACATGGAGATGGCGTGACAAGTGCCAATATTTTTTGTTAATTTAGTATGGCCAATTGTAAGAAAAATTGTGTCAAAATTTCATGACACATTTCATTAATTAGAAAAAAATTTACCGTTTAATAAAATGATGCTGCTTTTAAGGTTTAAGAAAAAATGGATTGCTAAGAGTTTCGTGTTTTGATTAAATATTGTTTTTTGGTGGGGAAAAAAAATTTGTCCAAGCCAAAGAATGGATTGATAAACATTATGGTGAATCTTCGCCATCATATTCAGAGGTTAAAAGGTGGTAATTCCGAATTTAAACGTGGTCGTACGAGCACAAATGATGCATATCGTTCTGATCGTTCAAATGAGGCAGTTACCGAAGAAAACGTAGAAAAGTGCATCAAGTTGTATTGGAGCATCGAAAGATTAAAGTGGGTGAGATTGCTGGCGTCATAAAGATATCAACAGAGCGAGTTCGGCAAATAACATGAGCACTTAGATATAAAAAAGCTTTCTGTTCAATGGGTGCCGCGATTTTTAACAGCTGAACAGAAACTGAAACGTATTCATGATTCGAATTATGTTTTGGAGGTGTTTGAAGTAAATTCACCTGAATTCTTACGTCAGTTTATAACAATGGATGAGACGTAGATAAATCATATAATTACAAATTGTATCCTAAATCCCTAACTGAGCTCTTTGTAGCGAAAACAAACCCGAGCCTCTGGTGGGAATCGAACCCACGATAACTAGCACGCTACCAACTAGTCTACCGGGGCGCTTTATTACTTGGAAAAAGGAAAAACAACAACTGCCAAGTAGTATGTTGAGTTATTTGACAGATTCGAGGAAGAAATTAAGAAAAAACGACCCCACTCAAAAAAGAGAAAAATCTTGTACCATTATTTCAATGTACCGGCTCATTCGTCTGCTTTAAAGATAGATCCAGGGAAAGAAATTTTCAACAAATGAAGAAGTCATATCATTTTAAGAGTATCGAAATATTAAAGGATAGCTGGAAAAAGTGCATTTCAAAAACTAGTTTTTCCACGGCCACGGAGTTTTCACTCCATGTAGTATGACTATAGAATGTGAATAAAGCGCATCATACACCCGTCTTCCGATTTCTACTTTAGAATAAAAAAAATAAAGGGAGTCATTTATAATTTCTTTTCTGTTCTGGTATTTTGAAACAGATTTTTTTCCTTTTACTTTCATTTTATTTCGTCCAGAAAAACCTACTCAAAAGTAACTGAATTCATTAATTTTTTTAAAACTAAACCAAAAACAGCAGTTAAATCAAATAAAATCAACATATAATAAATTGAAGAATGGGTGATGAATATGCAGCTAACAAAAACCGTCCGTTGATTTAATACATATTTTAGTAAACATATATTTTGACGTTTAATTATTTGATGGGGTGATATTTTGACAAAATATTACACAATTATATTTAACTAATTTGAATAATTAACTTGTATGCTTGACCAATGCCTTTTATTTAGTTTAACGATGCATTGTATTCAATTCAACCCTGTTTTATCGACTCATTATAAATTTTTTATTTCATTATAGTTTTATTTATTTCATTTTTATTTATGCCAATTTTCTTAAAATAATAAACGTCTTTCGCAAGTTTACATTTTTAAGTTTACACTTTTCAATAATAATTTAGTAATTCAATTAAAATTACATTTATTTGAAGACAAAAAATAAAAATAATTTATGACAGTAATGTTATTACAATTCACATAAATACAAAATAAAATTTACATAAGTTTATTAAAAGTAAAAACAAATAAAGAACTACTAATTACTTCAGTATAAGTTACTATTGATTATAGTTTTAAATTACTTGGTAACTGCACTTCTAATTAATTTATACAGTTTTCTTCGGTATTTTTACAGCTAAAATACTTGTTTCAAATTGAAGATAATTTCCATCGAATTAACTTAACTTCATTTTTACAAACTTTTGTAGAATTAACAAATTGAATTTTGTCATTTTAACAAACAAAAAGTTGTACCTTGAAAAAGTTTTAGGCTGTACCTTGTACACAATTTATAATAATGTTTTCCCACTTAAATATTGGATGGTATTCATTTTAAATTTAAGTGAATTTATACTTGATTTAAAACGCTCAATTTTAATGTTAACGTTTTAATTTAACGACAAAAATATATCCCTTATTAAAACCACGATATCCATACTACTTTATGCATGAGGTACAAAATACCTGTTTCAAGGTACAAACAAAGCTGTACCTGAAACAATTTTAAAAAGACAAATATTTGTTTTCTTATATTGACGCGACAAAAACGTTTTTAAGAGACTTTTTGTAATTGAAGAACTTTGTAGAAAATATTTGCATAAAATTTCTTGTTATTTCAACTCATGTATAATTCTAGGGTTTCAAATTTCAAAACTATTTTTAAGCCTCAAAACTTTGACAAACTACCTACTATATTTAGTTACTATTAAAAAGCATATAATTAATGCATAAAATTTAAAAAAAAAAAAAACATTTGTATAACATGTAATTAGAAGAACATTAAAAAAAAAATTTAAATACTAATTTTAAAATTGCAATTGTTAAACAACAAAAACTCAGTAGGGGGAATAAAACTAAAACGACACATAATTACTGTTCTTAGTAAAATACTAGAAAATAAAAAAAAGAATTAATAATATAAGTATTCATGAGATGAAATTTATAACAGGGGGAAGAGCAACGATAAGAAACCGCTGATTAAAAAAAATTTATAAAGATAATATTACTAACCATTTAAATAAATTGAAAAGATGATTATAATTTCAAGAAAATAAATCAGCATACTATTATTAAATCCACAAGTAGATAAAGTTGAGGGAGGTGATGTAAATCATAATTAATTAATCCTTGTTTATTGACGTTTAAGTGACATTTTGTATGATATTTTTGAAATTAATAAAGTAGTTAGGAAGATTTAAAAATTTCTTTTAATTTCTCTTTATTAAATTATGTTTTTATATATTTTTTGTAAAATTTCACTTTTTTATAAAATTTTTTCTTTTCTTGTAAATTTTTGTTATTTCTCTTTTTATTTAATTACTTCCAAAAAATGGGTGAAAGACACTTTTTGGTTTTGGTTTTAAAACACATAGAGAACTACAATAGACTTTAATACAAAATATATTTCAAGGCACCATTTAATTTTATTATTTTTATGTTAGACAGCACTTAGATCTTTTAAAATATGAATAAAATTTTTCTCAAGATTGATATCATCAAACAGAATTTGATAGCATTCACAATAGTTGGATTTTTTTTTTTTGTTTTAACATCGACGGGATATGACGTCAAAATCTGGTAAAACAAGTTGTTGTTTTGTTATTCGTCATTGTGGTTGTAAAAATTTTCCTTTTTTTAAAGAATATACAACAAAACTCTTAAACATTTACCGAACTTTATGTTTATTATATGCCGGTAAAAGATAACCTCATATTTATTGTTAAAAAAATATTAAAATAAATTTTCCGATTTCTCGTATTTTTCTGTTGTATTTTCTTCAATTCGATTATTGTTACGTTAAATCGCATCAGAAAAATGAAACGAAAACATATAAAAATACCGATAAATTCCAAAAAAAAAAAAAAATACCAACGAAGAAGAAAACAATTTTTTCGATTTTTCAACAGCAAAATTTGCGTGTTTATGCTGTATGCGTTTTGACAATTGTTTGACAACTAAATGTACGGGTTTTGTCTACGAAGAAAAGAGTTCCATACTAATCTGTTACTTAGTTGGGTTCCCTCGCGCTCTCGCTCATTCGATTCGTATGCATCAGTGTTACCATATTGGCAGTTTTAACTGCTAAACAGTTTTCCAGTTTTTTATGAAAAAAGTCAGGTTTTTTTTAAATTTCAGCTTTTTTACAGTATTTTTTCAGTTTTAAACAGTTTTTCTCTTCAATTTACCAATATTACTCAAAATGAAAAAATTTCAATAAAAAATTACACGAAATTTTCCAAAAATAATGCTACGCCTTGATTAAAACTGTTATAAGTTTTTATTACACATTTAACTTTTATTTGTATTGCAACCCTGAAATGTCAATTAGTTTCTTCTGTTTTTTTTTTTCAATTTCTTTGCAATACAATTATATTTTGTACTGTAGACTTATTAAAAACTGGTAAGAAATTTTATTACAAAATACAACTTATGATCCCAGAATAAAACCTTTGTGACACTATCTTTCTCTTTAAATTTTTTTTTTTTTATTTTTTTAGGGTTTTTTATCAAAATTTTGGATTATTAACTAGCAACTTAAAAAGGAATGAAAAACAACGAAAAAATTAAGAAAAAGTTAATAATTGGAATCTTCAAGATATCGAGAAAATTTCTTTCCATACAACAATAGTACTTTTTCACAAAAGTGGAGTGAGCCAGAGTATAACTGAAATTTGATATTTATTTTTTTTTTTTTTTTTTGTATATATAAATAGAACATTTTTTGTATTTCTTAATTTTAGTATCATCATTGTGCCTGTTAGGATATTAACTTAACCCTGTTTTTGAGTGCTAAGAAGCCAGAAATGTAGCAAAATACACGTTTTTAATAGGTTTGTCTTAAACTTTTAGCCTTGTAGAGATTTGTTGCCGGATCGAAATATATGTATCAGCTTAGCTAAAGCCCGTTTATTTGCTTTGTTTTTGTAAATATACGGAGGTTGGAAAGTCATAAAAACTAAAAATATTATAATACGTAACATTTTTACAGGTTTTTTTTGGTCCATCTAGAGGGCCGAACTAACAAATAGATGCCGATAGTAGTTTCAAAAAAAATTACATAGAAAAAATTGGCCACAACAGTGAATTAAAGTTCGAATTGCTTGAGCTACTTTAATTTCGACTTACTTCAGCTACTTTAAAAACGAAAATTGAGAACAGAAATATTCAATGAGACTAAAGTTTTTGGGTACGTTTTAAGAAATATTAGGAATTTCGTGCTGAAAATTTAGTATGCAATTTTTGTGGAAAAGTACTATCGATATATTGAAGGGTCTAAAATCAGGTTGCCCCCTTAACATAACTTGAAGAAATAAAATATTTTTTTGTTAATTTAATTTAAATGAAGCATACAACATAAATTATTATTTCTGTGTATATACAATAAAATTCTTGGTTTTATATTTTTATTTTTTTTTGTTTATCTAATAAATAACCAGCCTAAACGTTAACTATATATATTACGATATAAATTTTGTACTCATAACTATGGCTAGGCACTAAGCTTAGCTTATTATGATATAAGTTAGTAGGTCTTAATAAAATAAATTTGAATTCAAAATGTATTGTACTTTATCGTTTTTTTTTTTTTTGTAATATATGGCAACACCGGTATGTATGAAGATAAAGAATACAAAAACAGAGGGTATCTGAGAGAAATGTATTTTGCCATAGTAGAACTACTTACTAAATATAATCAGTGTTGCTAACTTAATGCTTTTAGTGCTGAATTAAGATCTGTCAAGGTAAGGTGTATCGGATGGGTATCAAACTTTCGATCTCAAGATTGCTAGTCTGAGCTATTCTTTGATATGAATGTTGTGAGTGGTTTAAGAACACCAATTTGTTCTTGATTTTGGGTATATTTATCATCACAAATACATAAAAAGCAATTTTTCATTATTTTTCTTTTTTTAATTTTTAAATTAAAGAAATATTGGTTTTAAATAAATTAATTGTAAATATTTAAAAATCAATATATGTAGATTGATCCCGTCAGGATTCAAACTCACATCATCTGTTTGGGAATAAACTGGATCCAAATAACTTCTTAGCATAACTTTTATAGTAAAAATGTGTTAGAAGCAATAATAAATATTTTGGATGTTGTTCAAAAGTTGTAAAAATATACTAACGTATACTTTGGAAGCAATGAAAGTGAATTTTTGAAGTGGCTCAGTATTTCATCAAAAAAGGAGTAAAAATACACTAACGGATACTTTGGTAGGAATGAAGGAAGTGGTTTGTAAACCATGACTTCCATTTTCTTCAGTTTTGAGTTATTGGTTTCAAATTCCTTACTTTTTAGAGCCCTTTACATCGATTAAAAAAAATTTTTAAAATGTGCATTTTCTATTTTTTTTTTCTTTGTTTGTGAAATACAACTTAACTTCAGTGTTTACTAAAATGTTTTATGGTCTGCAGACCAATAATTTTTATGCTCTCACATATTTATCACAGTGATGTTATACTTGTCAAGTGAGCTAGTGTAGGTTGAAGTTTGTTTTATTAAATCCATTGACAAATTGTTACTGGTAAAAACGATTTTTTAAAAAGAAAAACTTGTTTTAAAACCTAAATAATTGAGAAAAATCGATAATTGATAAAATCGCAGCACTAGCCAAGTCTAAAAAATAATTTCTACAATTTTTGGAGTTTTTAATCCCTAAAAAAAAATAAAATTAAAGCCTTGAAAACAGCACATATTTAAAAGGTCTCACCTTTTTGGCATTAATTGAAAACGATTTAACAAAACACAAGATGGAAGATATTTCGCGGTTAGCGTTGTCGATATCGACAGATGGGCGTTTTTAGTAAAAATTCGTTATAAAAACAGTTCTTGCGAAATTTTACAATCGTATTCACCTTATAACATATAACCTCTAAATTGCAATAGATTTGTGGGGAGAGTTGTATTTACTTGTATATTTCAAAATAAAAAATATCGGCGTATTTTTCGACATCGACAACGATTCAATAAATTTTAAAATAATTTTATAATTTAATAATTTTATAATTTTGTCTTTAATTGATCGATTAAGTATTCTGCGAAATGTAATAATTTAGATATTTTTTAACCATTTGCCTTTATTGAAACTTTATAAATCCAAATTTAATTTAAAATATAGTATTTTTTTTAAAAATTAACAAACTCTCATTTATCTCTGTATTCGGTTTTTCTTTTTATTTTTGGCGACATAATTTTACAATCAAATAAATATTTCTAGTGGGAACGATTAGAGAAAAATCTCCACCATATTAATGAAGATTTTCATAAATATGATGAAAAAAGTCATAGACCTTCGTACTATTTAACATTTCATAAATGTTATGAGTTTCATAAAAATATTACACACTATCAAAATTCTGGCCCAATTTTATTATAGTATGCTAGTACTAGTACTCTAAGTTAGTACTATACCAGACTATCAATGTTTCCAATTTCCCCTATCGCTTTCAGTTTGAGATTAGGGTCTTTTTCTGAAAAAAGAAATATTGACGCAATTTTCTCTAAAATGATGAAGAAGTTATAAAACAAGATTCATAAAATTTTATGAAACTACAGAAATATGATGAGTAAAACTACATACAGAATTATGATGAGTGTGCAAGAATGCGTCAACTCAAACAGCAGAAATTGTTTACAAAAAGTACGATAAATTTTGCAATTTTAATTTTGTTTATTCAATTTAATTTCATACACAAAAAATTTATGCATAGAATGTTTGAGTCTGTGCTCGTCACTTCATTTATTATAAAAATCTGTATAAAATACGTTTTTGAGCATTCGAAGCTTTTAAAGGTGTTTATGGGCAATAACTAAAAATTTTGAGAATGTATTAAAATTATCTGCCTTTGATTGTACATAATTTTAGCATTAAGTTTTTCACTCTTTGGCGCTTTTTTGTTGTTCAACAATTGACATTACTGTTTACAAATAACAAAATGTGAAGGCTACTAGCCCTTGATGGATGTTGCTTAGTAGCGGCTAATTGTAGCGCAAATGTTTATTTAACTAAGAGAGTGAAAAATACTGATAAAAAACTGTGAGTCATGACTGCATTAAAATAACAAATAAAGAGCTAAGAAAAAGTATCTAACAGATACTTTTTGTATATATAAATAAAGCTGAATAAACTAAATACTCACTTTCTAATTTTAATAAATTTAACCGAACAAAATATTTAAAAAAAAATTATTAAAATAAAAAACTAATCAGACATTTTGTTTTAGAATTTATATTTATTTTTTTTAATTTTATATTTAAAGTTAAAATTTTGTCTCTATTATTTTTTTCTTTAAATTAAACTAAAGTATAAATAAATAAATTTCGCTCTGGAGTAGAATTCAGCAAAATGTAGACCCAATGTATTATTTTGCTCGTAGAAATTTCTAATAATTTATCTCTTTTCTTTGTAACTCTCAATTGTTGTATTAAAAATCTCAAATAATCATACTAAAATACAGAGTTGGAAATACAATTACAAACAGTTTAAGTGATTTTTTCACAAATGGAAATTAAAAAAAAAAATATTTTTTTTAATTTTGTATTTATTTTATACTAAAAAAATAAAACGCCTTTATTTAAAAAAAAAAAAAAATTCAACGATGAAAACTGTGCTAAGATAACAAAAAACATAGGTACGTATATTTGCACCAGAATTTTCAATAAAATTGAAAATAATGTTCTGCTTAAAGGTAAGCTAAATTTTGCCAAATTGCTAAATACATACGCAATTTTAGTTAAATAAGATGAATAAAACATAACTTTTTCCCGATGTAACTAACATTTATGCTAATATTTGGAGTATAAGGATAAATTTATAAGAAAAGAATTTTTGTCCATTTTGCTACATCTCGTTTAGTTTCCAAGATATGGGAAAATAATTAAATCTTTATTTGAGATTGATAACAAACAAAAATATAATTGTTTGAAAACAATTTTAGTTCAAATTAACTCTCAATTTTTAAAATTACTGAATACCCCACTCAACTAGGTTTTTGCACAGAGTATTTTGGCCCCCACAAAAACGAATCTAAGATAAACAAATATCCTTCATATCACGTATACAAAATAAGGGTATTTTTTTTAAACCCGGACGCGGAGAAAAATTCTTTATAGCTTAATAATGGGCAGACGTAGCATTAACTCTTTTATTATTTTTATGGATTTCAATTCTAAGTAAAAATAATTTGATTATACTTATGCCGGAAAGTGGTAAAGGATAGTTGAAGGATCTCGAAAGGATCAAGAAATATGGGTAAAAAATTTTGAACCATGTTTGCCTATTTTTGCAACTTACATCCTAATACAGTTTTTGTTAATTAATTTTCTACCAAAACCATTAAATATTTGCAGTTAGTTCAATTGACTAATAAAACAATACATAATTTAAGATTGAAAAATATCAGAAAATCCCAAAATTTTACCCCGAACAATTTTGTTACACACAGAAAATAAATTGGTTGGAATCCTATCGCAATTATCAAAATTGTATCGTTATTTTAAATTTTTATTTTATGTACTTAAAATTCTTCATCAGAATAGTTAAGTTTAATTATAAGCAGAAAGTATATCAAATTAACCGAAACAATGTCACATAATCCAAAATATTGGTTTTTCTAATCAAGATTGAAAAAATATTATTTTCGGCTCGAATCTCTTTAATGGCAACTTCAGTTTCATGTTTCAACGCTTCAATTGTCTCTGGATGGTTTGCGTAATATTTATCCTTAATGGTTCCTCACAGAAAACAATCCAAAGTGCTCAAATCACAGCTCCGAGGCGGCCAATTGATATTACAGTTTCGGCTGATTATTCGATTTTTAAAAATAGAGCGTAAACTATCGATGGTTGCGTTGGCGATGTGACATGTGGCCCCGTCTTGTTGAAACAAAATGTCGTCCATGTTATTCTCATGAATTTTCGGAAACAATAATTCGTTAAGCATGGTACGGTAACGCTCACTGTTTACGCTTACGGCGGCTCCTTGCTCATTTTCGAAGAAAAAAGGCCCAATCGTGGTAGTCATATGAAAGATATTGTGTCTCATTATTAAATAACAAAGTTTAAACCTTCCAATAAAATCAGAAATTTGAAAAAAAATAATCAGTACTTTTTTATAGCCGATTCAAATTTAAAATTTTAAATGTATTATTATTTTAATTGTATTAGTTCTGTTTCAATAAAAACTATTGATCTATCTAAAATATTAGTTTCCCCAATAAATTTTTGTATAATGTCAATTTTGTATCAACATTAGTACAATCAACCATTAATTTCCACAAGTTTGGAGTTGTAATGTAAATGTTGTGTTATATTTTTGCTTTTTATTCATATTTATATTCAAAATTGAACAATAATCTATAAAGAAAAAAGCAATTAAATATTAAAATTTTTTTTCGGAATTTGTAAATAAAATTCGGTAAATACAGCAGTATTAAAAATTTATAAAAGTTATGGTACTCGTAGATAGAACTACAAAAATCGGTTGGCAAAAAATTCGGTTGCAACTAAAAATCTGTTTTTTGTGTGTATGATTCAGGGGGAGGAAATGTTTTTGTATACAACCTGCAATTAGTTTAATGACTGATTATACAATATATTGGATATAGAAAATACCAGAAATTCCTCATATTTGGCCAAGGTACTTTTTTGTTAATTATTTTGTAAAGAATCTACATTTACTTCAGTTGACTAACTATATAATATTTTGGATTGAAAATTATGAGAAAACTCTAATCTTTGGCCCCTGAATATTAACAATAAAAAGTGCGTGGCCCAAAATAACATTTAACTAGTACCGAGTGTAAAATCAAATGATTTTGGTAGAAAATTGAAAACAAACTGTTCAATTTTTTTTTTTTGCAAATATATGCAGATTCAGTCAAATATGTATAGGTATATGTACCTACCGTATTTGTGTATCGAATTGTCTAGTATAAATATATTGTAGTTTTAATATATCCAAATAAACGTCATACACACAAATTAAAAAAAAATCAATTTTAGATATCCTTTCGAGGTCCTTATAATACCCTTTAGCATTTCTCGACATGACATATTGAAATGAAAGGTAATTTTACCTAGAATTCAAATCCCTAAAAGATTTTGAACTACTTCTCCCCACTATTGAGCCAAAAATAATTTTCCCGGGGTCAGGGGTCAAAAAAAGAAATACTGACAATAACTAACTTTTTTCTAGAGATTCTACACTTTAAAACTTACCTATTTAACTTAAAAACAATATTTTATGAATTTAAGTATAGCTTCCATAATCCAAAAACTTTAGTTAAACTCTTACCTAAAATTGAAAAAAGAAAATAATTTATTAGAAAAAAGACAATATAAATATTAACAAAAAAGCATTTCCATCTCCGATTTTTAACCACAACAGATGTTACCAACCCGCATGAAAAATAATGTGCAATCATTAACACTAAAAAAAAACTAAACGGTTCTATGCTCCTTATTTCGCTTAACAAAAACAAAATGTTTAATAAAAACAAAACATAAGTGAACTTTTCAAAACAATAACAAAATTTTGAGGATCCCCAACAACAGAAAACAGTATTTAAAAAATCTAACACATAATTTATTTGTAAACAAAAAATTCTCAAATAACAGATTAAAGAGTCTTAATTTATTTTTAATAGTGCAATGATCTTTTGATTTACACATAAGAAAACAAAACCAATAATGATAACAAAATAAATCAGTGTTGCCAGTTCTCTTATTTTTAGGCCTTATCCCCAATTATCGATTTTTCATCCCCAATATTATGTTAAATTTATGCTATCTACTAATTTAAATAGCTAAAATACATGTTAATAATTTTAAATAAAAAAATCTTGTTTGTACTGTTATTTTTACAAGATTATATTTATTTATATGAACTTAATGAAACATTTAAAATAAATAATATAAGCTGCTTCACTAGAGTATTCAAAAAACCTGCCTTGTGGAAAAACCGGTTTTGGTTTTCTTCGAAAAATCGAATTTTAAAAAAACCGGTTTCGGTTTTTGCAGAAAAAACCGGCCGACCGGTTTTTTTCTTTTTTTTTTTTAATTTGAATAAAAACCCAACAAACAATACGTTCCGTTTACGTACCGTTTTCGGTCCGCCATAAACGGAATCCAACTCCATTTACGTACCGTTTTCTGGATCCGTATACCAGCCAGAAAATGGATTTTAAGGAACATCGAAACTGATTCGAATCCGTTTAAAACCCGTCAATGACGGACCGTTTACGGACCGGATATATCGGATAAAAAACAGAGTTGTCCGTTTAAAGTCCGTCAATGACGGACCGTTTACGGACCGGATATATCGGATGAAAAACGGAGTTGTCCGTTGAAAGTCCGTCAAGGCGGACCGTTTAAGGATCCGTATTCCTACCGTTTTTTCCACAAAAAACGGATTTATGCAAATGCCTAAATTTTTTCATTTGGAATAACAAATTATAGTTTTTTTTCTTTAAAGTTATTTATATACATAGATATGTAATAAAATAAAATAACAAAATAAAACCTTTACAAATTTAATTAAATTAAATATTCATTTCCAGCATAACTAAAATCTCTATCCATTACTGCGGTTATGGCCCATTGAATATCATGAACAAATAAAATTTTAATTTTGGTTTAATTAGTGACGTTTACGAAATGATGTAGCACACAATGCAAATTTGCAAATTTTTTTACAAAATCTATTATGAATTGGCAGATAATATTTTTATTTGCAAAATTGCATAAATTTGCGCACATCACCGTAAAACTTGTTTTGAATTTCATATATTTTTAACTCAAAATAAATTTGTTTTCCGTGTATCTGTTTTTCTAAACTTTAGCGCGCGACCCGTGTAATGATCGCAGACATGTTTTAATTATTAGTTTTTGACACCAAAACGAATTCAAAAGCAACGAAAGAAAAACTAATGAAATACGAGGAAGTCCATATTTGACGATACAGAAACGGATGCACCAAAACGGAGTCAAAACGTACTGTTTTCGAAAATTCAATTATAGGGTCCGTTAATGTTCCGTTTACGTACATGGTTAGACGGATACGTATTTACAGTCCGTAAACGTGCAGTAGAACCGGATTCATGAATCCGTACGTGTCGGAGAGTCCGTAAAAATGTTTCTTGGGAAGCTTATATAATTTGTTAATTGTTTTAAATTCAAAAAAAAAAAGAAATTAAATATATAAAGTAATAAAAATAAAAAAAACATTCTTTGAAAAAAAAATATTTTATAATAGTTTTTTATTGTATTTCATTTCAACATTTTATTTATTGTTTTTAATATTTTTTAATATAATATCTTAAAAATTAATATTATAAAACTACATTCATAACAAATGAATAGAGATCATTAAGTTTGTAAATTGGGTAAAATAAGTACGTTAGTAATTTGAACGTTTAAAACGTTTGGCATTAAATAAGTTTTTTTAATATTACATTTTAAATGTGTAAAAAGAAAATCTATTTTTCACTTCTAAAATAATATTTTAGAAATAATATGCAATTTAAATGTTTCGTTTTTTGTTTGCTTTTGATAAAGCTAGAAGTGGAAAATACTCTTTCATTGATAGTAGATGTTGGACAAATAGTCAAAAGACAATTCTATAAATTTTCCAACTTTTCAGTTCTTTTGTCGCATTTATCAAGATATATGAAATCATCATATAATGATGAATGATTTTGTACAGTCTCTTTTTTTAGGATTTTAAATACTGTTTATTGTGTTATTTAGATCAGAAATTAAACTATTTGAATTTGGAATATCCAAAGTTAAGTCTTCAACGGAATCAATCAGACTTACATCTAAATCTTCATAACCAAACTATTATGAAAGTGTTCGGAAAAAGGAAAAGAGACCAAGTAACCTAGTTGGTGTTGTTATTAAAAAACCGGTTAACCGAACAAAAAATACCGGTTTTCGGTTTTCTTCGAATTTACAAAATATTCGAAACCGATCGGTTTTTAAAAAAAAAGAAACCGGTTGACCGGTTTTCGGTTTCGGTTTTTGAATACTCTATACTTCACCGCAAATATTACGAATTATTTAAAAAAAAATACCGATAGTAATAAGATGTATTTAAATAACACTAACATTGATTAATAGTTCTAGAATAATAAAATTTAAGATTTTTTTGATCTCTGCCTAAACGTTTTGTTTTCATAAAAGGTTCATATTGAATATAAGGTATTCGAATTTATTTGATTTGAATTATAAAAAAATACACATATATTGCATTTTAATATACTCAATTTATCAACAAATTTAGATCAAATTATAGATTTAAATTTGTACCACAGACTTACCAGGCACAAACTTTTATCAAACACATATTAATCAAATTAACATGTAAAACATCAACAAATTTTCTTTATAAAACTGTTATAACAATTAGTATACAATAAATTAAAAGATTATTAGGGTTAAAATTGAAAAATCATCATCAAAAATCCTATTATTAAAAAGGGTAACAAATTGCCCCACTTTCTTGATTTTCAGTCTAACGATATGTCTAAAATTGTATCCTTTAATAGTGGAAACTACGTTTGGTATCGATTTGTTTTTTCTTTATTGACAACAGAAATGTTAAAAAATAAATAGAGATTCTTAAAAATTTTATACATTATTTAATATATTGGTGACTACATAGATTTTATGCTGGAGAAGAAAATAAACTTAATAAAACAAACTTTGGATATAAAATTCTATTAAATGCAATATTTTAATTCCAGTTTTGTTTTATGTTCAAACTAGCTAAAAAGCCCGAGACTTCGTTATCAGTAATTTTAAATATCAAAATATGTTGAGAGGAAAATATTATTCTATTTAAATAAATTTGTTTTATCTTTTGAATGGGTTTATAGGTCATTCAAGGGGGACGTGCCCAGTGTTAACTGTTTTAATATCACTTGTTCCCCTTCCATTCCATTTCGTTCTTCTTGTCTAATGATTCTTTTCCACTCGTTCCCATTCCATTTATTTCCCCTCGTCTAATAATTCATTTACACTAGTTCCCAATTCCATTTTATTTTTTACCCTATCAAGTGTATCAATTTCACTCGTACCTCATTTCATTCCATTTCAATCCCCATGTCAAGTATTTTAATTCCACTCGTACCCCATTTCATTCCATTTTGTATCAGTTGTCTAGTGTTTCAATTTTACTCGTACCCTTTACATTTCATTTCTATACCCTTTCAATTTGCAATTTTACCTTGCAAATATTTCCCCATATACACCATAGCGGACACCGGGGTTTGTGCAGGCTGTTAAGGGGGAGGCTTCATCAATGAGTTTGCACATACTCCAAGAAAAACGTATCTCAAATTTGATGTTTTAAGCTATAGGAGTGAAAGTGTTCTTCCTCGTTTTGCTCTTCCCCGAAGGGCAGGCTGTCAATGGGGAGAATTTTCACGTTTTTGCCCCCGCGTTAAATTTTCCAAAATTCACGTCTTATTTCTTATCTACACTGAAGAACGAACCTGCATACCAAATTTTAACTTTCTAGTTTCAGCGCTTTGGGCAGGCCGTTCAGGGGAGACTTTTCCCCTTATTGCACCTCCTTGTAGGAATTTACAAAAACTCAACTTTGGTAGTTGTCTACACTGAAGTGGTAACCTATGTACCAAATTTCAATTTCCCAGCTCTAGCGGTTTTGGCAAGTCCCCTTTTTTGCCCTCCCCATTGGATTTCCCAAAACTGACATCTTAGCTGTTATCTACACTGGAGAAGGAGCCTGCATACCAAATTTCAACTTCATAGGTCCAGAGGATTCGCCAAGCCGATAAAGGGGAGACATTTCATCCTTTTGAACCCCATTTTTACCACGTCCCAGGTAATATATATTTCAAATTTCAGGTATCTTGATATTTCGGTGTGGGCAGGCCGTTAAGGGGGAGATTCCCCCTTTTTGCCCCTCCTCGTAGGAATTTACAAAAATCCCATCTGGGTGTATGTCTACACCTCAGGTGGAACCAATATACACAATTTCAACCTAACACCTATAACGGTTTTGGCAGGCCGTCGATTTTACATAAATCACCGTTTGATTTTAGATAAATCACGTCTTATCTGTTATCTACACTGTAGAAGGAGCCTGCATACCAAATATGGACTTCCCATGTACAACGGTTTGGGAAGGCCGTCGGGGGGGAGAATTCCACCCTTTTCTGCCCCTACCCGTTGGATTATCTAAAAATCATGTCCTAGCTGTTATCTTCACTGGAGAAGGAGCCTGCGTACCAAATTTCAACTTCCCAGCTCTAGCGGTTTTGGCAGGGAAGTCGAGGAGGAAAATTTCACCCTTGTCTGCCCCTCCCCTTTTGGATTTGCAAAAATCACGTCTTAGCTGTTATCTTCACTAGAGAAGGAGCCTGCATACCAAATTTCAAATTCCCAGGTCCAATGTTTTGGGAAGCCCGTAAAGGGGAAACTTTTCGCCCTTTAAACCCCTATTTTTACCTCATCCCTGGCGAAGATTCTAAAATGTACCTTATCAAGGAGTTAGCACATGCTGCCAGGAAGACGTATTTCTAATTTTAGATTTCTAGCTAAAGGGACTTACATAGGCAGCCCGTGAATGAAGGAATTTCCAAAAACGCCGTCTTAGCGGATGTCTACGCTGAAAGGGGAACCTACAGCTTACTAGCTCCAGGGGTTTGGGCTGGGCGATGTTTAATGAGTGAGTTAGTCAATAACGTTATTCCTTTACACCCAGTGACTTTTTAAGATTTTATTAAATGTATTGCTTCTCCTGAAATTTAACTAAAAAAAATTAGTTATGCCTAGGTTTTTCAATTGGTTTATCGTTATTCGATTAATCAAACCATTTTGTCAAATAATTGTGCGAATAAATTAAAATGCCGAATAAATCAAAATTGTTAAAGAAATATACAAAAATTAAAATGCAAGATTTTCTATTCTCATTTAACTCATTGAGACCTGCTACCTTATCTCAAAGAACCAAAGTTTAGTGCTAAACTATAGTAATGAACGTCAAATCTATATAAAAATGTTTGAAGTTAACATTTATCTAATGTTGTTTTTAAATAAGTTACCCGGTCTGAATGTATTATAATAGACGTAAACGTACATCTGACTAATTCAGGCTTAATTTTATAAAATTTGATAGAGAGGACAGGCCAACTAAGAATGCTTACAAACCAAGATCACAATTAATACATTTTTTATGCATTTGAATTTTTAAAGTGATGCTTTAAAAAAAGTGATACGAAAAGAATTTATATTATTCTACATAATTTTTTTATTAATCGATTAATTTTAAAAATTTATTCGATTAATCGGTGAAAAAAACCCAAAAAATATTTGAACGATTAATCATTTAACATGAAAAGCCGACTAATTGAATACCCTGGTAAAGCCTTTCTACATTTAGCTTAATTTATATATTTTATTTTATTTATGTTAATCATATAATTACAAATTATATCCTAACACCCTAACCGAGCACTAGAACAAAGGCCATCGGCTCGTTGTAGAGAAACAGACCAGAGCCTCTGGTGGGAATCGAACCCACGACCCCCGCACTGATAAGCTAGCACGCTACCAACTAGCCTACCGGGGCGCTCGTATATAATTTATATAAAAAGAGGACAACATTTTACAGAATCCTAATATTTATTTGACAGAATAAAATGTTTAAATAATTTTGTTTACGTAAGATTTTTTATCTTTTGTCTGTGTCAAATAATTTATGAAACATTTATTGAAGATAACAGATTTTTCTTTGTATAGGCAAAAGAAATTCGTTTTTGTTTAACGAATAACGTATGTAGAATGTTTGTATGAAACAGATTACAATAATAAATGTGTGATAAAAATATGTGTAAAAATGTATTTTGTTTAATCCAGTTTTTTTTACTTCGTCTGCAGCAATAAAAAGTT
Organism: Eustalomyia histrio; assembly: GCA_949748255.1. NCBI lineage: Eukaryota > Metazoa > Arthropoda > Insecta > Diptera > Anthomyiidae > Eustalomyia > Eustalomyia histrio. The sequence continues at coordinate 131,808,645 of OX456523.1, forward strand.
TAGGTCAGTCGACATTTGGCCTAGTTTTATACTTAGATGTTACGTACATAGGGGGGCAATGAAATATGTGGAGAAATATTTCTTTTCTGATTTTTAACGAATCCCAAGAGAATTGTTGTCTATAACTCACATGGGGAAAGTTTGGGACAAATCAGATAAATATCAGTCACAGTTTCCAAAAATTAACCAGTATATACATTTTGTTTTTAATTATGTCTTGCGGCACAGCATTTCTATCAAATTTAGCATGTTGAAAACGAATATAAAATATTTTTTAAATCTTTCAAACACTTTTTGAGATATCGTTATTCGAGGGTTTTCCAAAATGCCCTTTAATTTAACAAAAAAAATCACGATATCTTAAAAATACTTTAAGCGATTTTAAATATCATATTCTTCATGTTCGTGTTCAGCATTCTAAAAATTTTTTAAACCATGTGCCACAAGCCATATTATCTTTGTTCGTTTTAAAATTCAGAAACTTGACCCCAAAGGTGCACAGTTAAAGACTAAGTGGTGCAATATTTCGCCCGAAAATCAAAAGTTAAATTTTCATTGCCACCCTAATGTACATAGACAAAGCAAAAGTGAAAATTAGAACTTTATTTAAAGTTTTAATATGAATTAATACAGGTCATAATGGTAAATTCATGAGAATTATTTTTCATTGATATCTTCACAGATTTATTAGTTCTAATAATCAAACAGAGGAAAACAGTGTTTAATCGATGCAAATTAAAATAACAACTAAAGAAATTTATGTGCTATTTGCAAAAAAAAAAAAATGTTGCCGCTGGTAAATCGAGTAAGGACTTTATCGGCACCTTGTATAGTTGGCAGACACATTCGCAGTTGTATCGTGAGGTAGAGTTGAGCATTATAGTTCATTTCGTTCATGAACTAGTTAAACTTTAACTAATTTTTTTTGATTTCTATTCATTATGTTCAAAAATATTAAACAAACCACTCAACAACAAAATCTTGTGAATAATTGATAAAAAATAACGAAAAATTTTACTGATGGGGAATAACAAACTAGTATAAAAATAGAATTGAACTAAACAAAGTTTCAACTTGAAACTCCCTATACCTATATATAGTTCTCTTCGATCTTAATGAAAGTCGGATATCCAGCAAAAATAAATGGAAGTGATTCTTAAGGAATTAGTTTTTCATTGATTCCAAAGTATCGTTTAGTTCTGATTTTCCTCTTCCAAGGCACTTCTTTTTCGTAACTTTCAAAAATGTGATTTTTAATGAAATTTAACAATTTTCAAATCTATGAAGGGTAACTTATTTTAAAAACAACCAAAGTTAAACATTAATCATAAATATTTCTATATAAATTTCACAATTTTAACTATGGTTAAAGTTTAAGTGATTTGTTTAATCCTTAACTTACAATTTACCAGATTTTAAATTCTTAAAATCGTAGTTATTATTGCTACAGAGAATTAAAAAACTATTGTTGTAAATTGCAAGAATTTCGAATAAAGTAATTTAATATATAAGGCCCGATTACTGATTGTCCCGTTGTAATTTAACCAACAGTCTAACTCAAACTTTATATGGGAAACAACAACAAATGTGTCATTTAAATTCTCAAGTAGAAGCTCACGGGAGATTGTGAAAATGAGGCTAAGGCGCGGTTACTGACGTTCTGTTGAAATCTAAATTACAAATTAAAAATTTATTTGGCAAAAGATCTGGTTTTTTACTAAACAATAAGAAGGGCTTTAAATGCAATAAAAAAAGAATCATAAAAGAAAATTTCCACCCTATGACACCCCTATGTAAAAATCATTGGTTCCGATCCAAATTTTCACAACACCGGAATCAAAATCACTGTTTCTCTATCTCTTCTTTTGCTACTTTTTTTTTGCTGGGATATGTGATAGAGGAGAAGAGAAACGGTGACCTGAAGCTGTCCTCTAGGAGTATTGTTGTGAACATTATCCTGAATCATGCACGATTATACTGAAGACAGTTTTGAGAACTAGAAAGATTCATTTAACAACATATTCAATTAGTCCAAAACCATTGTGGGGATATGTAGTACACCCAATTACATAAATATTTATGAAACATTTAATAAACAACACCAATAATAATGTCCATTAAACTATACATATGGCCGCCATTCTCTATGAAAAATATGAAATCTCCACCTATAAAATCGTAAATTCATAAATACTATAAAATATTTCATAAATATTATGAAATATATTTTGCGAAATGTGTGTGGGCGAAAATCTATGATACACCCAAAAAAATTTACAAGAACTTAGAAAAATTAACTTATTTGGAGGAAAAATTTAAATCAAAACGGCGCTAAAGGCACTTTTTACCAATATTTAATTAAATTTTCCTTGAAATTAAGAAACAAATTTTGCTTAAAAATTTCTAAATTATAGAAAAAATTTACTATTGAGAACTAAATTTTTATTGGAAAACGAAATTTCCTCTTAATTTGTTCAAATTTAATCTGAAGCTTTTTTATTGAATGTAGGTACTCAAAAATTTTTACTAACTGGGGTTAGTTAATGTTATAGTTGCAAAAATTTTCCGAGCTACAATTTGTAACAAACATTTTGAAACTTGCTGAATAATATAATATTCGACCTTCGATTTAAACCGATTTTTCATAACATATTTCACAATAAGGAAAATTGTTAAGGCTTTAATAATTTACTTTTGTAATAGATTTCCTCTTTTTAAGTTTTAACTTTCTAGATTTTTTACACAAAACACTCGGAATATTCATGACACGGAATATTCATGACATCAACATAACAAAAAAATGCATCGAATTTCATACGATAACCTTGACTTATAAAACTAACCAAAATTGTGGTGGTAATAAAGATAAGTTAAATGTAAACAAGGTTAAACTAATTTCAAAAATGCATCTAATACAAAACATAAACACCTAAAAATTAAAAGATAACAATAAATATTCCAAGAAAATGTAAGAAGTAAACAAAATTATAATAAATATAAAAAGCAAACAAAATGATAAAACATTTGATCAAATTTTAGCATCTTGTAAATGGATATATAATAAAAACAAGTAAACAAGTACTAAATTTGGATGTGATAAACCTTTGAATACCCTCCACCCATGTTTTAAGAAAACATTGATTTAACAAATTACATATAATGCATTACACGTGACATCAAAATATTTTAAAATTTAATTATATTGCGAAGTAATGGTTTTGGGTGCTTTTTTATTTAATCTTGTGAACACTTTGAGATACAATAATTTAAAGCAAAAGGGTTTGAAAATGTTTGCTAACTCCAGACATATTTATCTTAGAGAGCGATTCCAAAAAATTTCTGGATATAACGGTAATCGCATTCTTTTTAACAATTTAATATAATTGTCTTTAATAATAATATTAAAAATATTGCATTTCAGCAGTATTAATAATGGTATAATTCTTTTTTTAAGTCCAAAGTTTTAAATGAAATTTATTTTAAATATTTATAGCCGTTTTCCCACTGAGTTACATCTATCATCAATTTGCAAGGATGTTAACATCTTCCCATAAAAATTATACAGACTAGAAATTCTACATCTAGAAAAGATGATCCTTTCTCATTTTGTTCCATCTTACATCTTTCGTTATTTTAAGTGTCATCACTAAAAAAATTACGAAAAAAAATCGATTTTCTTTGTGCCATCACTAGCAAACTGACATTGCAGAAAATAAACAGAAACAAAATTATCCAACAAAGGAAAATGAGCGACAGATGTAAGAATTTCATACTTTTGTCTACCAAAAATTCTTCTTCATCATCATCTTCTTCCAAAATGGCCTTTAATATTTCAATGTACTGCATTAAAATTCGGGTTTGTTCTTTCAAAGCAACAACTACTCCAATGAAAAATGCTTTCTCTAAATCCATTTTTTATTTTTAACAAAAATTATGCTTCTTTTTCATTTATTTTTTTGACAGCTGAATAAATAACAGATGAAAGATGAAAGATGTTGCCAATGTAAACACTTGTTTCACATTTGCAACATCTTCCATGCGTTTCACAAATATGTTGTTCAGTGTAAAAAGCCTATTAGTTTCAAAATCAAAGATTTGTTGAAAAGTAAATAGTGGCAACATCCATCCAATTCATAAAAAGCTGTAAGAGAAGATCGAAAAATAAAGATTGAGAAGCTAAAACAGAAATTTCGCTAGACGTCAGTCTAACCACTATTAAAATAAATAACTATTAAAATATATACCGGCCCGAGAATATTGTATCAAAAGTTATAAACAAAAAAAAACCTGTTAAAAAAAGGAAAGGCTCGGTTTGACTTTGTCCTTAATTTGGACACAACATCAATGAAAAAAATATCACCGCACGGAGGCGATGATGTACTTGGGTAGTGGAATTGATCCAATTCACCAACTAATTGATACAATTACAGTCACAATCTATATAGACCTTCTAAATTTAGTTAGGCTTCCGATCTCAATCCGATTGAGAACATGTGAATAATTGCAGAACGCAATATAGGCAATTAAGGATTCCAAAATGTAAACTTTTCGTCGAATTGGAGAAGCAGTGAAATGTAACTTCTAACGATTATATTGAAAAGCTCATAGCCTCAGAGCCTAAGAGATGCACTGAAGTAATTAAAAATCATCATATAAGGGGATGATTTGGGGTCGCTGATATTAAAAATTTAACAAATCTTTTAAAGATGATTAGAAACTACAATCGTAATATTTGGAAATATGTACAATAAAATATAAGAAAAATCATTTAGGGCGGGTAACGTATCTAATAAATAACCATAGTAAAACGTCAACCACAGATATTTCCATATAAATTTGACATTTGTAACTATAAGCTTTCGTTATTGTGAGATAAGTTAGCAGGTCTTAATCGTTATTCATACCGCAGAGCCAAACATAAAATTTGTATGAATAAGTTTGTCGAAAGGAATTCATAAGAAATGTTTTGTGATTTATTAAATGTTTTAAATAACTCGAGAAGATGATGAAGATGACATTTTGTTGGCCTAATCTCATAATATTGTCTCTATATATCCAAATTTACTCGCAATCATAGTTCCACCAGTAAGATTTTTTTGTTGTGAAAACAGACTCGTGCTGGCAACCGACTTTATTCCTAATTTGGTTTGCTTGATACAACCGATTTTTTTAGTTATGACTACCGAATTGAAACATTTTTATGGACTCTACAACACATACGGAGTCATGAATCCGGCTTCTACTGTACGTTTACGGTCCGAAAATACTTATCCGTAAAAGCTTTTACCGTTTAGTGTATCCCTTTCTGTACCGTCAAATACGGACTCTACCGATTTTTTCTTCCATTGCTTTTAGATTCGTTTTGTAGTCAAAAACGAATACTTAAATATCCATGAGGTATATATTTATGAAATTTAAAACAAGTTTTACTATGATGTGTGCAAATTTATGCAGTTTTGCAAATAAAAATATTGTCTGATAGTTTATAATAAATTCTGAGAAAAAATTAGCAAATTTGCATTGCTACATAATATCGTAAATACCACCAGTTAAACCTAAATTAAAATTTTAATTTATTTTTCATGATATTCAATCGGCCACAACCGCAGTGAGTGATAGAGATGCTAATTGTGCTGGATATGAATATAACATTTAACAAAAATTGTTATTTTATTCTCAATATCGTTATAAATAAATTTAAAGTGAAAAATAAAATATTAAGCATTTCCACAATTCCGTTTTTTTTAAAGTTCGAATACGGACCGGATACGGACAAAATTCTGTTTTCACACGGCATACCAGAAAAAAAAGTTTTCAACATATAAAAAACCACTCGAAAGAAAAATTGTAAAAGTAGAGAAACAAAAAAATATTACAAAAACCTTACGCGTAGAACAAAGTTTTTAAAGACAAATTTATTAAATTTAATTACGATTTGCATAAAAATGTGTTAAATTTTAGTATCCCTTGAATTGAAAAACATGTTACTAGTTTTTGCTGAAATACATTTTTCGAATAAAATATAGAAAACATAACCTCTTATTTACTAGTGTTTACTATTTTTCCAATTTAAAAAAAAAATATCATGTAAATAAACACAACAATTAAAGACACATGAGATCACACGAAAATGTAGTATTTGAGTCATATAATAGTTGAAACAAAAAATATTTAATCTAGATCATTCGGATTTCTTTTTCTTGCGGTTTTAGAGATCAGAAATATTTAAACGCAGTATAGTCAAATAATGTAAACAATAGTTTGTAGTTGTAGAGCTATAGATAAAACAAAAAATTACTTATGGGTAACAATAGTAGATTGAAAGATGAAACAATCAAGCACAAACTATAACGATTTTTTATTTGTTTGTTTTGTAATTTTCTGGATGACAACAAATGTCTAACTGACACCACACGGAGAACTCAAGACGGCAAAAATAAAAATATACTTCCACATAAATATAACGTACGAGGATTGTTTAAAGAATTTCAAAGATTAGCTGGGGAAAAATATATTCATTCCTGGAAATGAATTCCTAGTTGTATAGAGTCCTAATTCTGACAGTCAATTTAGAAACGCTTAAGATCCTAAAAAGACAGTGGAGGCAGGAGCTTTATATCGTCTTCTGCCTATTTTCTTAACGATGACAATTGTAGTCCTCTGACACGGATGGTTAGTGACCTGGTAGATCATTGCCACATTAAGAATATAGAGCTTACCGATGGGTGGATGAACTACTTTGTTTCATTTTGGAAATCAACTTGGTTTTATGCAACACGGTCTCTATAGATATAGAAGACGCAAGGACATTTGAATACCCTGTTGTCATAATAGATGAAAATATAGTTTCTGCTTTTAAAATAAGGAAGCCCGGAGGTAAGCAAAATAAACCATGGTGGAATCAGGATCTTACGAAGCCATACCACTGCCTCTATATGGCGATTGTTCGACATATTGCATCTTGCGGTTGTCACGTATGGTGGGCAATACTTAAATGGAAAATATATACTGATAAGATATTTAGAATAAATAGAGTATAAATATTAAGTCTTACGAGCGCAATGATGACTACTACGTCTACTAAGCCATTGCAAATTATTTTGGACATGACGCCACTGGATCTATCACTACCACTCTCAGGTTCATATTTATACCGATGGATAGAAAACATCGAAGGTTGGTTTTTATTCCTAGGAATCACATCGATCCTATCGTATTTGTAAGGACTGTAGCATTTTTCAAGACGAGGTTTATGCAATATCTGAAGCTTATGAACAAGTTTTAATGACAACGAGATTTAGTTGCGATGTGAGTTAATCCATTGACTGACAAGCAGCTTTAATGGCTCTGGTCAGCCACTCTCCACCAACTCTTCTTGTTTAAAGGAACAGACAGGATACGACGACTGCTTGGTTTAATCTATGGTCAAATTCGGATAACATTTTACAGACCTAATTGTTATGCGATGAACAATTGGTAAAATACAGCAATATTCTCCTTTAAAGGTTTCAAAGTATGAAGAAACATGTAATCAATTTACATTTTTATGAAACAGTTTCATCAAATTTATGAAGCGTTACATTGAATGAAAATCTATAAAATTGTTTATTATATATATTAAGTATTTCGTAAATACGATAAGATTAATAAAGGCTTTGGGTTGGTGGGACGAAGAAAAGGCTGAAAGAGGATAACATAAATTATAATGGACCAGGATTGGTATCTTCCTAAATAACATAACATTGCTATGGAATCCAGAATTCTTGAAATCACCTTATTTTCAGACCGGCCGACCGAAAGACCTGTTAGACCGGTCTTTAAAACTATTCGTCCGGTTTTTACGGTCCACTCGGTCTTTACCGTCTAGACCGGGATGACCGATCTACCCGGTAAACCCGTTCTTTAAGAGTTTAAAATTAAAAAAAAAATTGTCATTTTTTTTCAATATTTTTAGTAATGTAAAGAAAGACCTACCACACTTTTATTAATTCTATATGAAAAAGCCACGGTCTTTTTCGGTCCCATTTAAGGAGTTTTTATACCGTTGCTGGCAATTTGTTAAAATTTTGTAGTAACAATATAGACATAAATTTTGACTTCGGATTGAACAAATTTATTTAAGTTGTGGAGCAAAAATATTCCGAAAATGGCTTTTGAATTCAGAAAGTCCTTAACATTTTATACATTTGTATAAAATAGGCCCTGTCTTTTTTGGCCCCATGTACGGCGTTTTTATGCCGTGGATCATAATTTGTTCTGACTTAAAAGGATGAAATTTTTTTAACTTCTGGCACAAAATATTCCGATATAAAGGGTGTCCCAAGAAGAACGCAATTTTTAAATTTTAAATAAAACACAGATATTTAAAAAAAATCGTGAAACTTTATTATATCGTAGACAGAATGAGGTTATGTATGGAACAATATATCGTGCAGATGGCCGCCGCGGCTTTGCTGGCATGCACGCGATCTTTTAATGAAATTTTCAATGACCGTTTTGCATGAATGCTGCGGTATTTCATTAATGCAGCGTCCAATTTCCTCTTTTAAGGCTTGAGTCGTCGTCGGCTTATACGCGTAAACCATCGACTTCAAAAAACCCCAAAGAAAAAAATCTAATGGTGTTAAATCGCACGATCTAGGCGGTCAATTCTGATCTCCAAAACGCGAAATAACACGACCGGGAAATGACTGATGCAGCAATTGAATTGTTTCTGTGGCGGTATGACATGTGGCGCCGTCTTGTTGGAACCACATGCCCTCCACATTCATTTCTTCAATTCTAGGCAAGAAAAAACTGGTTATCATTTCACGATACCGAACACCATTGACTGTTTGCGCTTGACCTGCCTCATTTTCATAAAAGAAAGGTCCAATGATTCCTCCAGCCCAAAAACCACACCACACAATGACACGTTGAGGATGCATTTGCTTCTCGTGAATCACTCGAGGATTTTCCTCTCCCCAAATGCGACAATTCTGCCTATTGACGAAGCCATCAAGATGAAAATGGGCCTCGTCACTGAAGGTGATTTTATCGGCAAAATCAGCATTTTCATGTTGTCTCTCCAATACCCAATTAACGAACTCCCTTCGCTGTCCATGGTCAGCTGGCTTCAGTTCCTGAGTCAATTGAACTTTGTATGCATGAAGATGCAAATCTTTCGTCAAAATTCGCTGCAAAGTGGATTTGGAGACACAAATTTGCTGATCTCGGTGTCGAATTGAGGTGGATGGAGTTTGAGCGACATCATCACGTACAGCTGCGACATTTTCGGTCGATGGACCTGATCGATGGCGCGTTGTTGTCTTTACATCACTAACAGACCCAGTTTCGGCAAATTTATCCATTAATCTCTTTACAGTTGACTCTTTTGGAGCATTATTGTGACCCCAAATTGATCGCAATTTGCGAACTGTAGCCGCAAAACTTTCACCATTTTGGTAAAACAATTTCACAATGAGAATGCGTTGTTCATTCGTGTAGCGCTCCATTTTTACTAACCTTCTACTAGCAAACAATAACAATTGTTCAAATGTCAAACAATGACACTTCGAATGTTGCAGATTTAAAAATTGCGTTCTTCTTGGGACACCCTTTATTTATACATTTATATGAAAATGCCACGGTTTTTCAATACCATGTACGGCGTATTTATGACTTGGCTCACAATGTACAAAAACTTTGCAGAAATAATCTGGAGGTAATTCTAGCTTGCAACTGTAAATGTTTTTTTAAGCTGTGGAACACAAATCTTCCGATGTTGGCTCTTGAATTCACAGAGTTCTTCACTTTTCATACATTTATATGTAAATATCACAGTTTTTTCCGGTCCCATGTCCGGCATTTCTAACTAAGTCGACTGTGAAACCAGGTAAATCCGTAAAACCAGGCTCTAGTTGTATGCACATATGTATCATTTCTGAAAATTGTTAAAAGTTTTTGCGAAATGCAACAACAAAGTTGGATAGAACTGCCACTGCTCACTGGCACTTTTGCTTAATTCTAATAGGCCAACATTAACTTGGATCGACTATCCCTTTTTCTAATGAATTTTATTTTGTTCTCTTTTTCCTTTTTTTTTAAATAGTCACAATATTTTTCAAACAATCAACGAGCTGGAATATAATAAATGTATAGTACATTAGGGTATCCAAAAAAAAAATTGTGAGCTATTGACCATTGCCGCCCTTAGAATTGTTCATTTGGTTGTAAAACCACGTCTTAAAAAAAGAAGAGGTGCCGCATCGGCCTTAAAGTTTGTAAAAGGGATTTCAAGGGAAAAATATAACATTTTATTTATTTTTTCAAATAATTTTATATTTCAAAACGAGTTTGAATTAAAACGATTAAAGATTATATTCTTAAATATAGTATATTCTCATCCTACGGTCATATATACCCCCAACAGCACTTAAGGGTTAATTTTCTGATAATAAAATAAGAATATAATTTTAAGACCCAGGAAAATAATAACAAGCAGTTTCATCAATATTCCTTCAGAAATACCTGTTTTATTAATATTTTAAAAAATATTACCTTTAAACTTAAACAGTGGCAATTTAATAACATATATCTCCATTTTGCCATAATTTAAAGGATTAATTTTATATTTTTTTGTAATATTGTAGCCAAAAACCTATGGAATTTGTAGAAACAATTAGAAAACTTGCCTAAGAGCTAAATAAGTGACAAAATCGCTGTTTTTTTTAATACATACGATGAAATAAAAGCGCTGCCCTTGCTAAATGAAAAAAAAAATACCTAAAATTTTTGGCATTTTTAACCCTTTATATGTGCTTAATAAAACCTTAAAGTCCAATCATTGTTTTTTTGAAATTTCTTAAAAAAAAAAAATTATAGAATTGGAGATTTGAAACCAATGTTTAAAAATTCTAATCTATGTATACGGAATTAGTTTAACCCTCTGCGACTGACGTGACATATTTTCAAAATTGCAGAACACTAGAAACCATTTCAACGGCTTATATTTTCCAAGTTTCGTTTTGTAGGTTGTATAGTTATATTTTTTTTAATTCAAAACGACGATTCATGTAATACTGCATTTACATATACGTGTTTTGAGCGAAATTACATTTTTTTCTCAAAAGACGTGTTTTGGTACATATTTTCCCATATATTTTTATGCGAGCAACACATATGCAAAACATCTCAAACAACGTGTTCAATTTCGAAACATATCGAAAATAGTCTGATCAACACTGAATTGTTTCTATACAACTCTGTGTTATCCATTCATGGAGAATGATAAATTCGACAAAAAATGACATTTGCATTTGACAAGATAAAAAAAAATAATTTTAAGCGTCAAGTTGGTAGTAATAAATATAAAAAAGTTTAAAAAAGAAAAAATTTAATAAATCGAACGAAAAAAATGGCTACAAAAAGTTAAATTTTTTTAATTTTATTTGTTATGAATATGAAACCTCAAATTACTTTCGAAAATTCGAACACTCAAACCACATTTTTGATAGTGGAAACAGTTTGAAATGTTTTCCTCAAAACATGTTTTTTTGGTCATAATGGAGACATGGTATTAAACAGTTGTGTTTATTGGTGTCTGTTAGACTACCACGTCAGGGTTAAAACAAAAAGTTAGCAAACAAAGGACGAAAATTACCTCTCGCCTTAGTACATTGAAATTTAAAGAATATAAAAATGTTGTTGTAGCAGAAAATTTCAATAAATTTTAAAATTTGTGATCGAATTTGTTGATCAAGTGGTATGTGACGCATTAATTGCTGGGGAATTTTTAATAAATTGGCTATTTTTCAACCGATTTTTTATTGACTTATTAGAAAGCTAATTTACTGCACATAACAATTATTTAATCATTTTAATTCAAAGTCGTTTTAAAATATACAAATTTTTGAGAAAATTAATAAAAAGTTATATTTTTCCCTTGTAATCCCTTTTTCAAATTTTAGGGCCAATGCGGCACCTCTTCCCGATGTCCGATTATCCAAATTTTTTTGCAAGACGTGGTTTTACAACCAAATGAACATTTCTAGGGCGAGTATGGTCAACCGCTTACATTTTTTTCTTCATAGAAGCTTGGACACCCTAATAATACATACCTATAAACGTTAAGATAACAAAACGATAAGCAAAAAAAAAAACAAATCACATTTATTCGTTGTATATTTTCATATCAAATAGAGTAATAGAGTACAAACGAATACGAACAATCAGCAACAACAACGAAAACGACCTTAAGTGTACATATAATGTCAAATGTTTACAATGTCAATACTCGTAAAGCAAAGAAAATAGTTGCTACAACAATAGTAGAGTAACAACAACAGCAAGAGCAATACCAACAGCATCATCATTAGCAACATGAACAGAAAATGTAGAAAAATACAAAAAAAAAGATGGTTAAGTTCAAATAAAATATGAAATCAGGTCAATCATAAGTTGCAAGTAAACATATTGGATCAGATATTAAGAAACCTTTTCAATCTTTTGAAAGCTGGAACAATTAAATGATATATACTTTGGCATTGTTAATTGCAGTTTAAAAATAGAAAGTTTGAGATCCCAAAATGTGATCAGTTACTTGACGAAACCTGATGTTTATATGGACGGGGGAGTATTACATGGTGGCGAAAGTTTTTTTTAAAGAGTAGCAACATTTAGGAAATGCTTCAATTAATTAATGCGTTGCTGATGAGGAGATATAAAGAGTGGTGAAAGATGAAGGGCTTCTAATATGGCAACACTGAAATTGCGCGATATGATAAATTTTAGAACAGTTGTTGATAGATGGTGGAGAGTTGGCAAAATTGTTGAAGCTTTGTAGTTCGTAGTCCTGTTATTTTATTTTACTACAGTCGGGTTAAGTGCTATGGGAACACCGAAAGAGGACGTTGCTATATATGAGGGATAAAAAACACATATATATATATATTGTTTTTATACCCTCCACCATATATGGTGGGGGTATATATATTAGTTTGTCATTCCGTTTGTAGCATGTCGAAATATAGGTTTAAGACACCATAAAGTATATATATTCGTGATCCTTATGCAATTTTAAGTCGATTTAGCAATGTCCGTCTGTCTGTTGAAATGGCGATCACGACGCGAAGACGCAAGCGGGGATGCCTATTTTTACCCAGATTATTGAACATCCTCCCGAGCCGTTTGGTATTGAAAATAAGCAAAATCTGTCCATCGGTTCAAAAGTTATGAGTGAAAATGAGAAGGTACCTCTAAATTTTCCATACAAATTGGTACAATTTTTCTGTATCTATTTTTTTTTCTGTTAAGTAAGTAAAAATTTTATTAAGTCTTCTTCTTTTTCGATTACATTGATTGTCTTACATACTATGAGAATAATAACATTCTTAGAGCTATATGTGTCTTACTCTAATCAAAAAGTATATAATTTCAAGAGTATGTTTCTCTCTCACGAACTTTTTAGTACTCTTTTAGAACACGTACATAGTTAGGCGGCAACAAAGGTGAGTTTTGGTACTTTTAGTAGTGTTTAACGGTGCTGCCATATAATCAATTTTAACTATTTTTTGCCCTTTTTTGGGATGCTAGAGATTTTTCAGATTATTTCATAAAAAATTTGTTTTTTTTATTTTATTCATGTATTTTTTCATATTAGATACCGATGAAAGAAGAACATACATTACACTTCGAGAAGATCAGGTTGAAGAATCAAAATGATTTCAAATCCAAAAAATTTTTGTTTCTTTGTTAGGCCATGAACTTTATCTTTCCAAGTAATACCCTGCGGGATAGGTGAAACCGTACCGGTTTCAAAAATAACCCTGCAGGAAAAGGACATATCTCAGGATACGTTACGTGACCGGTTCATTGGTCCTTTTCATAGGTCCTTTTCCCACAGGGTTCCTATTGAGCTTTCATACAAATTATGATTTAGGTGATTCTGTTATTATCGATGTGTAACGTTTCGATATTGTTAATCCATGTCTGGACAATTCGTTAAACGCTTAGGGTTGCTGTTACTAAGGCAATATATTTCGTTTGCGACTTGTATTCAACTTTGATCGTGAGTGCTAGATCCAATGAGAAATACTCGGAATATAAGATAATTTTCGTGTTCGCGTTCATTCTTGGAATTAATAAATCAGATGGTTTGCAAATATAGCTCCCGCATCGATCCAAAGCATTGCAGGTCTGTAGAGTAAAGACCTCTAGGAACCTGGAGAAGTGAGACGAGGCACGTTTATCAGATAATGCGCCTTTATGAAAATCGATGAAAAAAGTGTAAAGCATAGTATTCATTACCTTCGATGGAGAAATACGTGGTGCCATGGTACCCCATTGCATCCGAATGTTGCTCTCTTTATATTTCAGGTGAAAGATACCTCTTCTGAATAACCGTGGGACATATCAGCGAAGCCTGAGTAAATATCGGACTCACAATAGTCATCAACCGTTATTTAGAACCAAACATCTTCCTGCAGGTACATTAGCTTATTTTTACCCCGTGTTCGATAATATGTTTCCATAAAAGTTCCACGTCATGTATGATACCCAGATACAAAGGCGGATATAAATAGCTCGCAGCTGTACCAATATCATTACGTCATCCGCATAGGCAATTATTTTTATTCTCTGATTTTCGATATTTATGAGGGCTAACAAGAAAATATAGCACTGAAGAAATCACCGCATCAAAAACCACCAAGGCTTTGTGAATTACATAAGTCTTCACGGTAGTGAAGGATCGTTCTACATCTAAGAAAGCACCTATGATGAACTGACTATTGTTGAGAGATTGCTTCACCACTCTCACTACTGATTTACCTGAAGCCTTTTGAGCTCTCGGAACTTCTTGTTATAGTTTGGAATGAAAACTACCTTTAACATTTTACAGCTAATACCCTTTTCCAGCTAAGGCCGCGCTTTGACACTCTATAGCATCTTGGAATAAGATCCTAGACAAGTCTCTTCGGTCTTCATATTTTTAGTATAAACTGTCATAACCTCATGCGTAGTGAGAAGCTTATTTAAAGTATTTCCGAGATAATTATTTTCCTTCCACTGTCTCAGTGAATTATTCATACTGATACACCAATCAACAATATTTTCGATTGAATTCTCAGTACTAAATTACCAAAAAAAAAATCTTGTTTCAAGCAACTAGAAACAATCAATAAATAAGTATATGTTTAAAACTCTAGTTATAACGAATTTGTTTACAGGGATGGCGTAATTTTTTGACCAAAAAAGAAAAGACACTAAATTTGTTTTATAAAATATTATTTTTTTGTAAAAAGATAGATGAAAAAAAACTTCTAATAGTTGCTCAGATTAAATTATATTTTAGGTAAGTAGTGATGATACCAGTTAAGAATATTATAATAAATTCGGCTTTGTCGACAGCATTAACTTGTGGTTAATTGTAATATGATAGCTAGATTTATACACCATTATTTTTGTGAATCTGTTCTTTTACAAATCAATATTTGTAAACATTCTTAAAAAGGCTTGTCATGTGTTCTTAATTTTTTATATTAATTCGAAACTGTTTTACGTTAAGAGGTGTGGTAAACGCATTTCACTTTAACCGTATTATAAAACCAAAACCATAGTAACAATAAAAAAAAGCTTTGGTTTTTTTTTTTGGTAAAACAAAACAGCTGCTTTTTAAATATTGGCATAATTATGTCTTTGGTTTCATACATACGAGTATAGTATTCCTTACTCCATACAAACACAATATATATTTTCATATTTTTTTTTTTAATTTAACAATATCGGTTATATACACTGCGTATCATAACTATAGCCGCACCTATAAAATAGCTGATACGTGGGGTTCCAAATAATTTAGATCCATAAAAAAACCTTATAAATTAGATCTAATTTCTAATTTTTAGGTGTAAAGTCGTAAAAAAATTAATTTTAAACTTAAAATACAAATATTAATTTAATTAAAAAAATTAATTTAAAGTTAAATGTAAAAAATAAAATTATTCAATTTCCCTGGTTTTGAATAAGCTTAAAATCTCCATTAGACATCCACCATTGAACACTGTTTACCAATTTTATATCTATAATTCTATTCGTTGGCCTACAAACACGAATTCTGCTCAAAACTATTTGTTATTTTCGATTTTCTGAAAAAAATACGCAATAATATTCCGAAAAATATGGGTCATTTCATAGCTTTGGCAGTTTTGTCAGTTTTTTTAAAGGCCTTATCCCCAAATATTGTTTTTTCATCCCCAAAAATACCCAAAGTGTTTTTAAGCAAAATTCATGTTTTTTAAATTAATTTAAAATAAAAACATATTTTTGTAATGCAAATTAGCGGAAATTCATACCTTTAAATTTATTTTATTTTACTTATGACAAATTGAAGATAAAGACAACGAATTATTTTAATCCAATAATACTTTGGTGGATAATGTTGATGGGAAGTCCCAAATCAAATCTGGTAAAAAAAAATTTTTTGTTTTGATTTTTTTGGTGTGGCAAACATTGTTAAGTAAAGTCTCCACGTTAATAAACCCTCAACATGTATAACCACAATTTTTTTCTAACTTAAAATTGTTCAGAGCTATAGAGTTGGAATATTGTTGTTCATTTAGGTATTGAGTATTCAAAACTTTAAAGAATTCACTCAATACTCCCAGTTGTATTTTTCTGTATGTAGTTGTATTTTTCTGTATAAAATATAATGTAAAAAGTATTTAATTATAAAATATAAACAGGGTTGAAAAAATAATAAAATTTAAAAGAGAAGAAAATATTGACAATATTTTATCCCCAAAAATCCCACTAAATTTTGTTGTCATCCCCAACAAATCCTTGGATCCCCAAACGGAAATTTTTATCCCCAGTCAGGAAAGAAAGTCCCCAATTTGGTGGTAAATCCCCCAAAACTGACAGCACTGAGCTTTAGTATTTTTAGTTCGAAAGCATACCTAAGTCGCTTTGAAAGAATTGATACATTGTCTGGTTGAATAAAAATCAGTTCTTAGGAATGCGTATTGTTTTTAAAAGAAATTTTTACGGATTCTTCATCGAATGGTTTTTATCATCTAATCCTTTCATATTTTAGTTTTCAATTGATTTTATCAGTTTCTGAAGCGATGAGTAGAATAAAACTCAAACTTTTGAGTGGTTTGAGGATTATCTTATGGTGAAAGAATTTCATTTCGTTGATTAAGTTAATGGAATATTCAAAATTCTTTACAGACTAGATACAAAATATACAATATTAATATATCTATATGTATTTAAAAAATTAAAAAAATATTGGACGTCTAAATTAACAAAAACATTTACAACAATAAATTGTTCTTTGATTGCACTTTTCTTGCTTTAACACCAACTTCATGCCTCGTGCAGACGTCAAGTTAAAAATTTACAAATGCATTCTCATTGACAGAATTAAGATCATTACACGCGCGATTTAAAATTTAATTTTGGGCACAGTTTGTGCGATGACAAGGAATATTAAAAATATAATGATTATAACGAAGTATTTTATGTAACAGCTCAAGACAGTCAATAATTCCAGAAAAAATATATTTAAGTAATATCATATACATATTATCTACGTCGATTTTCTAAAGCTTCCAAACCTAAAAGTAAAGCTTCCAAACCTAAAAGTAAAAGTGCATATTCCAGCATACACCAATTTCTACCTATCATATGACGTGTAACCAATCTTCACGTATTGTGATCAGAAAATTCTGAACAACTTCATCTAATAACATAAACACAAGCATTGCATAAGCCTTTGCTAATTATATTGTGAAGGTATGTCTGGAGTTATTTGGTAAAAAAATTTGCTTAAGGCCTGGGAAAAAATTATAATTTTTTTTAAGAAAAAAAACGTTCCTAAAAACTGATTTTTCAACCAGACAACACATCATATCTTTAAAAGTGACTTACTCAGGTATGCTTTCAACCGGGAAATACTAAAGCTATAGAATGGTTCTAAAGAGCCGAATCGAGAATAATAAAGGAATGTCATTGCGTTAATTTTTTCCCAGAAAATCAATAGTAACAAAAAGTTTTTGGTCTCAAGTGGACAATGGTTGAAGCCAAATATAATTTTTAAGCTTATAAATGATAAAAAAGACTTTACATAACACTGAATTATTACATTTTATTTAATTTTTTATGCAAATGTTTTTACCATTAGAATTAAATTTATTAAAAATTCGGATATAGTTTTTATGAAACACTAGAAAGTTTAAAAATGTAGATTTATGGTGGAGCTATGTTAAGACTTCATTCTTTTCTGGCAGTTTTAACCGCACGGTTCGAGTCTGACAAATCCCGTAATTTTAAACAGCGTAATCACACACACGAGCAGTTTTGAACGAGCACGTTTGAAAACGGATTTACCTCTTATTTATGATGTTTTTTAAAAATCTAAATTATTTTGAACCTCACGTATCAGACGTTTTATATGTGCAGCTATAGTTATGATACGCAGTCTAGTTAAAAAGCAAGGTTGGATACCGTTTGAGTTTTACAATGACATCATTTGTATAACAAGCCGAAACCTAAATATAAACATTTTAAAACGGGAAACTGTTAGGGGTAATTGTCCCCATATTTTAACGTTTTTGTTTTCCTATTTACCAATTTCGTAATTTATGGCTAGAAAACGTTAAATACGGTAAAATATGAAAACAATTGTCCCTAATAATGTTATTATGGTTTTAATATGTTCATATCGGTTTTGGTTTTGAGCAATACCTTTTGAAACGGTATCCAACCTTGGTAGAAAGCAACAACACCATAATCATACATAAACTATTCATCAAAATGTGTTATAAATGTACTGTGTAGTTCCAGAATTAAAAATATACTGATGTTTTTGTTGTTGATACATTGATAGGCGTCCTGGCGTTTTTGCTCCATTTGCTGTGTTGTTGCATATTGTTGTAGTTGTTCTTGTTGTGCGTAAGATTCGGAGTTGAATTTCATTTGAATGCATCTGTTTGCAAACAAGAAAAATAACATCCCAAAACCGCAGCGTACTCACTTTGTACATGTTTTACATTGTATAATTTTGATCTAAAATGACATGTTGATGGACAGCTAATTGGCAATTGTGGGAAAACTGTGTTCTTGATACATAGTATAGAGAAAATATATAATTTAATTATATAGTTTATCTTCAAAGCAGGAATGGAAAACATGGTACAATTGTACTTTTTTGGTACATTTTTACCTTGGTTGGTACCGTGGTACTACCGCGGCTCATTTAGTACAATTTGAAATTTTTTCAATTCATAACTTGATAAAACCACATAACAAAAAGTCGACTTTTTTTAAAAGCAACTTTAAATTAAAACCCTGTTTTTATTTATTCAGCTCCTATAGTAAAAATAAAGTCAGTTTTAAGTTGAACCGGCTCTAAATTGGTGTCACATCAAATGTTTGCATACACATTGTACTAAAATATTCGGAAGTGGCAACATTGAACAGCTGATTTTATATTACCTCTCAAAACAAAAAAAAAATAATAATAAGAAAAAGTGTATTATTGTTAAAAATCTATTAAATGCCTTTAAATTTTATAATAGCAAATCTTGAAAAGGTAAAATTACCCTCCAAGGAGGCGGACACACAGAAAAAAGGTGTTACATTTATAAAAATTATAGTAAAATTTTACAAAGTTTTGTGGTTAACGATAAATTTTGTTTCACTCCATCAATTTTAATTTTTTTAAGTCTTTAGTGTCTAAGCAAATCTGATTCAATAATATAAAATTGTTATAAAAAAAGCGGACAAAATTTTGGTACCGTGAGGATTGAAAAAGTACAATTTGTTTGTCTGGTTGGTACAATAACACAAAACGTATTTTCCATCCCTGCTTCAAAGTATATTTGAGAAATTTATATCGCGGGTTGATAACACTATAAATGCTTCGTTTACAAATGTGAAACCATTTAATTTGACGGCTTACTGTTTCAACCTTCAATTCACTACTTACTATAGAGTATATTTGATTGACCGGTAGGAACCAATAACGGCGTCCTGGAAAAACAGCAGAACTATATCCTACTAAAATATTCACCTAAGACGTTGTGGTGTGGTATGGTTAGCGCGTTGGAGTTCGATCACACAGCGACGGAAACATCAACTTAGAAAAATAATATGTTTGAGATTTCTATACCTCATACATATCGCAACGTCCACCTTCGATGTTTCCATAGCACTGAACCACACACATCACAGTAAAATAAAATAACAGGGTTGTGAATAAAAAAGCTTCAACAATTTCGCCAATTCTCCATCAGATGGTTGGCACCAACTGTTCCAAGATTTATTATATCGCCCAATTACAGTGTTGCTATATTTTAAGCCCTTCATATTTCAACACCTTTCATATCTCCTCTATCCCTTTCCGAAGAAAGCAACACATTAATTAGTAGGATGAATTTTCCTTTGTATATCTACTGCTAGACTATGACCTTTTATTCCAATAAGCACATATATGCATTAAAGGGTTGCATTTTATGCCCATTTTCAATTTCGTCTGTTCTGATTATTCTCATTTTTCTCATCCCTTATGCCTCCGGCAGGTGTGCGGAGTAACTAACTATAAAGGAATTTTTTATTAGAAAGGAATTCTGATGGTGATGTTATTTTTACACTGGTTAAGAAAACCAAAAAACTTGAATGCCATTTTCGACACTAAAAAAATAAAAGTCTCCCATTTATAATTCTTCAATTGCTAAACATAAATAACATCCATGTTTACATATGACCACGGTGACTCCCCTGCTCTACGCGCCAAAAAAAATTGTCACAACTCAATTTCTGCTGTCCCAACAAATATAAGGTTGAGCAACCAAATTGGGGTTGTAACAACCGAATTAAGGTCGACAGATAATATTTGATCTTGCGTGCAATTAAATGCATATTTGCATAATCCACTAGGTAATAAATGAAAGATCCTGAGTGTGTGACTCATAGTCTGCGTCATGTCCCTTAGCTCCTCAAGGAATATTATTAACAAATCTTGCCGTCATCTGTGAAAGAGTGCATAGGATTAAAAGTTTAAATCAAAATGTAATTTATAAAGACGAGCAATTTCTAGAGCAACAACTATGTTTTTTAAAATCTATAAATCAACTAGCTTCAGCGCTCCGAAAGAATAGCTAACAGGTATACCGTCAAACGACTTTTGCGGAAGCACACACAGAAAAATAAAAAGGCAAACAAATTAACAACAAATAAGTTCGTTAGCACCACCAAATTTAAATGTGATTGCTGAATATTTTGGGTGTTTCAAAAAAAAAAACAGTTGTTTTGACCGAATTTTGTTGTGGAAACCAACATTCAATTGTACCCACCGATTTCAATTGTTGAAACCGAATTTCAGTTGGAAATTTGTCAAATTTTTCTTTGTGTGTATGATCAGTAGGACGTGAGTTTGTTTTCGCTAATTTTCAGGGACATTAGCCACATACTTTTTAGGAAATGGCAAACTTCTAGCCTGAGGGAAATATTTCTCCGTGGATCAAAGCTATTTTTTACAAACCCTTTTTAAATAATTAATGCATTTATTTAAACATTATCATAAACTTCTTTAATCAAAACTCAAACCTAAAAATATCATTAATTGCTTTCCGGTCTCAACAATACATAATTCATTATAAACCTAACCAAAAAATAAAAGTTCAAATAATCAACTACTACCACTTCACTTTTGTCTGCTCCACACAGCTAACATCCGCATAGAATTAGGTAGAAAAAGCTTTAAATTAACCAAAAATAAAATCAACTAAAATTAAAATTAAATAGTTGAGGAATAAAAAACGATGCGATAGTTAAGCATGCAACCTCATTTAATTTCAAAAAATAAATATGAAGCTTCTACCGGTGTTTGTCTGTCTATATGTTTAAATGATAAATCCCCATGATCCACAACTAACTAACAGTCTCTTTATACACTCTACTAACTTTAAACTGGTGTTGGTTGGGATGATTATGTTCATCATGATGATTATGATGGTTATAGTAATAGTTGGCACTTGTTTTCTCAAAACTAAAAATAAACTCTAATGGTAAAAAAAACTAAAAAAATCAGTTATAAACAATAATGCAATCGAGACATGACTAAAGAAGTATTGTACATATGCGTCTAAATGTAAGTAGATCAGTTTATAAGTCATTATAATGATAACATATGTACAGGGGTTGGACTGCCCTTCAATATTACGTATCATATGTGATCACTATGAAGTGTGCCGAATGATTTGACTTATACCCTAAAGTTAAGAATTTTGAAACATAACACACGGGCGGATCAATAAGTCCGTGACTTTTCGAACTTCCCTCGTAGTTATATGAAATGCTGCCATCAAGTACCACCTGTTAATAGACTACTGTCAAATTTTGAGCAAGTTCCGTCATTTACTTTGCGTTTAACATCAGGATTTTTCGAGGTCCATAAAATAGGCAATTGTTTGATCAATAATTTCATCGCAGGAGCTAAATCTCTTTCCATTTCTTTAGGTTTGGAAATAGGAAATAGTCCCTGGGGCTAAATCCGGAGAATAAGGCGAATGAGGGGGCAATTCGTAGTCTACTTCATGAATTTTTGCCATGGAAACTAAGCTTTCACACGATTCCGTTGGTGGTCGATTGTGAGCAAACGCGGTAGGCATCTTGCGGAAAGCTTTCTCATACCAAAGTGATCGTTCAAAATTAAAACCACTGAGCCATGTGAGATGCCTATGTACATATTCCACAATCTATCGCACATTCAATCTCCGATCGGCTAACACCACATCGTGAATTTTTTCAATTGTTTTGGGTGTAGACCTCAACTGGGCTTCCAGAACGTTCTGCATCTTCCGTGCTTGTAAGGCCACAACGAAAGTCAGTCAACCACTTTTTTAATTAAAATCGATAGTGCAGAGTCCCCACAGTATTTATCAAGCTTTTCCTTGGTTTGATTGTATGTTTGAACAGCTGTTAAACGCAAAGTAAATGACGGAACTTGCTCAAAATTTGAGAGTAGTCTATTAAAAGGTGTTACTTGATGGGAGCAGTGTTGCATTTCATATAACTACGAGGGAATTTCGAAAAGTCACGGACTTATTGATCGTATTTAAAGTGCGAGGAAAAAATATTTATAGCATTAACTTTTAGTGGTTATTGTGACATAAACAAGTCTTACGATGCTTGAATGTTTTCGTTGAAGGCATGTCTTTAAATCGCCATTGGTTTTGTATTTCTTTTGTATCTTGGTGTCCATGCTCTTAATTTCCCAGACAGATAAATCCAGCGCATTGCCGTTAAGTTAAGCCTAAATCTCTAAGTTGGTGTCACTTATCAGAAGGCACTTAAATAGCCTTTACAGTCTAAAAGTTTGTATCACTAATCAGGGATTGAAATAATGCGTTTACCAACGAAAACTTGCTAATGACGTAAAATGAGTTTTTTTTAACATTATTTATATTTATTTTGACATTTTAAAATCTTTATTTTTCTAAAAATTTTTGTTTAAACAAACTGAAGTTCTATAGCAAATAACTACTTTTAAAAAATTCAACATCTATTTAAAACTTAAAAAAAAAAAATTAAGCTATTACCGAAAGTTATTTTTGTGAACTTTTAAAAAATTTTGTTGAAAATTTTGAGAAAAGTTACAGTTTTTTTTAATTATGCTTAAAATTTTGCGAAAAAGAGCTAAGTTTTAAACAAATATTAATAATTCAGCAATATTGACAAAGAAACAAATATATCAAAAACGCTTAATAGGCATTTATTAAGTACCCATCAAATCAATATTTTCCAAAAAACGGGTTTAGAAAAACTTATTTTCTTTCATAACCCGTTTTACTGTTGGGGGTAATACCGTTGGTTTCGTGTGGAATTGTCCTAAAGCAACTGGTTCTATTGCTCTAGCGTAGAATCAGTTTTGATAGAATAGAAGAGTTAAAAAAAATTGGTAAACTGGGTAAAAAAGGGGTTCAGTTGGAAATTGGCATCTGTCCCGTGATAGGTGAAAACTAAACCGGTTTAGAAAATACATATCACAAAATAGGTGAAAAGAGGACCGGTCTCTGAAGTAGTTACCACGTGACCGGTTTAAAAGTCATGACATGTTCCTTTGCGTTGGTTCTGTGGTATGTTAGTTGTGTGACATGTTCTTTTAGACCAGTCCCGTGACATGTCACAGAGGGTAATCGACCCCCTCCTAGGCCCATGTTAATGTGACCGATCCTTTTTATATAAAAAAAGGGTACCGTGACCGGTCCCTATCATAGTGAACTAGTCACGAGACGTATCCTGGGATAGGTCCTTTTCTCCCAGGGTATGTAAATACCTCCTCAAATGGGTTAGATATTCTATTTCATGATTTGTGAATTTTTAAAAAATTGTACATCTTTTTTGGTACTTTTGCGGTTAAAAATGTACTATTTTCAATGATGTTTTGTACTCAATTGATATTCTAATTTACCATCCCTGCGTTTGAAAGTGTTTGGTATCAAGTAGTCATTCTATGGGGCCGATGGGTTGTTTAAACACACCCAATCATTTGCTTGTGTATTTTAAGCCAAAGCACTTATAAAAGAAGTAAAGAAAAAAGTACCTATATTTGCACCTGCAGCACTTCCAATGAAGTTGAGATTCGCGGTCTACTACAATGACAATATTAAGTTAAGTTAGCTTAGAATTCTGATAAATTAACTGAACTTTTAGATAAATTTAAAAAAACTTTTTCTTTATTTAACTAACATTTCCGCAAAATTTTCGCTTAAAATATAGGTTTTTGGAGACTCCGAATCTGACCTAGAACAGGCCTATTAATGGGAGTATAGGTGGTTTATAAAGACTGAAAGGCACGTAGTAAAGAATTATAGTCCGTTTTGCTATTTTTCACTAAGTTTCCAAGATATGGCAACAAACAAAAACAAGTTAAAAAAAATTAAATTTCACGGTCTAAATTCCGGGAAGGTCATGATTAATTTTTTATTATCAGGTCGGAAAATTAAGAGATAAATCTGAATAAAATTTCCAAATTTCATTTAAGTAAATACCTAGAAGATGGGTTTGTATGAAAACTAGGTCCAAATACGGTCCGATTTTCTGATGACGTGATTTATGTTCAGATGCAGCATTAACTCTATTTATTAACATTATTTTACCTTTCATAACATAAACAAAGAAATAGTTCTTCAAAGAAAGTCTAAATATGGACCGATTATAACCAAAATTAATTATGTTCGTCCTTGGGGCAATAGAAACTTATGTACCAAATATCTTTATTTTCAACATAGTTTGATTAAAGTTTATTTAAGCAAATACCGGGTTTATATGGAGACTAGGTCCAAATATGGTCGGATGTTCTTCAAATTTGGATATGTGTCTTATGTTTATTTATTATTTTAACGCAATTCAGAAGGGAGTTTTTTATAATAGGTAAATCTGAATATGGATCAATAAAAATGTATACACCAAAATTTATCCAAATATCTTTGTATTTGCGACCTGTAGTTTGATTACATGGTTTATATGCACACACGGAATGACATCGTAAAATCTATTCGAAAATTAATTTTAAGTTGATTGGTAAGTGGAACTAAGTCTGATATTATTGGTAGTTAGAAACATTAAACTAAAATGATTTAAAAACAATTGTGGTTTTAATTAACTGACAAGTTTTGATAATTAGGGAATTCGAATTAATGAAAATTAGCATGCAAAATTAGTTCAAATACGGATAAAATTAGTTGTTATAATAAATTGCAATTACAAAATGAAAAAGTTCGATTCTAAATTAAAAGACAAAATTACCTAAAAATTTGTTGACTTGAACGTACTTAATTTTTATATTTCTAAATCTAGTTGAAACGAGATTTCGAGCGTAATGTAAATGCAACCTTACTTTAAAATCTGGGAAACATGGGGAAATCATTTTTGACAGACTTCGTGTCGGCCCAGAATAAGATCGGGGAGAAATAAAGGCTGCCGCTTTAAACGCGCACAAAATAACGACAGTCAGAGGTGACGACAAACATTATCATAAATAACAAAGAAGCTTAATTTATCTTATTTTACTGCAGGATTAAAGTGCATCAATAACTGACTTTTTTAAAACCAAAAAAAAACCCTTGAAGGTTTTGTTATGAAAAATGTCAACTTTCATTTGCTTTTGGTTTCATCTCATTCGGATTCGGAAAGTTCGATTTTGTATCACTGTGTTTTTTACAATTTTATTTATTTTTTGTTTAAACCTTATTTAATAATAAACTGTATTGTAATATTCATTTCGAATTATAAAAAATGAAAACAAAATTTAAAAAAGGATTGGAAATGGTGAAATTCTTATCAATTCGATTGTATCTATAAAATGAATTCGATTGTGTTCATACATACTCATATGTTTGTATTTTTTTTAATTCGGTTGGGCTGTTGGTAATTGAATGTTTCGATGTTTATTATCAAATTTTTGTCGTTCCAACCGAATATATAAACAAAACCTAATTCATATAAAAAATCGAATAAACATACATTACATTGGTACATGAAACTACTAAAATTCGGTTGGCAAAAAAACTCAGAGCAACGAATCTGATTTCTGTATGTAAATATAAAATACCTTAAAATTAATATATTTAAAAAAAAAAACATAAAAGCCAAATTTTGCAAAAGCAAAATACATCGTTAGATGCATCTCTGAAATCCTTTTCCCAAGATATGCCTATAGCTCCTTTGGTAGAAATGTCAAAGTATTCAAAAAAAAAAAAAAAAAAATTGGGCATTTCTTATCCCCTATGTAAGCTATTGATATGGAACTTATAAGTATACTTATAAGTATAAGTCCAATCTTTCGACATGAGTCGCTTGGGAAGAGTACGACATTTTATATGTGTTTATATTAGTTAATTTCGAATCAACCCACGATTTATGAAAGCATGATTATTGCTATTCGTTTGCTTGTAAATTTTAGTTAGTTTGAATGGATGACTGACTGACTAACTATCTAGCCAGCAATAGCTTCATCTACAATACCTCATCATCATATGTTCTCGAAAAATTTTGTTGTACAAATATTGCAATGGTGCAATAAGTAGTTAGCTAGTGGGGTTGCATATGATGGAAATGATGATCATGGCGATAATAATGACGATGATGTAGGCAAACTAAATATGATAATGGAAGACCACGAGTACAAGTTGTTTATAGATATTCGTATAAAATCTTCGTCATCATTCATAGACTACCAATACACGGGCGTAGTGTATTCAGTCCTTAACGTTCAGTGAGTGTTGCGGTAAATATACATGAATGATGTATGATTTTTATAGGAAAAAAGTGCAAATGGCTAAAAACATATAAATTAAATCATCCGGTGTCCACCGCCCCTTTAAAACTCGATCAAACTCGGTATGGTAGTTGAGACTTGTATAAGATATCAAACAAATTTTGAATTTAAAGTTGAAATAAATCGATAAAAATAATAAAATATATAATTGCCTATATCTTTTGAATCCACGAGGGTCATTGAGATATTATTTTGAAACTACTGAAGTCGTGATTTGAAAAAAAGCCGTTTCTCAATATGTAACTCCTATTTGTTCCTGACGTAACATCAATAGAAACTTAAAATTTTGAGAATTTTTCTAAAATGACCTTACATAATTGTTTCAATCTTTTTTAATATTGAAGTTGATATCTCATTTTAAAGCTATTAAAGTTAAACAGTTATGAAATCAAAGGTTAAAAGTCACTTTATCTTCTGCAGTGGTTAAATATACTGTATTTTAGCTTTTTAATATTTTTGTATCAATTCTTGGTTTTTATCATTGACACTGTCAGATAACAGTTTGATTCTCCTATGGATTCCGGAGTTATTAATAAAAATTGCATTAAATAAAAATACAACACAATAGTATATAAGGTCAATTTTCTACAGTGGTTGAAGCATGGTTTCATTGCCTTTCAAATAATACTTCAATTACTCACGTGAATTAAGCCGCTGAAAATATATAGACAATTGTATGGGACATTATTGAAAAATTGATTATTTTTTGCAAAAATACAAATATTTGTATATATCTTGCAACAAATTAACAAGACACAGAATCATAAGAGAGGCTGGAGTAAAAATTTCAATAATTTGTTTTTTTTTTTATTTGGAACAACATAAAATAACGAGCAGAAATGTTGGATTTATTACAACGTAAAGGTTTTTAGATATTGACAAAGGAGAAAAAAAACGTTGACAATATGACAGATACTGCAATCATCTAACAAGGAAGCATCGATGGGTTCCCCCGATGGCTATCAAAATCAAAAATGTGATACAGAAACTAATTCTTTTAGTGGACCAAACTCACTTTTAAGTGTTAAAAACTGTAGACAAATATTACACAATTTTTGTAACTCGAGAAAAAAATATTTATACCCCAATTGCCTATGTCGTGGACCTGGTGTTGCCATTTTTTTTTTTTTTGAAACATAAGTGAAAAAAGCTATTCGATTAAAGTCGCATAACAACCAAACGATTGCGAATATCGGAAAAAAGATAATATTTTTAACCACAATTCCTTACCTTTGGACCACTAAAAAGAAACGCGTCTCTTATTTTTGTTCTTCTCCTCTATAATATATCCATATTTCTTACCTTTTGGGAGGACCAATAAACAGTGATTCCAATAAGATTAAAGACTAGGTGAACAAATTCATTAGGCCAGAAACATTGCAACGGAGGCCTCTAAATTGTCAATGAAATACGTATTAAAGCAGTTGAACTTCTTGCTCTAAAAAATCTTGTATTCAAACCAAGTTTACCAACCGTTTTATATGAATAGTAATATTGGATCAACGGTATTTCAAAATTATTTCGTTAGTTTATTTTAACAAAATAAATGCACCTGTTTGAACATATACACCTCCCAATATTACTAGTAGTGTGGAAATCTAATAAAAAGTTCGATAATTGAAGACTAGAATTATTCAAATTTGCTGGAAAATCTCTGGTTCCAATTATTATTGTTAATTTATTGTTAATTAATTTAAACAGCACTGGGAACATAATGTTAGGATAAAAATAGTAGTAAATGACTACTTGTGGTTCCATAAGAACCACCTAGTCAACAGTTCTAATTGCACTATTGGATTCTAAATGATAAGCACATGTTAAATGTCTACAGTAAAGAGAATTGCCTGGGGTATAATTGGTCAGTAGTACTAGTGATAAAGTCAATAGTGAATATGTACAGTTTTAATATTGACATTTCATTCAGGGAGTTTTACTAATTTTTCCACTAACTTTTTCCATGAGTGTAAGCACCAAAGAAAGAAAATCGAACCACCTTTGGACCTAGTCCTCATATAAACTATCTAATCAATATTTGCTTAAAGTCACTTTCGCTAATATCAAACAAATTTTTCTCTATATTTTCTGCATCGTTTAATTTTAACCCCAGGATTAAGTCTCCATCTGGAATTTAGTCTTCCTTCCCGAAAAATGGCACAAATCGTACTGTGGCGTAAGGTATATCATGGTCTGACTTGATTGCCTATAATTTTTCTTAATAGTTTTTCTTGTCGCATTTATATGTTTTCCTAAAATAATTAAAATTTAGTGTCTTCTCGGTGACTTTAATGATCAGATCTGTTAATTCTGTGCAAGTTCACCTTTTTAAAAGGTGACAATCACAAAAAAAATAAACTGTTGGATAAACTGATGTTAAACAATTTGATAGCTTATGGCAAAATTAAAATAAAGATAAAATAGTTTTGGGTGAATTTTATTTTACATAATTTATTGCAACAACCCACCACTTCCTTTTTTCTATACCTTTGTTTTCATAACCTTTCCACATGTTCTTGGTACAATTTCCATATTGTAACTCCTTTTTTTATAAATTATTCTACCAATGATGTATTTTCATAAGTACTACACAAAAATCAACAACAATTTCGGCTTCGTTGCTCACCTGTCTCGTCACCGTTGTTGGTTGCATATTGCATATAATATGATTTTTTTTGTTTCTAGTTATTATTCACTATTCCTCCCTCCCATTCATTGTTATTATTATTTTCAATTTTTTTACGCTTTTCTTTATTCGATTTTCATAGAGGCTAAATAAAATAATAAATAAATGGAAGAAAAGAAAAAATAATCGTTCGTCGTAATAAATACAATTTAGCAGTTAATGCAACTGTTGGTTTAAATTGTTGTGCAGGCTATAAAAAAAGAGTGAAGTGTGGTATGGTTTGGAATGGATGATGTACTCAAAAGTACGAATATTTTGTATTTGTAGTTATTGTTGTACTTATTTCTCTTGTTATTGTTCTGGTTGGATGATTGCATTTGGTGGTAACAAAAGTGCGATCACCCGATGTCGTTTTTTTTTTTATTTTGAATTTTATTTCAAGTGGAATAATTATTTGTTTAAAGAGTTAAATATTTTGTACCACCATCGTCATATTTGATTTTTTTTGCAGATCATAAAATATGATGTATTGAATTCTCAACTTTGGAAGACAAAACCTTTAAAATAAACAAACAATTCGTAAGCAAAATGGTTAATTCATGGTAAAGACTGACTTTTTATTAGAGTTGCGGTTCCCACTAAAGTCGATAAATAATATGTTATAACGCACCTGTTGAAAAATATTTATATATCGCTCATTTGCGAAAAGACCGGCATAACTCAAAAAAAGCGATTCCGAGATAATTGCATTTAAAGTGTTCAATTTGGCCTAACTGCTGAGAAAAATACAAAATACTTTTGATTGCCATTTAATGAGGGATATGTTTTAGATTAAGGTGTGACCCACACTTCTGCATCATTAACTCAATAATCGCATTTTTGGAGCTAGGCCGCAAATGAGCGATATATATGGTCTAGAGGCTAGGATCAGAAATGGTCGACCGGTCTACGCGGTCGACCGTGTTTTACGGTCTACCCGGTTTTTACGGTCTAGACCGGTCTACCCGGATAACCGAACTATAGAATTTAAAACAATAGATATGTTTTTTTCAAAATTAATAATAACGTATCTTTAGTTTATAAATACCTACATATTTCGTATACTAAACATTTATGTATTGTATACCGTTGCTCTAAATTTTTTTTCCAAAATTCTTTAAAAATTAACCTTTACATATCAGAATTCCATAATTAATATGTGCAGATATAAATGTGTTTCAATAACATTGTTTTTAACAAAAAGTACACAGTTTTTTCTAAATGCATTATTATTTCT
Organism: Eustalomyia histrio; assembly: GCA_949748255.1. Taxonomy (NCBI): domain Eukaryota; kingdom Metazoa; phylum Arthropoda; class Insecta; order Diptera; family Anthomyiidae; genus Eustalomyia; species Eustalomyia histrio. The sequence continues at coordinate 131,839,863 of OX456523.1, forward strand.
CTCAGTTTTTACAATAGCTGGTAGGGTGTTAAATAATTTAAGTCCTTTAATGAATGGGTTAAAATTTTGTAGAAATAATATAGACATAATTTGGACTTAAGTTTGAACAAATTTATTTAAGTTGTGGAGCAAAAATGTTCCGTAACAGGCTGTTAAATTTATAAAGTTCTGCGCTTTTCATACATTTATATGAAAATGTCATGATCTTTTTCGATGACTTGGCGGAAATATTCTAGACGTAATACTGACTTGAAAGTTTTTTAACTTGTGGAACAAAAATATTCCGATACTGGCTCTTGAATTCAGAAAGTCCTTCACTTTACATACACTTATAGGGAAATACCACGGTCTTTGTCGGTCCCATGTCCGCCGATTTTATCACTTGGTTCATAATGGATTAAAACTTTGCAGAAATAATCTAGACGTAATTCTGACTTGGCTCTGTAAAATTTTTTTAAGTTGTGGAACAAAAATTATTCCGATACTGGCTCTTAAATTTAAAAGCATCCTGTACATAGAGCGACCTACTTTGTATGGAGAGAAAAAAGTAAAAAAAAGTGCCCCCCCCCCCCCCCATGAAAATGTGCCTTAGTTTGTTTTATATTTTTAATATTTTGGGCAGCCGTTCGTTAGCTGGACCGGGCATTCTTTCAATTTTTTTTTTGCCGATTTTTCAACTTTTTTCTACTACAACATACGTGTTGTCCAAATCATAGGAGAGGGTTTTTGGAGACGCATCCAACGATGTATATAACATGTCCGAGCATGAACTATACGCATGTGAAATTCACCGAAATATGCAACTTTTTAGGGTTTTTGCATAAAAATGTATTAACTTTGTAAACACAGCAACATATTTTAATCACAGTTTAAAATTAAAAAAATGTAATTTTTTTTAATGTTTCTTTTCGTGGTCCTTGGTCTCAAAGGAATCCAAAAAACATTAGAAAAAAATTAAATATTGCACATAACTAGTTTCGCCGGCGCAGCGTTGATATTTACAATATAACACCTTTTAAGTCAAACAGTGATTAAAATATGTTGCTGCGTTGACATTTTTATGCAAAAACCATAAAAAGTTGCATATTTCGGTGAATTTCATGCTCGGACATGTTATATGCACCGTTGGATGCGTCCTAATATGATATGGACAACACGTATGTTGTAGAAGAAAAACGTTGAAAAATCGGCCAAAAACAAAAAAAAAAAACTTTTTTTAAAAACGGTATAGCTCATGAACGACTGCCGGTAGACCCAAAATATTTTGGGAATCATCATAAAAAACTAAAGCATATTTTCAGGTGGCACTTTTTTACTTTTTTCTGTGAGTCGCTCTACAGTACATGCCATTCAGTAATATTTAAATGCCAATTTATATAAATTGTAGCAATTTTCTATTACTTAATTAAAAGAAAAAAGTATCAAAAATGTACATTTGGAAAAAGTACTACAACCCGGTTAACCGGGTAGACTAGTCTACCTGGTCGAGTAGTGACCCTAAAACCGGGTAATAGGGGGCCCTGGTATGATCATATTCTTTCATACTAGAAAAATAGGTTAATTTCCATATAATAAGCTCATATATCGCTCATTTGCAATAAGACTGGCATAACTCAAAAAAAGTGATTCCGAGATAAATGCATTTAAAGTTTAAGTCTTCTTGCAAATGGGCGAAATAATTAAAAGGTCATCTAACTTCCATGAATTACAGAATTTCGAAACATGTTATTGCAAAAATATGTATATGTAGACCACAAATTTTCAAATATTTCAAATTTTCTTTAAAACCTGAGAACTTTTTATTATTCGTTACCGTGAGTCTTAACCATATTGTTGCCGGCATCATCTAAACCGTTTTGGACACCATATTACTGTCTCCAGATTATAATTATTTCTAAACAGAGGTTAAAACACAGCAAAAGTATGGATATAAGGAGAAAAATGATTTATTGTGCAACAAATGGAAAAAAGAAACTAATATAATATTAGTAGACAATTTTTTATAAATATTTTAAAAGATTAAATTAATCAAATATACATAAATAGTGAATTAAAAGATTTTTTGGCTTTCCTGAATAATTATGTGTTCGTAGATAGCCCATATTGAATATAAGTCATTTAACGGAAAACATAGTCGAGGTCTAAAATGTCCTCAGAGTTTGATTTTTTAATATGTTTTGTCAAACACACCAGATATATTTATTAAGATTTAAATCAGTGGCCGAATTACGAGTTACAGTTATATTTATAATTAAAACTCCAACTTGAACTTTTATTTGGAAAAAAATCTCTTCAGATTTTATTTTGGAATGCCGTAATACGACCCAAAAGTTTTAGGGTGGAGTGTATAAAAATGGAATAGAGTGGCCAAAAATCCTCGAGAGGTCTTCATCATATAATTTTAACAAACAAATTTAAATTTTGGAAAAATTTAGAATTCTGAAAATCATTTGGGGTAAGCCTTGTGACTAAAAAATGTATTTGGTTTGTTGAGCCCATCTACTTCCAAATCGTCGATAGGTTCCATCATAAAATTTTAAGAAAAAATTAAAAAATTTTGAATTCTGAAAATCATTTGTGGTAAGCCACTGCTCCCGAATATGAAAACTAGGCCCTTGGGACTAAAAAACGTATTTGGTTTGGTGAGCCCATCTATACCTAATAATGGTTACAAATCCTTCGAAGAAAATATCAGATGAAGTGAAGAATTGTGAAGATCTGAAAATCATTTGAAGTAGGCCACAATAAGATTTGAAAACTAGACTATTGGGACTAATAAATGTATTTGGTTTGATGAGCCCAACTATCTTCAAATGGCCACAATGGTCAATAGCTGTAAAACACAAACTAAATGACACAGCCTGTACAAATATAGACAGCTATTAACTGACAGATGTCTGTTGACAGGAGTAGCCATTTTAGTTAAGAGGCGGTAAGTTCGAAAACTCACGGACTTATAGACCCGTTATGTCAATAAGTTACTTTTAAAGAAACTAAGTGAAGTTTATAATTACAGGGACAGCAGCTTCATTAATCTGTTCACATTAAACAGATCTTGGTCAGTTTGTATCCTCGGTTGTTGATGTTTCTGATGTTATACCAGTCATGAGTGGTGTCCCACATGGATTTGTTATTGGTCCCCTACTGTTTACTATGTTCGTAAATAATTTTTTTAATATATTAGATGTTGGGAGATGTCATCTTTTTGGGTATGCGGATGATATGCAAGTTTTATTTTTTGGTATATGAACTTCACTCTGTCATAAATTATTTAAGAAACTGTATTTCAAATTGGATGATTAATAATTACAATTAATACAATGAATACAAAAGCAATTTTATTTTCTACCTCACAATTTTGTTCAGAATGAATTTACAACTTATTTATCTATTATTGGAACTAATATAGTTTTGAGGAGACTATACAATACAAATCTTATTATTCCAGTTTATGTCAATGAAACATTTGTTTTTATCACTAAAACGTCTCTTTTTATATATTGTTTGGTAGTATTTTCCGGTACTTGGGATTACAACATTAAGGACATTCAGTTGCTATTTAACTGAGTAATAAGATGTACATATTCAGTACGTTTTCTTGGAACATAGTTTGATGATTTTATTAAAATACATCTCCTTTTAAATTTCTATCGAGTTTTTTGTATAAGTTGTACTTTGCTTATATAAAATTTTTTTAGATTTACAATATTTACTAGATCTCATAACCCGAATGCACCTTTTAATACTCCTTGGGTAAGTCGATCTTTTCAAAGGTGTGTTTCTTTATTATTTAATTTGCTGCCAGCTTATTTAAGGCAATTCAATAATATTGATCATGTTTTCAAAAGAAAATTTTTAAGAAACTTTCAATAGTTTCAAAAATTTCTTTTTGATAATTTTTATGTTAACAATTGAGTGTATAGATTCAATAACACTGTAAGTAAAATTTCAACATTAATAACACACGAAAAGCCCGAGACACGTAAACTTAAGTTTGGGTCGTAAAATTCGGTCGTTAGTCAACTTTTGAAAATTAAATTTAACAAGATATTTAGATTTTAAGTTTGTATTGACTCAAATAATTTTTTGTTTAAATTTTACTGAAAAGACTTCGAAAACTCTTTTGCAATGACTTATTGATTTTTTTTACTTATTTACTATTTATTAATATTTTTTTCGTTTGCAATAAAAAAAATCTAAATTTTGTTCAGAAAATAAAACGGTATGTCATTAAAATCAGTTATAATATTTGTGTACTTTAACTCGATATAAACACATCTCAGTGTAGAATTAATATTGGGGTTTCATTATTTTTTCTTTAGTGCGATTAAAGGGTTTATAAGAATGACAAAAACTGGGATAACAATAGCGATTTTCTAGAAAGTGTGACAATATGGAAAATGTTTTAAAATTAGTTTAGAAACAGTGATTCGAAATGCAGACCAACTTGCTAACCGCAATCTATTAAGGTATCTTTGTAAAGTTTTATTACTTTTTTGTATTTAAGAAATGGAATGAAATTTGACTAGATCGCCTATAATAATAAATTCTTAAAAAAATGTTTGGTAGATAGCAAAGTAACTAAAATTAGAAAAAATTGGTCCTAAAATTATTTTTTTAGCTGTAAAACTGAAGCATTTGCCATCAATATAAGCCATTGATATATTTTTTACAGATATGATTTTTAAACAAAAAATTTTAGGATTTTTTTTTTTAATATTAATATAAGTTAAAAATACTTATGTATCTTTTATTTTAATATTATCTCCAATAATCTTACCTTTTTTATAAAAGCAGCAGCTTCTTCAGCTGCTTTAACGGCCACCTGTGCAACGCCAACACCATCAGCTGATGTCGCATGAGTTGATGGAGAAGTGGCATAAATGAATAAGGGCAATGAGCTAAAATTGCGCAATGAATCGCCCGAATCCTGAAAACGACGACAAAGCAATAAATTTTTGGATGTGATGGTGGAGACCTGCGCTTCCGATAATTGTTGTTGCAACAAACCTAAGTTTGCAACAGCAGTTGATGAGTTGCTGCCCACATTATTGTAATATTTAATAGAGCCGCACCCTAGATGATTTTCCTCATCATCACCATTATTGGCATTGTTGTTGTTATGATTTTGAGTGTTGGTAGAAGAACCACCGTTAAATATTGTAGCAGAATTTGTTATTGATAATGGTAAAGTTTTTGATTGTAACTGTTCGTGTGTCGTCGATGATGTTGATGATGATGGTGATGTTGTGTGTTGCGTGTTATAACAATGACTATTAATGGTACTGCAGCTGCTGCCGCATATGGTAACACTGGAGGTGTCATCACCACCTCCATCTTCTGTTCCACACCCGACGCCACCTCCACCTCCCTCTTCATCATATTTTATTAATGTTGCCATAGATTGTTGTATGGAACACAAAATAAATGATGGTTGGTTTTTAATAAAGTTTATCGTTATAAAAAAGCTGACAGTAGTGTGTAACAAAAAGGACTCACTATAAATTTTTAATTTTTACAAAAATTGGATCTCTTTGTTGTTCCAAGGTGTTCTTTGTATTGCTTTTATTGAAATGGACGGTTAGTTGTTGCAGTTGGTTTTCTTGTTGAAGTGGCATGTTGTTTTAAACACATGCGTCATAAAATCTTAAATATTTGCTTTAGTTTTTTTTTGTTCTTTTTTTATTACAAAATCACAATGTTCCAATAATTCTTAGTTATAAATTTTATACTTTAAACTGACGCTGGTTATTTTAATCACAAATTCTTCTTTATACTGAAATTCTTGATGTGGATGGGAGTTACACACAAAAAGAATATTTTTTTTTGTTTGCAATATATTTAGAAAGGTTCGGAAGAGACACACCAAAACCCACAAAATTTAAATTGCAAAAGACAGCACAAAGCAAGCAAAAAGACGACGTCTACTAAAAACGGATATATCAGAAAAAATTGTCACGGTATAAAAAATTCACTTAAAACACCCACTAATATTAATATAGATTATCTTAATATTCTTTTAATAAATTTCACACCTTTTATTTTTTAACTAATAAGTTATTAAATAATATATTTTTATTATTTCATCGCTATTCATAAACCACAAAAAAAATACTTTGCACAGACGACCTTAGACACTTTCTTTTAGCTTTAATTTTCTTTTTATTATACATTTCACTTTAAATCTTTATTTTGATTATAATTCCATTTGTTTTTTTTTTTTTTTTTTTTTTTTGAATTTTTTTGTTATTAATAAAAATTTTATTTATTTCGTTTAATTTTTTTATAAATTTCAGATTTATTGCCACCGTTGTATTTTTACTTCGTGCGACTGGAGCGATCAGAGATTGAAGCCGATGTTAAATAAGCTCAGGCGACAGTTAATTAAATTCTCGACGGAAAATAACCGATTAAGGCGACCACTAAAGTTGTGTTTATGCGGCAAAAATGATTAAAATGTTTTCTTAAAAAATTTACTTTTTCTCCTTTCCAGCTTCTATTTTTTCTTAGATAACGTTAACACTAAGCGTTGGCTTAAGTCAAATTTATATGGGAATAAGATAACCCACTTTAACTGTTTTAATGCGGGAAGCTACCGGCGTTGGATTCTGTCATTCCCATCAGCGTTGCCGTTTTGGTTATTTTTAACTAAAATTGTTTATTTTTTTCCAATGATAACTTTTTTGACAATCAAATTTAATTTTATTTAACAGTCTAGATTTTTATATGCGTATACTAGAAATTTGTACGTAACTGGAGTTGGATTCCGTTTATGAGGTACTGAAAACTTTTTTTTTTTTTGTTTAGGTTGATTTAGGTTTTTATTTCAAATGCAAATCGGACGATTTATCATCTGCATCCCGTTCTGTTTCTGATGCGAGAAGTTTTCGCATCGAGAATTTTATAGTCACCCTATTTTATACAAGATAATAAAAATGATTGCATTTTTACTTGAAAATTTTTGTCAAGCTTCTAACTTTTAAAGCTGTAGTACATTTATTTTGCAAAATTTCTTATTAGATAGAGAAATAACATGAATATAGCGCCTTATTTAATTGCCTATGACTCACCCTATAGAAAGCAGAACAAGGTTTGCGTTTTACATGTTTTTTTTGCGAAAACTTTGTCGATCCGAGAAATACAAAAACGAGGTGCTAAAAGTGACAATTAAGGTAGGAAATTAGATTTTTCATACATTGTTGCTATAAAATCATATTTCCAATACAAATTTATATAATTACAGCGGTATTCATAAAAATTTTAAACAGCATTTCAAATCAATTTTAAGCAAAAATTGATAAAATTGTATTTATAAACGAATATAACTTAAAATACCAATTTTAAACCTTGTGTAAATAAATGAATTTTAAAATTGGTTCGACCTTATTTTAAACCTATTTTAAAATGACATTTTTGCTTTGTGTTTATTTTCATTTTAAACATTTTTGAAAAAATTGTCGTTTCATCAAAAGAAGTTATTTGTTTTTGTTTAATAAATAATAGACATTCAATATTTGATAAAAATAATTGGTTAGAACCATTTTTAATTGAAAAATCTAATTGTATTTTGTTTATAATAGAAACAATTGCCCAAATTTAAAACAATCGTCAGACGAAAATTTACAAAAAGAGGAGCTACCCGTTTTCAATTCCGGATAAAGAATTTAAGCAGAAATAATAATATTTTTTGATATTATTTATTGAAAGTAAACAAGTGTGTTGTTTAATAAAAAAAAACCGGTTATTTGAATAATTTTTTTATCTACAATAAAATCATTATCTATGTAACACTTTTACTGGGCATTTTGTTTTGACTCTTTCTCTTTTTTTAATTAATAAACAAGTTTTCATAATTTTTTATTTTATAAAAAGAATATTTTTCTTAAAAACGACAAAAAAATTCATAGTAACGAGTACCGTATGGTTTAGTAATCATTAATTTGCATCATTACGATTCATGTGACATTAAAAAAATTTTAGTGCTGCAATCCTCAAGTTAAACAAACATTAAATCGTTAATTACTTAAAATACTCATTATGAATTCGAATTTTTAATAAAATGTTTTTTAACTACATTAGGTTTGTTTTTTCGAAATTTATATAAATATTGTATACAATTTTAAGTAGATACAGACTTGCTAACATCTTTGTGAAACGCGTGGAAGATGTTGAAAATGTGAAACAAGTGTTTACATTGGCAACATCTTTCATCTGCCACTTATTCAGCTGTCAAAAAAATAAAAAAAAGGACGCATATTTTTTGTTTAAAAAAAAATGGATTTAGAGAAAGCATTAATCATTAGAGTAGTTATTGCTTTGCAAAAACAAACCCGAATTTTAATGCAGTACATTGAAATATTAAAGGTCATTCTGAAAGAAAATGATGATGAAGAAAAATTTTTGGTAGACATAAGAATGAAATTCTTACACGTGCCGCTCATTTTCCTTTGTTGAATAATTTTTTTTTTTGTTTATTTTCTGCAATGTCGGTTTGCTAGTGATGGCACAAAGAAAATCGATTGTGATTTTTTTAGTGATGGCACTTAAAATAACGAAAGATGTAAGATGGAACAAAATGAGAAAGGATAATCTTTTGTAGATGTAGAAAGATGTAAAATTTTTGGCCTGTATAATTCTTATGGAAGATGTTAACATCTTTGCAAATTGATGAAAGATGAAAGATGTAGCTCAGTGGAAAAAGGCTATTAGCGATTCCCTTTTTAAAAACAGTATGGCATTCTCAAATTGAAACTGGTTTTAACAAAATGTTGAAACTAACACAAAATGTTGTAAATTGAGTTTAACCACCTCTCGAAAAATGTTGCGCATTGGGTTTGACACTTCTCGAATTTTTTTTACAGAGAATTAAGGGAAGTATAATTTGTCTTAAATATAATCTCTCTGTTAAAAGTTTCTTATAGTTTTTCTTCTAACTTCGTTTACAGTTTTGTTTGTATCTTTGTTAACAGTTTCTGGTAGTCTGCTCTGGAAGCTTCTAAAAGTTTCATGTTGTCTGCTCTCGAAGTTTCTAAGAGTTTGGTGTTGTGCTCTCTAGATATTACCTAAATCTTCCCAAGAAATAATTTTTCAGACTCTCCGACACGAACGGATTCATGTATCCGGCTTCTTCTGTAAGTTTACGATCCGTTAATACGTACACGTAAAATTAGCGGACCGTAAAATTGAATTTTCGAAAACAATACGTTTTGACTTCGTTTTGGTGTGTCCATTTTTGAAGCGTCAAATACGGACTTCACCGATTTTCATAATTTTTTCTTCTGTTGCTTTTGAACTCATCTTGCCATAAACGAATACTTAAAAAATATCTGTGAGATCATTATACGGGTCGCACGAGTTACGATATTAATTTGACATCGTTACTCTCTTCATCATATTTAATTACTTTCTTCTTTTCATTTTATTATTTCCTTAATTATTTAACTTTATCCCATTTTCGTTTTATGTAAATACTCAAAACTAGATTTAAGAACTTTCCAATCATTAAACCATTTTAGTAACTAAGTATTAGTCATTAGTAATTATCCAACCTTTGAATAATAAACATGGGATTTCATTCAAAAAGTGTTAATTGGTGTATTTTAATTTAAAATTACATAACTGGCGCAGTAGTTTAACGAACCGTTTTTTTTAAACTAAAGTTTATGAAAATAAAATAATAATTATTACATTACATAACATAAATGTTTTAAAGAATCAAATATATTGTGCAAATAAAATAATACAATTTATTGTGATATATGTATATATGAAAATAAAATAAAATTTCAAATGGATATAAGAAAAATTAATAAAATAAATAAGAGTTTAAAAAAAGAATATTAAAACTCAAAGTGATACATGAAAAATAGTTTTTGCAATTTCAAACAATATAACATAGTTTATATTAAACCAAAATGTACAGTTTCAAATATAAATAAAAAGCTAGTATTTCGATTTTTCAACAAAATATAAAAAAACAGCTTTAAGAAACTTAATGATATAAAGGAATAACCGTTAACAACAGAAATTCAAATTAAAACTTCATAACGTACAAAATAAATTAGTAATGATAATTAACATGATTTGTGAGAGACACATAAAAACACTAACAACATTAATAAGTTGGAGCAGATTACATACTAGAACCTTTTACTAGTAAGAGCACAACAACAACAACCAAAATATTTTGAGTGATATGTGCAAGTAAAAAATAACAAGAACAAGAACAAAATCTAAACAAAAACAAAATTCTAAAGTTTTAATAAATAAAAGCTTTTAAAATATATTAAAATACTACAACAAAATTTGTTAATATAAAAAAAAAAATCAACATGGCACAATTTAGTTTAACATTGAATGAGGTCTTAAAAGATGCTCAGAGAATCAGTGAATATAGAGGAGATGATACATTTGCTCTTACATCTTTTTTACGAGAAGTAGACACGGTATTTTTACTTGTTTCATCGCAACCTGAAGCTAAAGCTTATATTTATCAGCGAATAATTTTAAACAAATTGCAAGGAGAGGCGCTTCATGTAATAAGAACTTTGGGGCCAAATCCAAGTTGGGAGGAGACGAAGCAGGCTTTAATAAGTAATTTTGGAGTAAAAGAGAATTACCATCAGCTTTATCAAGAGGCCTTTGCAGCAAAAAATTATGGTATTATAAATTATTATAAACATTTAAGAAACATTTTATGTAAAATAAACGAAAAATATGAGTACGATGTTGAGAAACCAGTAGAGTTTAGCCCAGCTTATGCTGAAAAAATTATTTTAAAAACATTTCTTAACAATATTGATATAAATTTAGCTTCAGTAGTAGTTAATAGAAATATATCTAAGTTAAGAGAAGCTTATAATTTATTGGAAAAAGAAGGTTTAATTAGAATCGAAAATGAGAAAAATAAACCTAATATTAATAAATATAATGAGAACCATCGTACTTCTTTTGGTAACAATATAAATAGAAACCAATACAACAATAATAATAATTATAGTAATGAAAATACTTCAAATAGACGAATTAGTTCTTATCAGAATAGAAATAACAATCCTAACAATAATTCTTCAATTATGCCAGACCCGAATAATCAAAATAATGGATACAACAATTCAAGTAATGATCGTAAAACATATCAGTCTCACAACAATAGTCGAAATTGTAGACAGAATGATAATTACCAGATGGAAATTGACCATGTTCAGGCAGGTGATAGTTATGAATGTGATGAAGAAGTAAATTTTCACACAATAGCCTCCTCAAGGCACTTCCAGTAGTAGAACTCACTATCGGTAATGACAAAATTAGAGCCCTTGTTGACAACTTCCTTGCTAGATCAAGATAAATTACTCAAATACAAACGACTTAAATTGAGAAATCCTATTTCATTTTCGTCCTCAAATGGTAAAACAGAAATAAGTCTGGAAATTATAACAAAATTGCCAAAGGAATTTTGTGAAGATGCCACAATGTCGTGGAAACTAACATTGTTTAAGGGAAAAAAATTTGATGCAATTTTAGGTCAAAATATTTTTTGAAGCCTTTAGGTGCCGTAATTGATATGTAAAATGAGATTTTAACTATAAATATGAATAAAATAGAATTTTTAAGGACTTGTCCTTATTTCGACAACGAAATACATCAATTGGAGAAACTTAATGTGAATACCAATGTTTTGAAAAATTTGTACAACAATTTAAATAATGTGGAACAGTCGGATTTAAAAAATATTTTAAATTCTTACAAAGACCTAATTTTTGTTGAAGGCCAAAATCTAGGTAATACAAATTTAATTAAACATGAAATTAGGACAATAAATGATAGACCAATTTATACAAAAATGTATCGGTATCCTCATGTTCATGAACAGGAGATATGCAATCAGATTGACGATATGTTAAAACAGGGTATTATAACTCATAGTAATTCCCCATATAATAGTCCATTGTGGATAGTACCCAAAAAAGTTGATAGTTCGGGGGAAAAAAAGTGGAGAATTGTGATCGACTATCGAAGATTGAATGATATTACTGTGGATGATAAATTTCCAATTCCCAATATAGACAGTATATTAGATAAGTTGGGTCGTGCTCAATATTTTTCTACAATAGATTTAGCTAAAGGTTTTCACCAAATTCTCGTCAAGGAGAAAGACCGGTTGAAAACTGCATTTTCTAGCCCATATGGTCACTATGAATTTATCCGGATGCCTTTCGGTTTGAAAAATGCTCCGGCTACATTTCAAAGATTAATTAACCATGTACTTCGTGATCTTATTAATAAAATCTGTGTCGTATATTTAGACGATATTCTAATATTTTCTACTAGTTATGAGGAACATCTTTGTAACATTAACAGGGTTTTCAAAAAGTTAAGGGAAGCGAATCTTAAGATACAAATAAATAAATGTAAATTTTTTGCAAAGGAGACTCTTTATTTAGGACATATATTGACACCTGAAGGCGTCAAACCAAACCCTGATAAAGTTGAAACTATTTTAAAATTAAAACTGCCTACTACTGTCAAAGGAATTAAGTCCTTTTTGAGTATGACTGGATATTATCGCAAATTTATCAGAGATTACTCCAAAGTCGCTTATCCAATGATAAAATATCTTAAGAAGGATGTTAGATTAAATATAAATGATTCTAATTACATAAATGCTTTTGAGAAACTTAAGAATATCATAACTGAAGCCCCGGTACTTAGGTATCCTGACTTTAAGAGACAATTTCAGCTTGTAACTGATGCTAGCTTGAATTCTCTAGGTGCTGTTTTGCAACAAAATGGTCATCCCATTTGTTTCGCAAGTAGAACGTTAAATGAACATGAAATAAACTATTCAGCTACCGAAAAAGAGCTTCTAGCTATAGTATGGGCCACAAATTATTTCCGTCCATATTTATATGGAGTTAAGTTTGATATTTTATCGGATCATCAGCCATTGAGGTGGTTATTCGTAAAATCCCAGAGTAGGGAATTGAATCCTAGGCTTTATAGGTGGATTATAAAACTTAGTGACTTTAATTTAACTGTTAATTATATTAAAGGAAAGGATAATCAGGTCGCGGATTTTCTGAGTAGAATAAATAACGATTCTGGTGAAATAAACCTTTTGAATAGCTCTAGTGATTCGTTATATAATAACAATGATACTGATTTAGCGACTATACATTCACAACAGGAAGATGTTCATAACCATATTGGTATTTTGGACACAATAGTCAACAAATTTAAGACTCAGATCATTTTAACCGATAACAAAAGTAGAGAGCTAGATATAGTACATGGAAAAAGCAAAATTTATATAAGTTCAGGAGATTTGAGCAATAATTTTGAGGATATACTCAGAAGAAATATAGTAAAAGGAAAAATTGGAATTTTTACTGAGTTAGATGATCATAAATACAATATTTTACAAACTAAAATTATAGAACTATTTGAGGGAGATCATAGTGTTAAATTTGTTAGATGTTCATATCATGCCACGGATATTCCATCTGAAGATGAGGCTTACAGGCAGATCCATCATTATCACAAAAACGAAACTGGACATACTGGAATTAGTGAAAATTACGAAGTATTAAAAAAGAGAATATATTTTCCAAACCTTAAGGTTTTGGTGCAGAAATATGTCAATAATTGTGATGTGTGCAATAAGGCAAAATTTGATCGTAATCCTGTCAAGCCAAAATTCCAAATAACCGAAACTCCTCATGATATTAACCAAATAATTCACATGGATGTATATACAAACTCTAAGTCTAATTTTTTAACGTTCATAGATAAGTCTTCGAAATTCGCTACAGCTTATTATTTAGAAGATAGAACCAATCAGACCATAATAGAAAAACTCAGGCTATATAAATCACAGAAAGGACATTTTAATAGATTAGTTACAGATAATGAGATGAAAAGTGTTAATATCAAGGATTATTTCCGAAATGAGAAGATAGATTTACATTTGGTTAAACCCAACAACCACACAGGAAATGCAGATATTGAACGCTTACATAATACTCTATGTGACAAAAAAAGGATTCTAACTATAGAACAGAGAACATTAAGTATTAAAGATAAAGTAAGCAAAGCAATAGAGTTTTATAATAATAGCTTTCATTCTGCAATAAAAGAAAAACCTATAGAGGTTGAATATGGAAACTGCAATAAGACAGAAGTATATAGAATAATGATAGATCATAAACAAAATTAGATTGACAAGAGAAACAAGGATAGAGAAGTATATGTTGATAATAGAAATGAAGGATATATTAAAAATTATAGGTCTCTAAGACACAAAGAACAGCCGAAATTTAGAATAAGTACTTTGGAAAATGTACATAGTTCTAATGTAAGAAGAAAATCAAAGTACGATGGTTTAATTAATACAAGGCAATATGATGTTTTTAAAAAAAAAAATATATTCTAAAAAAAAAAATTAATTAAAATTAAAAATTGTTTTATTTTTATCAAATTAAAAATTGTTAAACCGAATGTATGTAAATATTGTAATAATATTAAATATTATTGTACTTTAACATGAACATGAATTTATCAATTTTATATAAATAATTATTAATTATTTTTAATTAATCTTTACTAAATAAGTGTCAATTTTAATATCAATATTTAAAACAAAAAAAAACAAAAAATCAAAAACAATTACAATTGCAATTAAGTTTCAAATATAAAATAATTTAATTGAATAAAGGACTCTGGAGTGTCCTAGTTTTTATGGGGGAGTAGTTACGATATTAATTTGACATCGTTACTCTCTTCATCATATTTAATTACTTTCTTCTTTTCATTTTATTATTTCCTTAATTATTTAACTTTATCCTATTTTCGTTTTATGTAAATACTCAAAACTAGATTTAAGAACTTTCCAATCATTAAACCATTTTAGTAACTAAGTATTAGTCATTAGTAATTATCCAACCTTTGAATAATAAACATGGGATTTCATTCAAAAAGTGTTAATTGGTGTATTTTAATTTAAAATTACATAACTCACGCTAAAGTTAAGAAAAATACATGTCTATATACAGTAAGCTCTCTTACATTCAAAGTCTATACCACCATCACACAGATAAAATAACTTCAAGTGATATCCAAGAGATAAATATTTGCTGACAGTTAATAATAGATTTTTTGAAAAAAATTGTAAATTTGCATTGTGTGCATACCACCAATTAAACCTAAATTAAAATTTTGTTTTATTTTTTCATTATTTTCAATTGGCCACAACCGCAGTGACGGATAGAGATGATAATTGTGCTGCAGATGAATGTAGCATTTAATTAAATATGTTAAAGTTTTATTATTTAATAGGGATCCATAAACGGACCGTCATTGACGGACTTTCAACGGACAACTCTGTTTTTCACACGCCACTTAAGCCCGTAAACTGTCCATCATTGACGGTATTTCAACGGATTCGAATTAGTTTCGATGTTCCTTAAAATCCGTCTTCCTGTCCGTATACGTATCCAGAAAACCAACGTTACTCTTTCAGCGTTTTATTACAAACTAAACTGACATGCAACATTGTTGACGTATTTATATGTGCGGCGAGAATAATTAGCATTGTCCGGAAGTTGTATACCGGAAACGTCAAAAACTATTTTATGATTTCCCGCCTTTTTAAGGAAAATTTTATATATATAAGTTTTAATTGTTGAACTAACTATATTATTTCCCTGAAAAAGTCACCCAATGTGAAGACGAAATATTGGAAGAAGAAAATGAATAATCATCATTTTTGTAAAAAGATCTTACACTCAATTTGAGAGAATAATATAATATAATATTGAAGATCGAATGAAAGAAAATAATTATAAAGGAATCTGAGAGCACATCAGACTAAAAATGAATTATAATTACAATTTCAAGACCAACCAGAAGATAAAAAATAAAATCAATAGGTATGACTCTAAATTGTAAAATCAAAAGCAGCTATAATATTTTTGATACGTTGTAGAAAATCAGGTATAAATCCTAAATTTATAGAGAATTCTACTAAAAATATTTTTAATCTTTTCGAGATAAAAAGAATCAATAGAATTCGACAATTTATATCAGGATTCATTCAATATCTACAAAACAAAATTTTAAATTTGGCAATAAAACGGAAACATGAGACAATGAGAAAAGCTATGAGAGAATTGGAATATATATCAGAGAATTTGGCTCAAAATTTAAATGAAAATTTATTCAACACATTCATTCAACACCAAGAAAAATTAGCTATTAAGTTAGTTTACAGGTAAAAGAGGTACATAAGAAGAAATTTAATTGCCTTATTAATTTGAAACAGGAACAATTGAATATTAAACAATATAGGAAATGGTTTGTTAACAAATCAAGTTTTGAAATCCCCTCTGAAGTAGAATGGGTTCTTTCGTTACGACATAAGCACGCACTTCCGATCAAAAGGGAAAATTTTCCCGTTTTGAAAATTATAGCGGAAGGTAAAGACTTTATATAGACTTTAACAGAAAAAGAGGAACAAGAAAAAGCTTGGAATAGATTTACTGATATTAAAGATAGTCATTTAAATAGAAAACAATTAACAAATATAGAAAAATTTTTCTTAGATAAAGTGAATAAGACAAGAAAATTTTTGCGAACTAATAAGGATCTACTTATTTTAAATACTGACAAGGGAAATACCACAGTGGCTATGAATAAATGTGATTATATTTAAGAATGGCTAATATTGTGGTTGATATCACTACATATAAATTGACTAATAGGGATCCAACTTCCGGATTACAGACAACAAGTAATAATTTAATTGAAGATCTTTTCAAATTAAATATTATTACATCTTAAGAAAAGAACAAACTTAAAACAAATGTAGCTACAGCTCCCAGATTATATGGAGTACCTAAAATTCATAAGGAACAATTTTGTTTGAGATCAATATGCTCATTTGTTAACTCCCCATCTTATGAACTCAGTAAATATGCTACTAATATTCTTAGGATAGTAACACAAAACTCTAAATATAATGTAAAAGATTCTTTACATTTTAGAGAAAGGATAACAAATTTGAAGATACAAAGTGCAGAAAGATTAATTTCACTTGATGTTGTATCTTTATTTTCAAGTATACCAATAGATAAAGCTTTAGATATTATTGAGGAAAAATGGAATGTTATAGAGGAACATACTAAAATTGAGAAGAATCTAGCTGATTTTGAAATGGAGAAATTATTAGATTCTTGTATTGAAAAATTGGATATAAAACCAAGAATCATAACAAAATATGTTGATGACTTATTTTGTATTATTTCGGAGAGTTCGGTTGATAATATTTTATCAACATTTAATTCGTTTCATGAAAATATAAAATTTACAATTGAAAAGGAATATGATTCTAAAATTCCTTATTAAGGCACATTGGTAAAGAGAAGAGGTGATAGATTATTAATAGATTGGTATCAAAAACCCACAGCTTCTGGAAGAATTATCAACTATTATTCGAATCACCCAAGAAGAATTATAATTAATACTGCAAAGAATCTAATTGAGAGAGTATAGAATATTAGCGATTTAGAATTTAACGAAAACAATATAAAGAAGATTTAAAATATTTTAAACGATAATAATTACCCAATTCAACAGGTAATTTAATAAGACAATGTAAGAACAGGAATAATTTTCACAAAAGAAACCTGTACTATGTACCTCTTATATCTGAAAGGTTAGAAAGATCAAAACTTTATGATAATAAGACATATATAGTAGCACATAAAACATACAACACATTAAGTAGACTATTTAGCAACACAAAGGACAGAATAGATAAATCGGAAATGTTAAATTTAGTTTATAAAATACCGTCTAATGGTTATAAAAATGAAAATTGTAATAAGTTATGCGTAGGTTCAACAAAGAATAAACTTAAAACCAGAATTGCAGGACATAAATCAGATCAAAAATACAGGAACACCATTCCTACACAAAAAACCGCATTGTCATTACACTGCAATAACTCTGTGGCACCCTATTGTTTTGGCTAGTACCAAATACTCTTACCAATTAGTTATTAGATTCTTCAACACTAATATTAAAACACATTTTCTTTCATTCCTTTTTATTTTTTCGTGCTTTCAACACGCTTCATATATTAAAATTTAATAAAACATCACATAATTGTAATTTAGTTAAATAAAACCTAAAGTAAATAACTAAATACACCACCGCCTTTTTAATTTAGGGAAATCAATACTAAATTTCCCAAAACTCTAATCATTATCCTGATTTTAATAATACGACAATTTTGAACATAGAGAATAATTACAGACGTAGATATATGTTAGAAATGTTACAGATAATGAAAATACCATCTACACAACGGATTAACTATTAAACAGATGTAGCGAATATAGCTACATAATTAAATAATATAAATATTTCAAAATAGTTTTTTGTTCTATGTAATATTTTTATTTTAAATATTTATTAAAACATTTTTGTTTCCTTATCTTTTTTAAATTTAAAATATTTTTGTTTCCTATGATATTTATATTTTTCATATTTTCAAAAACTATTTTTATGATTTCCCGCCTTTTTTAAAAAAATTTTGTATATATAAGTTTTAATTGGTGGAAAAATTATATTATTTCCCTGAAGAAGTCACCCAATGTGGAGACGAAATATTGGAAGAAGAAAATAAATAATCATTATTTTTGTAAAAAGATCTTAGACTCAATTTGAGAGAATAATATAATATATATTAATATATATATAAAATATGAAAATATGTATGAAATATGTATATATAAAATATAATATCCATTTAAAATAAAAACATCA
The DNA here is from genome assembly GCA_949748255.1 of Eustalomyia histrio. NCBI lineage: Eukaryota > Metazoa > Arthropoda > Insecta > Diptera > Anthomyiidae > Eustalomyia > Eustalomyia histrio. Next base: position 131,858,688 of record OX456523.1, read on the forward strand.
ATCAGCTGCATGTTATGGTTATGACAGAAAACTAAAAATTAAGTATATATCTACGGTTTTGGCTATGGCGTTATGGAATGTCACCAATAATCGATTTCATTGTTGCCCATGAGCCTACACACACGAGTCTAATATTTAAGCGCACAATTTTTGTTCTTTTCGTAACACACGGGAATGATATTCATCTGGCATATAATGTATACGTACACATAGTGTTACAGAAATTTCTAAATACTAGAAATTTCATCACAAACTCTTTGACAGCTGGAAAAATCTAGTGAAGTAATATCTGGAAATAACTAGAATACCTGACTACTCATATAAAAACTGGTACTTGGTGACGCAGAAGTTCAGTTGATAAGTAAAACGCAGAGTGTGAAGATCTAAACTGTGGCTAACGTTTAGTCTATCTACATCGTGTAAAAAAAGTGTTTTTCTGTAATTTTTAAGACTGTTATACATAAATAGAGCTATAAATAATTTCAAACAGTGTTTATTATATGCAAAATAGGAAGAACTCGATTTATTTAAAAGGTAAATAAATCAACGATTTTATAAAGGGTAAAATCGTATCAATAGCTTTGTTAGCTTTGGGTTAGTGTTTTTTGTATTGGCGTTTTTTAAAAATGTGCTATAATTTTCCGCACAGCTATTATTAGCTGATGAAATGTTGGCTAGACGACAAAGTTTTCTTTTCGCTGCTGGCTGTGTCGCCGCCGTAATTTTTGCCTTTAGTCGCCGCTTACTAATTTGCCCGGCACAAATGTCCGTATCTGAAACATCTTGGAAGTAAATAAATTGTCCTCAAATAGCAGAATTATAGATATTTATTCTGTGATTTATTCTAACAAAATGTCTTTGGTTGCATATGATGCCAGCAGTGATGAAGAATCCGAGTACGATGACGTGGATACAACAAAAGCAATAATTATAGAAGAAACTTTGGCAAAAACAAAATCTACTGTTCTTGAGAAATTGGCCAATGGCCATATAAGTGATGAGGATAATGAATATATACTACCACCGACCGAAGAAAATGTAAATGCTACTAGTAGTTTATCAAGATTACTACCAAAACCCAAAAATGAAACTAATTTAGCAGAAATATTGGAAAACTTTGCCAAACCTACATTTGCAGCCTTGCCCACACCTAAAGCTATTGGTAAACCAGTGGAAATTGTGGAAGAAAATGATGAATTTCTTCATAAAAAAGTTCCGATTGAATTTATAGAAAAACCACACAGTAGTATCGATAACAAAAAGATGCGGGTTAAAATTACCATACCATCTTTAAGCAACTTCAGTGATGTGCGTAAAGAAATGGCTGAAAAGGCTAAAAATAAAAGTACACCGAGCTGTACTAAGTTGCAATGCTCTTCGGGTTTGTTGAGCATACTGCCAAAAGCTAAATCGGAACAGGATTTTTCTAAACATAGCACAATTTCGACAGTATATAGCTCAATGAAAACTACAATAAAGCCTACCATGCCTGCGTTTGTACCAGATACTGTTAAACATCATCGTCCGGCAACAAATACCGAAGAAGTTGAAAGATTTAAACCAATAGTGAAAAAGAAAATATCCAATCTTCAACCTAAAAAGGAGTTGGCTAAAACAAATGAAAATGGGGATGAAAGTGGAGATGATGACAACGCTACTCACTCAGCAGCAGACTTTTTCTCTTTTAACACGGATCATAGTCTTCCAGAAGTATCAGCCACGGAAATTAATGCTTTAGTTGCTAAAAAAGCAGCTAAAATGGCTGAAACTACAACAAAATTCCTAAATGCTACAGAAGAACAAGAAATAAATGAATCTGAAGTACACCAACAAATGAATCAAAAAGAATTGGAAGCCTCACGAAAACGTTATCACCAAGAACAACAATTAAATCCCGAAGCTATTCAGGCACTAGTCGGTGGTAGTGGCACAAAACGTCGACGACAACAAAAGGAAGACATACATGTTATCGACATTAATAGTGATCAAGTACTGCCCAATAGAGATGAATGGATGCGTAGTGCATTAGCATCTTCGACCACCTATCAACCTACTGGTGTTTTAGTTGATGAAGAACCAGCCTCAGGCACCAGACGTAAACATCAAATTACATATTTAGCCCATAAAGCCAAAGCGAATGAGGCAGAATTACAGGCGATGTGGTCCGCAAATCGTCAAAATCGACGTGCTACACAAAGTAAATACGGATTTTAAGTTTAAATTGTATATAATCAATTTAAAATTATAATTTTTACATACAAAATAGAACAAGGATTACTTTTGTTTGATATTTAATGATTTATTAATTTTCCACTTCAAATTTAAATTGTACAATGCAAATTGAATTGAACCATAATTGTTATTAAAGCAAGGTGATTTCCATAGTAGTTTAAAGAAAATATGTATACTTTTTCTAATTAATTAAAATACCAATTAAATTGGAAGTTTATAACAAGTTAAACTTATAGTGAAAAGTTAATTGTGCTATTGTGACCACTTAAGTGAACTTTTTAAATTATTTTTTAAACTATGCTATTAGGATATCTTTGCATTTAGCAGTGGCGTACAAAAAAACGCAAAATACACATGTAATAAAATATTTATCTAAAATTGTTCTATGCTGAAGGTGACAATGAATTAAAACCTATTTTCTGTCAGAAATCATTTTAAAAAGGGTAGGTTGTGGATACTTTTTAATATTATTCTGTGGACACTCTGGATTTGCCAGTTTGTTTACCTATAGTTTTAAGAAATATATTAATATCATGGTTGGCATTCAATACCTTTTAATAATAACGGTAGTTGGCTACTACAGCTACCTTAAGACCGATATGGCCATTCCATTAAAGGCAAGTGTCTTTTTGTATAACCGGGTTAATTGCGCTATTTTACCGGTTCAATTTTGAAATATCTTAAACTACCGTTATAATAACGCTAAACTATGAGACAGTTTTTTAACGGTATTTTGCAAATATAACAAAATTTAACAGGTAATATTATAAAATAAACCTCGTGATATTTGAAGACACATGTCACTATTGCAACCGCAGTTTTAAATTTTTCGTATCGGTATTGATCCAAACGTGATAGACAACTACCGTTATAATGAAAAAGTATTGCTTGCCAACCATAATTAATATTTAAAAAAGTTAAACTAACAACAAAAATTATTTAGCAATCTATTTAAAAAATTCTTCCATCGGAAAATAGCAGATATTTACATCATTTTTTTTTTTACTTTTATAAAAAAAAATTTAATGTGATTGGACAAATTCTTTGTTTTTCAATATATTTTTTCAATCCGTTTTTTACAAATTCTGGCAAAAAATTTTCACGTAAAAAGTTCTCATGCACTTAACTCTCTATTTTTGCTCTCTCCTTACTGAGTATTTGTGTAAACAAACACCTTCCAGTAAAAACTTTTACAAATGTGTACGAACTTATCAAGGCGAATTATCAAAGTGAATTCGCCTTGGAAATTATTCCATTATCAAAACAAAGAAAGCCTTCATGGCCAATTAAACCACCCAACATACCAAATGACTTGAGAAAAATATTATTATAAGCTTATACACACAAGCCTTAAGCTTGAAAAAGACTTGATAATATATTGAAAAAGGCTATCGTAAAAATTGTAGAAAAATCAAAACGGAAACCTCGTGAAAATATTAACTGTGTATGATTAATATAAGCTTATTCTTGCAATTGTAGAATAAGCTTACAAAAATAATTTTGTATTAACTTGCGTATAAAATTTACAACCAAATGAACACGTTTGACAAATTAAAAAAAAATAGCTGCACTTGTTGTATGCATTATAAGCGTAGAACAAAGACAACAAGACTATAATGTATTGAAACATATTTCGATTTCAATCGTCATAATGCGTTGTTGTTGTATGTTGTTTATAAGCATACTTGAGAAAAAGTTATGCATAATAATCTTTTCTCAAGCATTGTTAAATACTGCTTGTAAATTCAAATTTTATAAACATAATAAACGAAATTAAGAAAAGCTTAAAACACACTGTTAATATAAGCTTATTCTCAAGTTCTATTGCAGTTTGATTGCTATATGGTATATTGGGCAGTGGTCGGCAGAAAGAGAGAATATGTTTGTGTTGATGTTTTACACAGTAAGAAATTATTTTATCTTCCTAGATAAATGAATGAATAAATGAATTAATCGATGAGAATATCCGTATTCATTGAATTAAAATAGTTCATGTTTTTGTTTTTTCTATTATAAAAAATTAAAATAATGATAATAATTTTTTGATTGCATACAAGCCACTTTGCCTCATTTAGTATATTTCAAAAATAATCTTCCCACTCAACTTTCCACATTTTTAATTTAAAATGTAAACGAAAAACAAAAAAAAACCTACAATAAAAAAAACAAATTTTTAGAGTGTACTTTATTTCTTCAACAAAGCAGCATATACTTGCTCTGTTGAAAGTTAGCGTACTACTGAATGAAATAATTGTATTTTTTTGTGCTCTTAGCTGTGAGATTTGTAGACATTCGTGTTGTGTACGTGTAAATTGTCGATTGAGTTCCGCCCCTGAGTGCTATGAGTGCCGATCACTGAATTAAACATGTAAGAAAAATAACTATGTATAAAGAACTTATATATAAATACAAATTATTATAATTAAAATAGCAATCAATAATGTGTATTAGTGCCTCCCCAATCATTGTTCACTTTCATTAAAGAAATCAAGGAGTTTTCTTTTGTAAGTTAAATGAGAAAACGAAAATTTTTTAGTTCCCAAACACACTTGTTTTGTAATCACTGAATTTGTTGTTTTCAAATTTGTTTTTGGAAAATTTTCATTTTGATTGTAACTAGAGTATTCAAAAACCGAAAACCGGTCAACCGGTTTCTTTATTTTTAAAAACCGATCGGTTTCGAATATTTTGTAAATTCGAAGAAAACCGAAAACCGGTCTTTTTTGTTCGGTTAACCGGTTTTTTTAATTACATCACCAACTGGGTTACTTGGTCTTTTTTATTTTTTCCCGAACACTTTTATAATCATAACTAGAGCATTCAAAAACCGGTCAACCGGTTTCTTTTTTTTTAAAAACCGATCGGTTTCGAATATTTTGTAAATTCGAAGAAAACCGAAAACCGGTCTTTTTTGTTCGGTTAACCGGTTTTTTGAATTACATCACCAACTGGGTTACTTGGTCTCTTTTATTTTTTCCAAACACTTTTATTATCGTTTGTTTGGTTCTGAAGATTTAGATGTAAGTCTGATAGATTGCGATGAAGACTTAACTTTGGATATTCCAAATTCAAATAGTTTAATTTCTGTTCTAAATAACACAATAAACAGTATTCAAAATCCTAAAAAAAGAGACTGTACAAAATCATTCATCATTATATGTAACCTTCTCCGAGAAAAGGTACCTAGTGTGTGAAAATGAAGTTTTGAGAAAAACGTATTTATCACTGTAAACACACCTTCAGTTGGGAGATGCGATTTGGTATGGTTAGTTATGATTAGGTGCCGACTTTGGTGACGTCATGCCTATGTGGTGACGTATTTTTTCGCTTTTAGTGTGATAATACCTTTGCTATTGCTGCTGCTCTGTTCGTTCTCAGCTATCAAAAGAAGTAAAATTTTAATGTTTTTCTCATTTTTATCGATTTTCCCAAGTTCGTTTTGTACATTTTTATGGGGTAAATAAATTTTGATCGGAAATCTAACTCATTTCATCTTGTTCTACATCCTTTTAGGTACCAGAATCTGCTCTTAAGTCCAAACCCGCTTTTTGACACACTAGGTCCCTTTTCTCGATGATGATTTCATATATCTTGGTAAATGCGACAAAAGAACCGAAAAGTTGGAAAACTTATATAATTGTCTTTTGACTATTTGTCCAACATCTAATATTAGAGAAAGAGTATTTTCCACTTCTAGCTTTATCAAAAGCAAACAAAAAAATCTTCTTAAAACGAAACATTTAAATTGCATATTATTTCTAAAATATTATTTTGGAACTGAAAAATAGATTTTCTTTTTACATATTTAAAATGTAATATTAAAAAATCTTTTTTAATGCCAAACGTTTTAAACGTTCAAATTACTAACGTACTTATTTTACCCAATTAACAAACTTAATGATCTCTATTCATTTGATATGAATATAGTTTAATAATATTAATTTTTAAGATATTAACTAATAAATAAAATGTTGAAATGAAATACAATAAAAAAATTAAATTTAAATGAATATATATATATATTTTTTTAAAGAATGCATTTTTTTATTTTTATTACTTTAAAAAAAAAAAAAGAAATTTAATACATATAATTTCTTTTTTTTTTTGTTTGTAATAAAAACAATTAACAAATTATATAAGCTTTTTATTCAAATAAAAAAAACCGAAAAAACCGGTTGACCCGTTTTTTCTGCAAAAACCGAAACCGGTTTTCTTAAAATTTGATTTTTCGAAGAAAACCGAAACCGGTTTTTTTAAAAGGCCGGTGTTTTGAATACTCTAATTGTAACGTTCAAAGAAATGAAATCACAATCAAATATATTGGAGATATAAAAAATACATTACAAAATATCTCAGAATATATTTTCATTTATAGCTTTCATTCATTACAAGGTTCTGTTCACTGACAAAAGCACAAAAGGCGGAAAACAAATACAGAATTTAATCATCAAAGCCACTGTTATGCATGGAGAAGGCTGATATTCTTTATCAAATGCCGAGGTAGGCAATTTGCAAATTTTTATATTAAAATGAACAAATTTGACTGCCTTAACATTTGGAACGAAAATGTAATTGTAAAACTCAGAGAAATTGGTCATTGCGAACAATTTTGATATTTACCAATACAATGTGATCCCAAGTACATTTTACTTGAGCCCAAACCTTAATGTTATTGAACATCTTTGGGAGGAACTAGCTAGAAGAGTGCACCAACAAAAAAGAGCACATTAAATCAGCTTTGATAGGAGCATTTTTCTGCATTTTTAGCACCATTTTACAAAGCAAAATTCCTGAATATAAATATATACATACGGCTTCTCAATCGTAATGACTTATTTTACGATTTTAGTAAAAATATTAAACAAAAGTGGATTCAGAGTGCCATTAACAACAACTTAAATGAAAAAATAAAAGGAAATATTTAAATATAAAGTTCAAAATAATTGTCCAAAGATTATTCAAACGGTTCAACAGATTATCACACAATTTGGATGTTTTTAACAATCAAGATTCTATTTCATACCACCTCACAAAAATGTCTTAAGAGTTTTAATCAAAAGGCTCTGTTAAAGTAAGAGAAAATACGTAAAAAATGTGGCAACCCATTCCAACAGCGGCAACCCCTACGAAAAATTATCGTTTAAACAATGAGATAGTAATTCTAGGAATTAATAATTGAGGATTCCTACTTGAGTAAAAGCAAACCTAAGATATAAAGGAGCAGGAACACCTGTTTTCATTACCTTAAAAAAAGAGAGAATATTAAGATACTGAACCAAATCCCTAAAGGAACAGCCTCGAAAATTTCTTAACGCGCTCAGATATATGTTCACGTCTCCGAATATTACACACAAAACGTACAATTTGAGCGCATGAACCAATCTGCGTCTTACATTAAAAGGCAAAAATAAGTTTGTTGAATAAAGCTTACGCAAAACAGCCGATGCTTTACAACTCATGTGATTAATATGACCCTCTAAAGTGAGTTTGTAATCAATAAGAACTCCCAAACATCTATGTTGACTGACGAATTCCATTGGACAACCACCCGCAAAAACATTACATTTAATCAAAAGACGACTTGAAGTATTAAACATAACAGACTTAGATGAATTAATAGCCAGTGAATTATTTGAAGTGCAAAGCATAATGCGTTCAAGACAGTAATAAATTTTGCGCTCAAGAACGTCCGGGAAATCAGGAAGGTCATTAATATATAAAATAAATAGAAGGGGAGTATAAACAGACCCTTGAGGAACATCAGACAAAAAAAAACGAATGCTTGAACGGCTTCCATTCATGTCTACATATTGGGACCTCCCGACAAACAATACGTTCCGTTTTCGGTCCGTCATAAACGGAATCAAACTCCATTTAAGGAACATCGAAACCGATTCGAATTTTAAAAACCGTTAATGACGGAATGTTTACGGACCGGATATATCGGATATACGGACCGGATATATTCCTAAATTTATATAGATATGTAATAAAATAAAACTTTTACAAATTTAATTAAATGAAATATTCATCTCCAGCATAACTAGCATCTATCCATCACTGCGGTTGAATATTATGAAAAAATAAAACAAAATTTCAATTTTGGTTTAATTAGTGGCGTTTACGAAATGATGTAGCATACAACGCAAATTTGCATATTTTTTAACAAAACAAATTGCATAAATTTGTGCACATCACCGTAAAACTTGTTTTAAATTTCATGAATATTTACCTCAAATTAAATTTATTTTCGGCGTATCTGTTTTTCTAAACTTTATCGCGCGACCCGTATAATGATCACAGACATTCTTCAATTATTCGTTTTTGACACCAAAACGAATTCGAAATTAACGGAAGAAAAACTACTGAAATTCGAAGTCCGTATTTGACGATACAAAAACGGATGCACCAAAACGTACTGTTTTTGAAAATTCAATTATACGGTCCTTTAATGTTCCGTTTACGTTCATGCTTTGACGGATACGTATTTACGGTCCGTAAACGTGCAGTAGAACCGGATTCATGAATCCATATAAATATGAAAAATCATAAACATCCCTGAGCTTCTTAATCATAGTAATGTTGCAGATAGAATCAAATGCCTTAGAAAGATCCAGAGAAACCATAACATTAAATGCGTAATTTTTTAAGTCACGCCGTATTGCAATTAATACTTTTTATGTCACTATACTCAATGCTTAGTAGAAGAATAAATATTTATTTTGAAAGATGCAAGCAGTAAGGCATGGTGGGAAACGGGCGCATTGGATCTACACGGAGCAAGAAACCATAGAAATATCACTTGACAACTAAAAATCAATTAAGGAATTAGAATTATGTGTAACATCAAAATCGGTTGGTTTAGAACCATGAAAAACGGACAAATTTAGGCGAAGACATAATTACCGAAATCAATAGGATTTAGAAATGTCAAACAAATTATTATTGAAGTCCTCTACAACAATTACATTAGAATATCTCTGAAGTATATCATATCACAAAGATGATAAGTCACCATGGGACAACTAAACAATACCAAACAAGATATCTCCAAAATAAAGTTCGATAAAATGGGACCTACACGACCGAAAGTTGATTACTCTGGCAACTATCTTAAATTCAATGTTTTCCGATATATAAATAACAACACCAATACCTCTCGAGTTTAATCGATAATTTCTTGTAAGTTTATATCCAGGAATAGAAATGCAAGACTTAAGCCATGTTTCAGAAACTGCAATAATATTCAACAAAGAGCCATTGAGAATACACTATACTTTATCAAAATTTAGAGGAATTAGTTGAAGCTCGAATACTTTGGCAGTTTATGTGTGCTATATTAAGGTGATTTGTGAATGCCTGCAATGCGGACCTTAAACATAATTTGTTGTTAATGACGGGACCAATATTATTGTTAAAAGACTTAAATCATTCAAAGTTTTTTGGGCAATTTCAGGTACCACATGTTTCTAGACAAGTTTAGATTTACCTAAACAAAAGGAAGATATTATCATTGAATATAGAGATTTTAATGCAATAGACTACAATCTACTTGAACGTAGGTTTATGAGCTTAGATTTTGGTTCGATTTATCAAACATGGGATGTTGATGTGTACAGATTCAACAACTGAACACTAATATACTCGAACTTTATTCTTGTGTTTCACTTAAACGTAGGAAAACTCAGAATAATAATAGCCTTCTCAATATGAATGAACTCAAATCTGTCCAATTTTACGTGATCTCGTTTTTCGAGCGTATTGTGAGTGTAGAACTCAATGAAACTGGTCTGTTTATTGTAAATATAGAAATCGAGTTAAGAGAATTTAAAGCATAAGGAATGTTCAAAGAGATTTAATGGCACGGACTGTAGCTAAATAATATAGGTTGTCGTACGCAAAACGACGCAGTTACTTCGGAAGATCCAGATGTTTTAAACAATATTTTTTCATCTAATCAAAATAATAACTTTTGCCAGTTGGTTACAATGAACGACTCAGGTGTTTTTTATTTTAACAGATTTTATAAAAATGAACTGCAAGAGGCTTTCTTTAGTATAAAATCCAACTCTTTGGGTGTTGATAAACTACCAATAAAATTTTTGAAAATTTTATACCCATCTATTGAAAAGCACATTTTACATATTTTTAATACCATTATTACGACATCAACTTTTCCGCTAGTATGGAAGACAGCTAGAGTTGTTCCGTTAAAGAAAACATGTGGGCATGGTATTAATTCATTTCGGCCTATAAGCATTCTTTCTTGCCTCTCCAAGGTCTTTGCGCATCTACTGGTTATTCAAATAAATTTGTATTTGGGTTTCAGCACTACAAATCTCCTACTTTCATTAACGTATAGAATAATAAGCTTTTTACACTGAACAACATCTTTGTGAAACGCGTGGAAGATGTTGAAAATATGAAACAAGTGTTTACATTGGCAATATCTTTCATCTGCCATTTATTCAGCTGTAAATAAAATAAAAGAAAAAGACGCATATTTTTTGTTAAAAATAAAAAATGGATTTAGAGAAAGCATTAATCATTGGAGTAGTTGTTGCTTTGCAAGAACAAACCCGAACTTTAATGCAAAACATTGAAATATTAAAGGTCATTCTGGAATAAGATGATGATGAAGAAAAATTTTTGGTAGACATAAGAATGAAATTCTTACATGTGCCGCTCATTTTCCTTTGTTGAATAATTTTTTTTTTGTTTATTTTCTGCAATGTCGGTTTGCTAGTGATGGCACAAAGAAAATCGTTTTTTTTTGTAATTTTTTTAGTGATGTCACTTAAAATAACGAAAGATGTAAGGTGGAATAGAATGAGAAAGGATCATCTTTTGAAGATGTAGAATTTTTTGGCTGTATAATTCTTATGGGAAGATGTTAACATCTTTGCAAATTGATGAAAGATGTAGCTCAGTGGAAAAAGGCTATAAGACAGAACTTGAATAACAGAGTTGGTGTTTTAGTTGCTTTGGGTTTATCTAAGGCTTTTGATACCATCAACCATAACAACCTAATTAATAAATTGTTCAAGAATTTTAATTTTAGGAAAGAACCTTGTACTTTGCTATTATCATACCTCAGTGATAGACAAAAATTTGTAGCTTGTGGCAATAGATGCTCTACCTTGTTGCCTTGTTTCACTGGCGTTCCGCAGGTGTCTGTCCTAGGACCCCTGTTGCTTATGCTATATATCAATGATTTCATTCAGGCTGTGAATCTTCCGATTTCAGGCATGTTTTTATATGCCGATGATTTTCATTTGGTTTTCTTGGAGAAGCAATTTGTTGACTTTTTGAATGCACGAATTAATTATACACTGGATATTGTTGGGTCATGAATAGAAAATAACTTCTTTCATATAAATGCAAATAATACTAAAGCTATGTCTTTTGGTTCTATAGATAAATCTTCTTTGGCAATTAAAATCAATAATCATGTAATTGAAATAGTGAATAATATGCGTTGCTTGGGTATAGTCCTAGATGATAAATTTGTATTTAACAAACACATAAGTTCAATTACATCGAAAGTATGTTTTGTTCTGAAAAGACTATATATTTGAAAATATAACCTCCCTAAAAGAGTCAGGATTATGGTGGATCATAGCATTGAAGTTTATTCAGCAACTAATCGTACTAATTTTAAAAACGTTATTAAAATTGTTAATAGGATTGTTAGATTCATATATGGTTTAAGAGTGAGAGAGCACATCTCTTCGCATGTAATCTTATTTTTTGGTTTTTTTTTTACAATGTATGTTCGACTAAGATTACTTATTAATTTTTATAAGATCGTTACGCTCTCCTCAAATCATTATGCCAAGAATTTGTAATTCGACATATGAACGCTCCTTTGTTGTTAGAATTGTGCGAATATGGAATGAACTTCCCAATAATTTAAAAATATTTTTCTTTACATATCCTCAAGCCAAATTATTATTTTCTGAAAATTTTGCTAATCTATAATCCAACTATTGTTCCCTGTTATAATTTTTTTTTATTAAAAACAATTTATTGGTACAAACTTATTAGTATAACTATGTAAGATTGATAGTTTTAAGTATTTGAATGTATATTTGCACCTTATATACTATTAACCATATATGGCCCTAAGGGGCTCGGTTAATTTGAATAAATGAAAATGAAATTACATATTTTGAGTAAAATACATCACAAATAAATTTATAATCAACCCTATAATAAGTTCATTCATAACAGCTAATCATTATAAAAAAGAAAAATGAAGATGATATCAATAATTAATAAAGAACATAATTAATAAGATGAAAATTTTAAAAAAGTACAATTGCAAGCAAATACAAATGATATGGAATAATTAAGTAACCTCGGCATAATATAGTGCAGCACAACCAAAAGCATTATACGCACTCCTTGCCATTATTAAAAGTAAGTTTTGCTTTTACCTTATCATCTTTAACTTTTTAATCATTCGCCTTTGAAGTAATTTTTCTACACAGTGAGTTAAGACTGTCAGCTGCCGAAGAGTATGAAAACAAAGATTTAACGGTAGCATATAAATCATCCAACCCAGAGGGCAAAACACCAATTACTATGCCAGCACTATTCATTTTCCTGTGCAAAACATTATTTGCAGCCTCCAATGCAGACACGTTTAATGTAATAGATGAAACAACATGATGTATTAATTTCCGCACATAGATATTTCCGAACCCAGATTATTACAAGCTGTTACTTCAAACTTGAAATAAGCTCTTATCCAAAAAACAATCAAGTTTGGAATTCATACTGCATACTTCATCATGTAATGAACAAACTTCATTATGACTAATTTGGCATGATGGAAAGGCAACATACAATGATAAAACATCTTTCAGTGGGGAAAAACTTCCTCCGGAATATCGGTACATGAAAAATGCAACCACACTGCATATACTTTGCACTGGACCCTAGCTTGGGTTTTGCTGGAAAAAAATACCGAAAAACAAAGTGTCAAAATGCAACAACAGTATATTATAATTCATAACTTTAAGTCATAAAATGTTAATAAATTTTATGTTAGCAAAGAAAACTATTTATCCTTTACTTTGTATTTATCACACTATACAATTTTCCATGACTTAATTTTTTTTAAATTAAACTAATTGGAAGACCTTGGTCATTTCTTATTTAAAATCTCATAGTTTTCATGAAATTTTAAACAAGATCTTTCGGGAGCTATAAAAATTTCCAAGTAGACAAGTTTTTGACGTCCTAAATATAGTTTATTTTAAAAAATTAGTTATATATTACATACATACATACACATCTTAAAGAAACTTAGATTAATGATAAATTCAAACAGCTTCTTCAGTTCTCGAACAAAATATCTGCAATAAATGCATATTTTTATGGTTGAACATATACACAAAATTAATTATTCTACCAGCGAACAGTGCTAAAAACTAAACAGTCTTTCAGTGCATTCGTCGTTGTTATTTTTACTGTTTGAGTTCTCCTGGCGTCACCATTCAATATTATTAAAACGGCCTAAAACATAAACAATCGATGCCGACAACAAAATCCATATAGGTATCATTGTAACAAATATTGATATTTCCAACTCAGGATATTCCAGCGTCAAACAAATCATTAACTGTGAAGCAATTTTCAACAGAACACCACCAATGTAATACTGATAATAAATCAAAAGTTCCTTTAGACGTTTTAAGTTTCGCCACTTGCGAATTATCTTAATGATAACATAAATTATGAGAATCCCATCAAAGACCCATAGTGGTATGAATACTAAGAACCAATTCCAATGTGTTCGTGGATCTAGGCGAAGGCAAAGTAAGATTAAAAACACCAGAACTATAAACCACGTAAATAAAGCTCGATGAGCTAAAGTCATTTCGTCCAAGATTTAAGAAAGTATTCCGGTACTAACAAGTACAGTATCCCAATATTAACACTCCGATTTTGATCGTAGATAAAGAATAACCTGCTTCACTTTTTGGCCTTCTCGTGTCGAAACAATTAAAATTTAACATAAAGTGCATTAAATAATAGCTGTGTTTGTGCGGTAAATCACGTTCGAAAATCCCATATAAATTTGACATAAGTTCACGTTAAGAGCTAACGCGTAAATTTATAAACGTTATTTCAATCCTTCAGCTTATAATGAACATACTTATTAATGAAAATACTTAGAAACACAATAAACATATTCCTCTAATAAAGAGGTTTAATATACATAATGCCTGTTTTCTCAAAGTCTTTCAAAAAATGGCTTAGCGAAAAATTTGTTACAATCCAAAATTGCACGAATATCAAAAAAAAAATTTTCACTGAAATTTAATAAGGTATACAGTATGTGGGATTGTCCAAAGGTTTTAAAATTTTTACAATAATTGTGCTTGTGCGGTAAATTATGTTCGAAAATCCAATATAAATTTGACATTAGTTCACGTTAATACTTGACGCATAGAATTATTGACGTTATTGAGGGCGAAGAGAATGGTTTTTGGTGGCGTAAAGTTTCAACCAGCTTCTACCCCGCATTAGCAGCACAAAACCAATACATGCACATTTTAAAAAAAACGCCAAAGGTTAAATGAATACAAAAACACTACACACAAAGCTATGTATACTTATACGAAAAATATCGAAATTTGATCAAAATCGAAGTGTGGGGGTTGGAGTACTTTCCTTGCGAATACTTTTATTAACTGATTTTGTAAGTACTCAGTACACAGGGTACTCAGTACTAAAAGTAAAACTCTCAGAGTTAGTTTTTTGGATGTGAGTTAAGCTTGGTTTAACTCAAATAAACCAAAATATATAGAATAAATTTAAACTGGCCTTGATACCACTTGTTGTTTTTCAGTAGTAGCTTAAGACTTGACAGATAAGGTAATGCTACCATATTTTATTTCAACAAAATTTTATACTTTATAGCCAAACATATGGTAGCATAAAAATTCTTAATTAAAAATCAAAACAAATATTTTTTCAAACAAAAGCACGTGTTCACGAATATAAATAAATTATTTGAACGAGTTCTAATTGTCTTAGGCTTTCTCGTTATGCATTGAAAATACTTAATAAAAAAATCAAAACAAATTTTTTCTATCAAAAGCACGAGTTCACGAATATATATACATTTTTTGAACGAGTTCAAATTGTCTTAGGCTTTTTTATGGTCTTGTTTCAATATGCATATGTTTCAGAATTGCTGAAATCATAATATGAGAAATAATCCATTTTTATTTTTTTATAATGTGTAAACTACTTTTTAGTATTTACAAAACAGCTGATTTATTAAGAGACGCTTTTCAACAAGGTTGAACTACATCCAAAAAACTAGCTCTCAATACTTTAGAGATGTAATTTTCCTTACATGGTGGTTACACGTTCAATTTCATGCTTTCAATTCCTCTCAATTTTCAATACACTCACACTTTTTACTATCTGTATAGTTAAAGTGTGAGTGTATTGCAAATTGAGAGGAATTACAAGCAAGAAATTGAACGTGTAACCACCATGTTAAATGTGCACCTGTAACAAAATACAATACTGAAAATGCAACTATGTCGAATACCAGGTTATGCTGGCCACAGACGATGGAACATTTGAGAACAAAAAGCATATTGCCCTAAATGCTCCATCGTGTTTCCTGTTGAAATTCATATTTAATTTATTTGTTTAGATTATTGACCGAAAACCGGTCAACCGGTTTCTTTTTTTTTTAACCGATCGGTTTAGAATATTTTGTAAATTCGAAGAAAACCGAAAACCGGTCTTTTATGTTCGGTTAACCGGTTTTTTTAAATACATCACCAACGTTTGTTTGGTTATGAAGATTTAGATGTAAGTCCGATAGACTCCGATGAAGACTTAACTTTGGATATTCCAAATTCAAATAGTTTAATTTCTGATCTAAATAACACAATAAACAGTTTTCAAAATCCTAAAAAAGAGACTGTACAAAATCATTTATCATTATATGTGACCTTCTACGAGAAAAGTCACCTAATGTGTGAAAATGAAGTTTTGAGAAAAACGCATTTAAAGTTTATCACTGCGAACACACCTTCAGTTGGGAGATGCGATTTGGTATGGTTAGTTATGATTGGGTGCCGACTTTGGTGACGTCATGCCTATGTGGTGACGTATTTTTTTCGATTTTAGAGTGACAATTTGAAAACAATTTAAAACCAAAAAGTAAAATTTTAATGTGTTTCTCATTTTTATCGATTTTCCCAAGTTCGTTTTGTACGATTTATGGGGTAAATACATTTTTATCAGAAATCTAACTCATTTCATCTTATTCTACACCCTTTTAGGTACCAGAATCCACTCTTAAGTCCAAACCCGTTTTTTTGACGCACTAGGTCCCTTTTCTCGGAGGAGGTCACATATGATGATTTCATATATCTTGACATATGCGACAAAAGAACTGAAAAGTTGGATAATTTATATAATTGTCTTTTGACTATTTGTCCAACATCTACTATTAGTGAAAGAGTAATTTCCACTTATAGCTTTATCAAAAGCAAACAAAAAAATTGTCTTAAAACGAAATATTTAAATTGCATATTATTTCTAAAATATTATTTTAGAACTGAAAAAAAGATTTTCTTTTTACATATTTAAAATGAAATATTAAAAAACTTATTTAAAGCCAAACGTTTTAAACGTTCAAATTACTAACGTACCTAATTTTACCAATTTACAAACTTAATGATCTCTATTCATTTGATATTAATATATTTTTATAATATTAATTTTTAAAATATTATATTAAAAAATATTGGTTTTAAATTTTTGTTGAATAAATGTATTTTTTTATTTTTATTAACTTATATATTAAATTTCTTTTTTTTTTTTGTAATAAAAACAATTAACAAATTATTATATAAGCTTTTTAATCAAATTAAAAAAAACCGAAAAAACCGGTTTTCCTGCAAAAACCGAAACCGCTTTTTTTAAAATTCGATTTTTCGAAGAAAACCGAACCGGTTTTTTCAAAAGGCCGGTTTTTTGAATACTATATTTTTGTTCCTCAAATATCAGTTTTTTTGTTGATATTTTATGTTGCCAAACACAATGTTCCATCGTCTGTATCGATGTTTACTGTTTTTTCTATATCGTTGAGAGCAGTCGTTTCGTGCTTTGCTTTTTTAATTTGCGGAGTAAATAAAATAAAAGAGAGACAATCATGGTGACAATTTATAATAACAAAAATTGGAGAAATTTTATAAATAAATATAAAAATTTATGAGAGTTATAGGACAAACAATGTGATATCTGTAGAAATAAAAACAGCAACATATGCAAAATTCACAAAACAATATAGAAACATTTTTAAAATTTGCTTTTCTTCCGCCTATATTTTTTTAGTAGTAGCTTTATTCGAACACACAGACCTGATGTTTCCTTTATGGTTTTGTTTTTTGTTCCATCGTCTGTACTAAAAAATAAACATTAAAAGAAACACATTTTTCTACTAATGTGTAACATAATATTAGAAAACCAGCTGATTATTGCTCTAATTTTTTGTTTTTTGACTTGAACTGAAATCAACAACGCCTAGTGTGTGGATATGATCGTTGTCCTTGGTTTTAACTATGAAATATGTGTATGGCCGCCTTTAGAATGCAACCTTGCCTAAACAGAAACGAGCTTCCTGTTTTTCCTTTTTTTTTCTCTAGTTTACCGAAAAGTAATTAAAAAGTTTATTAAGTCTTATTCTTTTTCGATTACATTGTCTTACATACTATGAATAATAATATTCTTAGAGCTATATGGGTCTGTTTGACTCGGTGAGTCTTATGTTAATTATCCAAGGAAAATACTGGTCTTGGATGTTTTCCTCGTTTTACAACCGTTGGTTGGTAATAAAACAAATGAAGACAATCTTGTTTCCATTAAATGATGTTTACATTTATTTGCACGGAGTGCGTTTTCAATTCATCCCTTTAATAAGTATGCAAAATAACGGACTGTGAGATGTAAGAGAGCATCTGTTTTACTAAACTTAAGCGCGCGACCCGTATAATGGTCAGATACATGTTTTTATTATTCGCGTTTGACACCAAAACGAATTCAAGAGCAGCGAAAGAAAAACTAATGAAATCCGAGGAAGTTCGTATTTGACAATACAGAAACGGATGTTCCAAAACGTATTGTCTTTGAAAATTCAATTATACGGTCCGTTAATGTTCCGTTTACGTACAAGCTTTGACGGATACGTATTTACGGTCCGTAAACATGTAGTTGAAGCCGGATTCATGAATCCGTACATGTCGGATAGTCCGTAAAAATGTTTCTTGGGATATATATATATATATGTATTTTACCTTCAGCCCCTATGATTACCGGTGGCTGGGCTCATATAGAAAGAGGGAAGGTCCAGAGGAGCTGGGTCGTCGTCAATAGGTCCATTGATTATACCCACAGGAGAAAGATATGCACATCCAGATGGTGTTTTTCTCACTTTCGTATATTTGGCTGACAAGCATGTGGACGTGTAGCGCAAGTTTTTCAACAAATCTGACTGCAACATCATGGTGTACCTACAGAAGGGTAGAACATCGGCATTTTCAAATACGTAACTATTTGATGCATTTTCTCAAGATCTTCCGCTCAAATATCTCCAAGTCTTTGGCTACTATAGGAGATATAGTAAACCAGATTTGGAATCCATAAGACAGAACCGATCTTATGGCTTGGTGTTCTTAGGTTAGTATGTGTTGTTCATTAGTGATGCAAACAAACAGTGCTGCTAATATAGCGATTTAATAAATTTTTCAGTTTCAACATCCTCACTAAAAATTTAATTAGTTTTATTTTAAGTTCATAGTGTAAACAAATTGATTAAATTTAGATTTACAAGAGACTTTGTTAAAATGTCTGCTATATTATTCTCAGAACATTTGTATTTTAAAGAAATTCTATTTAAGACCATATTGTCTCTAATAAAGTGATACCTTACATCTATATGTTTGGTTCTAGGATGAAACGATTCATTTGTAGCAAGATGAATTGTACTTTGATTGTCACAAAAAAGTATGGTTGGCTTAAGTTGACTTTCCATAAGTTCTTCTTCTAATCCTCTTACCCATATCACTTCTTGTACCGCCATGCCCATCGATATATATTCTGCCTCACAAGTTGAAAGACCTGTTGTTTGCTGTTTTCTAGAACCCCATGCTATTGGACCACCTTTCTTCATCAGGACATAACCACTTACTGACTTTCTTTGCTCTGGATCCGCAGCATAGTCAGCAGCACAGAAGCTTGTAGTTTCGAAATTTGATTTCTTTGTAAAAGTTAACTTGTAGTTAATAGTACCTTTTAAGTACCGTAAAACACGTTTCGCCGCTATCCAATGTTGATTTTCATATTTATTGTTGAAACGACTAAGTAGATTTACAGCAAAACTTATATCTGGCCTGGATACTTGGTCTGCAAATAGTAAACTACCAATTAGTTCTTGATACGGATACTTATTCTCCTTGAGTTCGACGACTTCATCGGCGTTTTTAAATTTTACGTTCGGATCCATTGGTGTAGAGACATGATTGCAGGAAACCAAAAACGTTCTAATATTTTCTTGATATAACTTGATTGATCAATTTTTATATTTTGACCAAAATTGTAATTTATTTTTATGCCAAGAAATGATTTAGCTGGACCAAGGTCTTTCATTTAAACTGATCTTTTAATTGTTCAATTTATGTATTTTTCGTATCCTCATTTTTCCATAAAACGATCATATCGTCCACATATACGGCTAAAATAATTAGATTTTCCGTGTTTTCGTTAAGAACATAAACGCACTGATCGGATTTTAGTTGTCCCATTCCTAGATCTTTCAATTTTC
Organism: Eustalomyia histrio; assembly: GCA_949748255.1. Taxonomy (NCBI): domain Eukaryota; kingdom Metazoa; phylum Arthropoda; class Insecta; order Diptera; family Anthomyiidae; genus Eustalomyia; species Eustalomyia histrio. Next base: position 131,878,783 of record OX456523.1, read on the forward strand.
CACTAAGCTTTCTATTCCACATTCTAGATGCCTGTTTCAAACCGTATAATGGTTTATTTAAACGTAACACATGACCATCCTTGGTGGTATACCATCGGGGGGTTTAATGAAAATTTCGTCCTCTAAATTTCCTTGAAGAAATGCAGTACAAACGTCTAAGTGATTAATTTTCAGATCGAACTCTAAGGCAAGCGTTAGCAAATAACGAAAAGTGTTATATCTCATAACGGGTGCATACGTTTCCGTGTAATCTATGCCATTTCGCTGTGCATAACCCCTTGCCACTAACCTGGCTTTATACTTTACGTTGCCTTTTTCATCACTTTTCTTTTTGAAAACCCATTTTGTGGACAATTTTTTAAAATTATAATTATCTTCTACAATACTCCATGAGTTGTTTTCTAATAAAGATTTGTACTCACTATTGATGGCCTCCATCCAATATTTCTTTTCCGCACCGTTTACAGTTTCTAAAAAATCACTGGGATCTTCAAAATTTCCATACGTTAAATATGTACGTTATATAGTCATCCATACGAGTAAGTTTTCTTTTCTTGTTGATCGACGTGTAGTTTCTACATTTTCATCATCTTGATGCTGTTGTTGTTGTAGATTGGCGTTATCAACTTCTTCGAAGTTATCATCAGCAGGTTCAACTGGATTAGAATTTTCATCCATATAAATCCTCACTAAATTCTGATCATGTTGTGTTAAGACAGAATTAGGGTTTTCGGCATTTTCCGGCTTTGCAAAATACATTACGACTTACGTGCAATTTATTGGCTTCAGGATCATATAATCTGTAGGCCTTCGAATTTTTACTGTAGCCAACCATGACACACTTTTTGGATATTGGATCCCATTTTCGTCTCAATTCTTTGGTGTCATTACCATTGCAACACAGCCAAACACACGTAAATAATTTAATTTTTGTTGTTTTCCGCTCCACACTTCTTCTGGCGATTTTCCATCTAAACTTTTCTTTGGTGTAAGATTCAATAAAAATGCTGCGGTATTTGTTGCCTCTGCCCAATATTTTTTATCCAAATTGGCATCGTATAGCATCGTTCGAGCTTTCTCAACCAAACTCCTGTTCATTCGTTTAGCTTTACCATTTCGTTGCGGGCTATAGGGTGCTGAGGTTTGGTGTATTATGCCGCTGTCGTTACAAATCTGTTTCAGCTTTTTATTGCAATATTCCAAACCATTATCTGACCGAAGAATTTTAATACGTTTTCCTGTTTGATTTTCAACCAAGTTTTTAAATTCTTTAAATATTTTCGGCACATCTGATTTATTCTTCATCATGTAAACAAATACTTTGTTTGAAAAATCATCGAGAAACAACACATAATATTCTGCACCAGCAATAGATTGCTCTTCCATCTTACCACAAACATCTGTGTGCACAATTTGTAAAATGTCATCTGTCTGTGTTGTTGAGGGCTTATACGACTTTCGAACTTGTTTACCTTGTAAACACGATTCACAAATATTTGAACTGGAACTTTCGTTTCACATATCACCCATATTTTCATCAGAATTGAGCTTTTTTACACTGGTATCAGAAGCATGACCCAAACGTTTATGCCAAGTTTATTTACTAATGGCTGCATGATTTTTTGGAGATACATTAATTTGATATAATTTTCTTTTTTTAAATGCTTGTAAATATAAATATCCATTTTTAGTAACTTTACATTTTTTGTTGTCGAACTTCACCTCTAAGTCATTTTCTGTAAGTTGGCCGACAGATATTAGATTTGCAGAAAGTTCTGGTACAAATAATGCATTTTTTTATTGTTAAATATTCAAACCTGTTGTTCATATTGTGTCGAATACGTACATCACCAATACCAAGAACTTTAACTTTGCTGACGTTAGCAACAGTTATAAAGTCATCTAAATAAAATTTCTGCAAACTTCAGAATTCACCATATGCTTTGTTGCGCCAGAATCAATCAGCCATACGTTGTCATCTTTATCAAAATTTTCTGCAAACTTCGCTGCTAGCGTTTTCTCATAGTTGCCGTCATTTTTGTATTTTTTTCTTGGTACCTTGCAAAATTTTGCAATGTAACCTTCCTTTTTGCAATTAAAAGAAACAATTTTTCTATTTCTTTCTTTACCTTTTTAGTTTGTGTAAAAAACTGATTCCACTGTTGTAGTATAATTTTTGTATGTATCAAAGTCCTGCAGCAATTTTGTTTTGATGGTATCTGCGGTAACCTTTATGTTGCTACTTTTAATGGCCATTATCATCGGACCAAAATGTTCTGGTAAACTACTCAGCAAAAGGCTTTCGAGCCATTCATCATTTACTTTGAAACCAACCTGATTGAGTTTCTGGGCGGTGTCTATAATTGCATTAACATACTTATATCTTTACAATTAACTAGTTTCGTTGTTGTCAGTTTCCTTAACAATCCACACCGGCGAGCCAAACCCGAATCATCGTATGTTGCTCGGAGTTTATCCCAAATATTTTTGGCTGTTGAGACATCTTGGATGCGTACATATAAATTTGCTGATATATACAGCACCAACCTTGACATGGCTTTCTCCATAACTGTAACATCCTGCTCGGTTCCTAAAACGGCTTTCCAAAAACCTTGCAGATTCATCGCGTGTTCCACCACAAATTTCCATTGCTGGTAGTTTTCTCTACCAATTTTTCAATTTCAAATACTTTTTCCATTATGCCACGTTTCCTGGGACCATAACCTGTTCGAATATACTAAAATATCCTGAAACCTTTTCTTATCTGTAGGTAAAATTAAAAAACAAACACGCGTTCTTATTGAAGTTATGAAGTAAAGTAAAAAACTTTTCTTTATTTCATATAATAACAGTGTTGCTAATATAGCGATTAAATAAATTTTTCAGTTTCAACACACAATGAACTCATTTTCTAGTTTTTCCTTAATTACGTGTTTAAATAATTAACCAATGTTGGCTAAAAGGGATATTGGGCGAAAATCCTCAGGCTTTTTACTGTCCTGCATTTTTTATTGGGAGTATTTTTGCGCTTTTCCAAGCCGATGGGAAATAGCCGTTATTAATGCAATTGTTAAAAATAGCAGCTAATAATTTTAATGTTGTATCAGGAAATTTTTTAATTATAAAATTGGAAACGCCATTAAAGACAAAAGACTTTTTGCTATTAATATTGTTAATATGCATTCTGATATTATTCACGTTTGTAAACTGGTAATTATCAAGATTCCTATGTGCCAAAAACGTGTCATCAAATGTATAGATATGTTGCGGTAGTCTATCAACACATGATGAGATTTGATTCTCTATATTGTTAACCGGTCTCTCAGGATTTACCTCTTGAAAAACAGCAGTATAATGAGTTCTAAATACCTCTGAAATTTAACAACTATTGGAAGTGATTTAAGTTGCAGTTGTTGGGAGGTAAAATGACATCTGAAGCTGGATCTAAATCTCTTCTGAATGGGTTCCAATTAGTGTTCTTGTATGAAGTAATTACCAGAGGACTTCTTAGTGTTAAACACGCTGCATTACTTTCCAGTTTTAGTACTAATGGAAAATGATCCGCGAAAGTTGATGAGCTTTTGATCTGATAATTAGGTTGGATACTCTTGATTATGCTGGGACTTAATAGAAAGTAGTCTAGGAAAGAAGACCCGTTAGGAAACGATGGAGATATATTGCAAACGTGTGTTACATCTAAACAGTTGTTTTGTAGCCAGTTACGTAGAACTTTTCCATTAGCGTTATCTGCAGTATCTCCCCAATTTAAACTTTTCGTATTTAGGTCACCACCGAATATATACCCATCATAATTGTTGCTCAGTTGGAGAAACTGGCTTAGGCTGTTGTTTAACTCATATGAGTCATATACACAAGGTATTTATAAACAGCGGTATTCTTAAAAAATCTTAATTCAAGTTTCAAATACATATTAGTTAAAAAACATTTTAGGCCTAATAAAGGTTTATTTAAAATTCGTTTTCATAATCAGTATTTTAAGTAATAAACGATTTAATGTTTTTTTAACTTGAGGATGGCAACACTGTATTTTTTTATTTGTCACATTAATCGTAATGATGCAAATCAATGATTGCTAAACCATACGGTACTCGTTTCTATGAATTTTTTGTTTCTTTTTTCAGAAAAACATTGTTTTTAAAAAATAAAAAATTTATGAAAACTTGTTTATTAATTAAAAAAAGAAAAAGCGTCAAAACAAAATGCACAGTAAAAGTGCCACATAGATAATGATTTTATTGTAGATAAAAAAGTATTCAAATAACCGGTTTTATTTTCTTTGTTTTGATTAAACAACACACTACTAGTTTACTTTCAATAAATAATATCAAAAAATATTATTATTTCTGCTTAAATTCTTTATCCGGAATTGAAAACGGGTCGATTCTCTTTTTGTAAATTTTCGTTTGATTTTTTTAAATTTTGGCCATACTTGCTATTATGAACAAAATACAATTAAAAATATTAAATTTTTCAAATAAAAATGGTTCTTATCAATTCATTTGAACAAATATAGAAGGTCTATTATTTATTAAACAAAAACAAATAACTTTTTTTGCAAAAATGTTTAAATGAAAATAAACACAAAGCAAAAATTTCATTTTAAAATAGGGTCGAACCAATTTAAAAATTCGTTTATTTACACAAGGTTTAAAAAAGGCATTTTAAGCTAAAATTCGTTTATGAATACAGTTTTAGCAAATTTTACTTAAAATTGATTTGAAATGCTGTTAAAAATTTTATGAATACCGCTAAAAGAGCCTAATAAATATCTTTTACTAATGCTGTTTGAAACCATTTCTATTTCAATAAAAAAGTTATTAAATTGTGTTTTATTGCAAATAATTCTATTATAGTGTACAGTGTTTTTATTGGCAATTGCTACTCCAAAAGATGAATTGTCGCAAACGAAATTATATCCATTAATATTATATCCTACATCAATTTGGTTAGGATTAAGGATATTTGACAGTTCAGTTTGGAGACTGATGATTACAAGAGAGCGCAAGTTAAATGTCATAAATTAAAGAGATCTATAAGCCATATTTGTTATTTACATTCTTTAGAAGCCGCAGAAACTCTGCTTTAGCTTCATTTTTTGGCATGTTCTTCAAATCTTTGAGGAAGTTTGTAATTTGCTTTTCCAGCGACAATTCCTCTGGTAAAAGAAACATATTGGCAAGTTTTAAGAATTCCTCAATTATAGATGGTTTATGTGTTTTAGCTTGAGTAGCATTTACTTGAAAAAGTCTGGCAAACGATCTGCCTGGTGAACGAATACGTTGTTTACGTTATTTTTGGCAACAAGCTTTTCTTCACTTGCCTTTTTTATGCGTTCCCTTCGTACGGCAAGGTATTTTCTATAGGATGAGCAACCCCTCAAGTTCGCAGGATGACCACCTACTCCACAGTGGGGTGCTTATGTCTCAGAATTTGCGCCGGCTGAATGCGATCCCGGGGGTGCTTTTTATCGCATTTCACACATTGGAATTCGGAATTGCAATTTTTAGCAATGTGACCCCAACGCTTACATCTGTGGCATTGTACCTCTTTTCTTTTCGGTTTCTCCCAAAGAATAGTTTGGCTTAAAAGATATTTAATGTGCGCAGTATCTGAGAGTGAATTCCCTGGGTTTAACGTAATCAAAACCAGGCCTGTGTCGTATGAGTTTTTTACGGAATACAGAGTTGTAAAACGTGTAATTTTGGACACAATGTTTGGAACCGATTTGTCAAGGGCAGACTTAACTTCCTCAACACTAGTACCATAATAAAGGCCTATTAATACCAAAGAAGTCTGTCTAAGCTCTTTAGGTGTATATGCATAAGAGTGAATATTTTTCTTCCTCAGGATGGCCATCATTTCCGAATGCACTGTAGCATCTGAAAGGTACACCTTACTTTTATGTTTATTACCGTTTCTTATTTTAAACGTTATTTTGGGTGTTTTTGCTTCCACTTGGTCAACTAAACGTTTAATCTTGACATCAAACAAAAATATTGGAGGGCAAAAGGATTGTCCGGTATTTTTCTTTTTGGCTCTAACAGTTATCTCCTCCCTACTCTGTAAGGGGCTGTCCTCTGTATTCTCAATTCTCAAGTAAAGCAAATCTATTCTCACCCAAATGAGTTACGTCAATGTTTGCCAGTGACAACAATGCCTCTGCTCTTCTTAATTCCATGCTTGCTTAATTCCATGCTTGCACCACGTTGCAATTAAATGCACAGTTGGTACCCAAATTCAGTATCTTTTCAGCTATATATATATGTTTTATAAATATAGCTGTATTAATATTTTCTAGTTTTTATAAAAACTTTTTGCAGTTTCAATAGTTTACTTCACTTTTTCTGTTTAATATATTTATATTTTTATAAATTTTTACACTCCGTTATTTTCTATGCGTCTGTATCGTTCAAGAAAAAGAACGAAAGTTTTTCTTTATATTTTTTATTTGAATTTTTATATAACAATAAACAAAACACAAGGAAAATATTAATGAAAGAAATACTAATAAAAAATAAAACAAAGGAGAAAAGAAACAGAACAATAATAACCCGCACCTCATTTCTTTATCTGATGCGAGAAGTTTTCGCATCGAGAAATTTATAGTCACCTTAATAGAGAATTAATTCTAACTTTTAAAGCTGAGGCACATTTAATTTTGTAAAATTTTTTATAAGATAGAGAAATAACAAGAATAAAGCGCCTTATTATCTTCTTTGGATTAATTTATATTTGATTGCCTTTGAGTCACCCTATAGAAAGTAGAACAAGGTTTCGTTTTACATGCTTTTTGCGAAAACTTTATCGGTGCAGGAAATGCAGAAACGAATTGCCGGTGTATAAAATCAGTTATTGTAAAATAAAAGCGGCCGTCACCAGCTCCAACAGCGATCTCTGTCCAGACCCAGCAACAGCACCACATTTATTTTTACAGGTAGGACTCGGACAACCAGACACACTGCACGAAATCTCTGAAAAGGCAAATAAATATATAGGCATTATTATTATGGGAAAGGCTGATTAAGGAGAAAAGGCTGGGGAGAATAATTTGTGTATATAATCAAAATTGTTATGATTTTAACACAAACTTTTATCGTTGTGTGGGTTAGTTTGCACAGGTGATTTGTGCAGGCTGGCTGACTCCATAAAAGTGTGCAAGCAACATTGCATTGCATAAAGCTTATAAACGTCATTTCCTTTTTTTTTGGCAATGCCATGAGTTCATTAATGCCTGGTAACCCTTTGGAATGCGCGACATTTGGAAAATTTGTGCATTGTTTTTATTTGTGATGCTTTGTGATTAAACATAATTTTTATACAAATAAACTTCATTTAGGTTTTTCTTCAATGATTATTTATGTTTTTTAAGTTTCTAAATAGTGACAAAAAGTGGAATCACGAGAGGAAGAAACAAGAAGCAGTATAAAAGCGTTTCTAAACGTGCATTTGAATAAATGGGATTGAAAATGTCATCCCATTATGTGACAAAACGGTGTTTCATTAAAAATGTCGCAGACTTATTGGCACGACCTCGTAACAATTTTTTTACTTTAGAAGGGTAGCCATGAACAATTTTTACGGACTGTCTGACACATATAGACGGAATATTTACGTCTTGACTCTGTTTTGCTGTATATGTTTCCGTGCCGTTAAAATGCACATTAGCATTTTTACAAATGGTTTTATTGCTTTTATCAAAATAAAAATAAATATGTAGTCAAATAATAAAAAAATAGTTAAATAAAACAGATCGCCACTATTGCGCAACACTTCCGTTAATTATAAAAATGTATGAACTACAGTGCGCAACTAAAAACTTCATGAACTTTTAGCCCAAATTACTTGAGCGTAAACGTAAACGTGCGGAATCAGCTGATCCGTTAGCTTTATGAAGAGAATATTAAAACAAGTACTCGAACGTGTACGTTTCGTAACTTTGCGGACTATTCTGTTAAAAACAGATTTTCTCTCCGTTTTTACGTGACAGTATAAAACAGATGATTAGTTTTTGTTTATGTAAAAAAAAATCATAAAACAAATCGAAAAGAAATAACAAAGTTTAACATATTTTAAAACACATTCTGAAAAACATAAAAAACATACAATGGATGATAAAAAGCTAATATTGTTGGTGCAGGGCAATGATGTGCTATATTATAAAAGAAGCCTATATTATAGATTGCCGGAAAAAAAAAAAATTTGGATGGAAGTTGCAAAGCAAGTGGGAGTCTAGGTTAATAAAAATAATAAAAACTATGTATATAAGAAATTAGTTTGCACTGATAAAGAAAATATGTTCCAAAAGGTGGACATCCCTTCGCGGCCGATATGTAAGGGAAAAACGTCAGGAAAATCTTCCGCAGGCTGTGGTGCTACTTTTAAATATCGGTGGCCACTAATGGACAGTTTAGAATTTTTAGCACCGTGAATATGAAAAATAAGTTATTTTTAAAGAAAGAAACGCAGTTTTCAATTTTTACTTTTTTATTTTAGAATGCAGTCATCTAGAAATATTTTAGAAGAATTTTCTTCATCATCAACCGCCTTTACGCGCTATATCGAAAAGTACTTTTTACGTCAATTCAACACCAGCATACAGCAGAAATACATAAATGACTTCATTTTATGCCAATTTGTATTATGAGCCTAAACTAATTAGATTTTTCTATTAGGTATTAAATTTTATAAAAGGCCAAGATAAAAACATGATGATAGAAATTGGTTTATTCGAATGTTTTCTTTGTGTTTTTTATTATTTTCTTTTGTTTTATTAAATACAAAAAGAACATAATATGTACTTCTCAAAATTGATAAAAATAGACTAAATTTAGGTAGATATACAAATCCGTTTTTGTTTTTAAAAACGGTATGTATACGGAATTTGGAAAACGGAGCCGTTGCTTACATGATATAACGGCCCGTAAACGTTTCGCCAATGACCGACTTTTAACGGACTCAATTCTTTTTTTTTCAGGACATAATGGTTCCTCATTAACGGAATTTCAAAGGATTCGAACCAAATTCAAAGTTCCTGGATACTCATACGGACCAGTAAACGGTACGTAAGCGGGACGTTTTGTTTGTTAGGTATTTACAATTAATCATATAATCTTTGAAATTTTTTGATATATGAGTTAACATAATTACATGTTCTCCTATCCTTAACATAAGCTTATTGCAATTTGTACCGTTATTCTGCCGACATATCTTAAGTATTGCTAAAGCGGGGTTTACATTTTATCATAGAATCTGTCAAGTAAGTAAGTAAAAATTTTATTAAGCCTTCCTCTTTTTTGATTACATTGATTGTCTTACATACTATGAGAATAATAACATTCTTAGAGCTATATGTGTCTTACTCTTATAACTAATTTAACGTAACATTGCTAAAGTGAGATAGAATATGTAAAAAAAGCCTTTAAAGTCGCTAACAGAGCAGACGTCTGTAAATAACAATACTAAAACTAAATAAATAACATTACTAAAACTAAATAACAAAAGTTCTGTTACATAAATTGACAAAACATATTCATATTACAGTTCATGTAAAATTTAGTATATATGTATATCATCTTCAGCCCCTATGATTGCCGGAGGCTGGGCTCATATAGAATGAGGGAAGGTCCAGAGGAGCTAGATCGTCGCCAATACGTCCATTGATTATACCGACAGGAGAAAGATATGTAGATCCAGCTCAGATGGTGTTTTTCTCGCTTTCGTATATTTGGCAGACAAGCATATTATCGTGTAGCGCAAGTTTCTCAACAAATCTGGCTTGCACCGACATGGCGTACCTACAGAAGGGTAGAACATCGGCATTTTCATAGACATAACTATTTGAAAATCGTTTTATGAAAGTTTCATTTCTTTGGATTTTCCCGTTCAAATATCTCCAATTCTTTGGCTACTATAGGAGATATAGTAAACCAGATTGGAAATCCATAAGACAGAACCGATCTTATGGCGACCTTGTAGAGTAAAAGCTTGGTGTTCTTAGGTAAGTATGTGTTGTTCATTAGCGATGCAAACATTCCAGAAATCTTTTTTGCCTTACCCAAGAGACTTCTAGCGTGGGTGTTAAATTTCAATAATTTATCAAAATGTATCCCAAGATATTTTATGGAATTTTTAAATGGAATATTTTCGCCGTCTAGTATAAGTTGAAGGCGATTTACTTTCCGGCACCACATATCTAGAACATTTACCCGAAGGGTTCCTAATACAGATAGCCTCAGACTTGGCCGCGTTGATTTTAATGCCCCATTTCTTGTAATAGGCGCTTATTTCTCCAAGATGAAATGCAGCAGAGTTCAGAGCTAGTATTGGTGATATGTTGTGTGCATAAATAAGGCAATCATCAGCGTACAAAATAGCCTTTGAATTTCTAGATTGGTGAGGAAAATCATGCAGGAAAATGTTAAATAGTAAGGGAGCCAAGACACTTGCCTGAGGTACACCACTTTTCACATGTCCTAGTTCTGAGGTAATGTTGTTGATTTGGACGCCAAACTTTCTATTAGTAAAGTAGCTGCAAAATATTTTTACCAGAAATGGGTCAACGACAAGATGTATCAGTTTGTAGAGGATTCCATTATGATAAACCGAATAAAATGCCTTTTCTATATCCAATGATATTGCCTCCGTTCATATTTTATCCCTTAAGTTGCAAGTTACATCATTGTGAAACTTCAACAATGCATGTTGTGTTAAGTGAGATCTTCTAAATCCAAATTGAAATTCGGATATTGGTTCCACAATGAACTCATTTTCTATTCCTTAATTACGTGTTCAAACAATTTACCAATGTTGGATAAAAGGGATATTGGGCGAAAATCCTCGGGTTTTTTACTGTCCTGCTTTTTTATACCCTCCACCATATATGGTGAAATATCGAAATATAGGTTTAAGACCCCATAAAGTATATATATTCGTGATCCTTATGCAATTTTAAGTCGATTTAGCGATGTCCGTCTGTCTGTCTGTTGAAATCACGATCACGACGCGAAGACGCAAGCGAGGGTGCCTATTTTTACCCAGATTATTGAACATCCTCCCGAGCAGTTTGGTATTTAAAATGAGCAAAATCGGTCAAGCGGTTCAAAAGTTCTGAGTGAAAATGTGAAGGTACCTCTAAATTTTCCATACAAATTTGTATAATTTTTCTGTATCTATTTTTTTTTCTGTTAAGTAAGTAAAAATGTTATTAAGTCTTCTTATTGTTCGATTACATTTATTGTCTTACATACTATGATAACTAAGTTAACGTAAAAATGAACAATGTTAAAGTCGTTAACAGAGCAGACCTCTGTAAATAACATTGCTAAAACTAAATAACAAAAGTTCGTAACATAAATTGACAAAACATATTCATATTACAGTTCATGCAAAATTTAGTATATACGTATATCATCTTCATCCCCTTTGTTGGAGGGTATTCAAAGATTCGGCACAGCCGAATTAAGCCCTTTTTTATTTGTTTTTAATTGGAAGTATTTTTGCGCTTTTCCAAGCCGGTGGGAAATAGCCGTTATTAATGCAATTGTTAAAAATAGCAGCTTATAATTTTAGTGTTGTATCAGGAAATTTTTTAATTATAAAATTGGAAACGCCATCAAAGCCAAAAGACTTTTTGTTATAAATGTTGTTAATGTGCATTCTGATCTTATTCACGTTTGTAAAATGGTAATTATCAAGATTCCTATCGGCCAGAAACGTGTCATCAAATGTACAGATATGTTGCGGTAGTCTATCAACACATGATGAGATTTGATTCTCTATATTGTTAACCGGTCTTTCAGGATTTACTTCTTGAAAAACAGCAGTATAATGAGTTCTTAATATCTCTGAAATTTGACAAATATTGGAAGTGATAGTATCATTAGGCATGTTTTCTTTGTACACTTAAGCTAGCAAGTTGATTCATTTATATGGAGAATTAAGCGAGTTAAGAACTAGCCGCTTAGTACTCACTTAATTCTCTATATAAATGAAATAACTTGCTAGCTTAAGTGTACAAAGAAAACATGCCTATTGTGTATGAGCTGCTGGCAAAAAGGAGACTTTTACCAACGAACCGAAATACGTCTTTAAAGGCAGTAGGGCCTGGTGTTATTTTTGATAGTCTATGTCTCAAATTTTTAGCATATTCAAGATTTATAAGCTCACTAATAATTATTTTTAATAGTTGTATCTGTTAAGTGAGAATTTTATACTCGCTGCTAATTCTATTTCCAGTTCTGTGATATATTTTCATTAGGTTCTTCTGCCATGCACAATGTACACAGTGGATACACGATGATTAGAGTGCTTTATTTCTTTACGGTATTTTAGAAAACTACGTGGAAACTACTATTTCTACTACTATTTAAGCAACTAAGATATGACTAACTGTAGGTGAAACAACTGTATGACAAATTATTCTGTCTCTCTTGCGTCTGATTTTCCACAGCTTATTATTGGTTTGGCCGACTCACCATTTTTGTAATAATAGAGGCGAATGGATTATATATAATATGAATTTCCTTTTTCTAATTATGAAACCCGTTTTTCGATATCTGGCATCATAACTGAGATAACTAATATCAACTTTGATATAAATTTAAGAATGAAAACCATTTTTCTTTTAAATCTTTGGGCAAACTAACAATAAGCTGACGATTAATTAAATGAGTTTTGTGAGTGTGCTTATTTGCTTATACATTTCACAGATCATATAAATGTAAATCTTTGTTGTATGTTTTGTTTTTTTGAATACTGAGATAAAATTAAAAAAATACATTAATTATGTGCAAAAATGTTATAAAAACATAAAACAGTTTTGTTATTACAATATAAGTATAAAATTTGTTGTGAGTTTGTACTAAGTTTATGAAACAACAATTTTAGTAAATGCAGTCTGGCGATAACATGTTTTAAAACATGCTGTGTACATAGTTGTTCACTTTTACACATTATTTTTTTTGTAGACATTGTTTTTAAATCTCTCTCGCCTAGGACATGAATTACAACAACAACCCTCACCATACGGCTTTTGTTCACTCGTTTGACAGCTATCACTTTTAACATCACTGTATACCCTGTGCATACTCAACTTTAAAAAATTTCTTAATGTTATCAGGATACTGACGTTTTTGGTCATTTATCTGCAGTTTGTTGGAGTGGCTTTCATGTATTGGGGTAAGTGTATTATTAAATGTATTTATAAGCACATCTAATTCATCATTACTTAAATTGCAGTTGTTGGGAGTTAAAATGGCATCTGAGGCTGCATCTACATCTCTACTAAATGCGTTCGAATTAGTGTTCTTGTATGACATTATTAACAGGGGACTTCTTAATGTTAAACAGGCTGCATCACTTTCCACTTTCAGTACTAATGGGAAATGATTCGAGAAAGTTGATAAGCTTTTGATCTGATAATTAGGTTGGATACTGTTGATTATGCTGGGACTTAATAGAAAGTGGTCTAGAAAATAATAAACCCATCATAATTGTTGCTCAGTTGGAGAATCTGGTTTAAGCTGTTGTTTAACTCATGTGAGTCATATACACAAGGAATATACAAAGACCCTAATAAATATTTTTTACTAATGCTGTTTGAAACCATTTCTATTTCAATAAAAACGTTATTAAATCGTGTTTCATTGCAAATAATTCTATTATAATCTACAGTGTTCTTAATAACAATTGCTACTCCTAAAGCTGAATTGTCATAAACGAAATTATATCCATTAAGATTTAATTTTCTATTTCCGCGAAGATGACATTCTTGTATGAATCCCACATCAATTTGGTTATGATGAAGGATATTTGACGGTTCAATTTGGCGACTGATGTTAACAAGAGAGCGGACGTTAAATGTCATAAATTTAAGAGATCTATGGGCCATATTTGTTATTCACACTCTTAAGAAGCCGCAGGAACTCTGCTTTAGCTTCATTTTTTGGCATGTTTTTAAAATCCTTAAGGAAGTTTGTAATTTTCTGTTCCAGCGACAATTCCTCAGGTAAAAGAAACATATTGGCAAGTTTCAAGAATTCCTCAATTACTGATAGTTTATGTGTTTGAGCTTGGGTACCATTTACCTGAAAAAGACTGGCAAATGATCTGCCTGGTGAACGAATAGATTGGCTTACTATATTGTTTACTTTATCTTTGGCAACAAGCTTTTCTTCGCCAGCCTTTTTAATGCGTTCCCTTCGTACGGCAAGGTATTTTCTATAGGCTGGGCAACCCCTCCAGTTTGCAGGATGACCACTTGCTCCACAGTTCACGCAATGGGGTGCTGACATCTCAGAATTTATGCGCTGGCATTCACCCGCATTTCGCATTTATTTATTTTATTTTATATATTTAGCACACCAGTGCAACAAGATCTAGTGTTTTAACAGCACTGGGAAAATAATGTTAGGATACAATTAGCATTAAAGTATTATAAAAACTAAAGATTATTTTAAGTTTATCTATAATCAATACAATTTATCACAGTAATTCAGAATTGCAATTTTTAGCAATGTGACCCCAACGTTAGCATCTGTGGCATTGCACCTCTTGTTCCTTCCTTTTAGGTTTCTCCCAAAGAATAGTTTGCCTTAAAAGATATTTAATGTGCGAAATATCTGATAGTGAATTCCCTGCGTTTAGCGTAACCAGAAACAGGCCTGTGTCGTATGAGTTCTTTACGGAATACGGAGTTGTAAAACGTGTAATTTTGGACACAACGTTTGGAACCGATTTGTCAAGGGCAGACTTAACTTCCTCAACACTAGTACCGTGATAAAGTCCTCTTAATACAAAAAAAGTCTGTCTAAGCTCTAGGTGTGTATGAGTAAGCGTGAATATTCTTCTCCCTCAGGATGGCCATCATTTCAGAATGCACTGTAGCATCTGAAAGGTTCTTATTTTAAACGTTATTTTGGGAGTTTTTGCCTCCAATTGATCAACTAAACGTTTAATGTTGACGTCAAATAAAAATATTGGAGGGCAAAATGATTTGCCGGCATTTTCCTTTTTGGATCTAGCAGTTTCTCCGCCTTTCTCTGTATGGTGGTGTCCTCTGTATTTTCAATCTAAAATCCATTAAGTAAAGCAAATCTATTTTCACACAAATGAGTCACGTCAATGTTCTCAGGTGACAATAATACATCTGCTCTTCTTCGCTTTGAATGTTTGCTCTGTATAAATGAGTGCTGATCATCGTTGCTCAATTCCATGCTTGCACCACGTTGCAACTAAATGCACACATGATAGCCAAATTCAGTATCTTTTCAGGTATATATATTTTTTTTTATAAATACAGCAATATTTATATTTTCCAGTTTTTATAAAAACTTTTTGCAGTTTCAGTAGTCTACTTCTCTTACTCCGTTAAATATATTTATATTTTAATAAATTTTCACACTCCGTTATTTTCTGTGCGTCTGTATCGTTCAAGATCAGAATCAAAACTAGAATCTGTCAAACAATCGAGTAATAGCAAACTCATTTACGGACTTGCCAAATAACTATTGCGACATATGTGAGCTTATTATTGGTTTCATCTTTTTAATGTCAAAAAATTGCTATCGAGAAAAATGTTAAAGAAAGTTTACATCAATTTTTCTTAAAATCTATAGGATAAATATTTTTTTCGCCACCGATAGTGGCATTTTTTTGAACAAACCTATAATAGAAATGATACCGATAACGGTTTTCGGAGTGAGAGGAAATATTTACAATTACAATTGCTTGCACCACGTTGCAACTAAATGCACACGTGGTAGCCAAATTCAGTATCTTTTCAGGTATATACATATATTTTTTTTATAAATACAGCAATATTTATATTTTCCAGTTTTTATAAAACTTTTTGCAGTTTCAATAGTCTACTTCACTTTCTCCGTTAAATATATTTATATTTTAATAAATTTTCACACTCCGTTATTTTCTGTGCGTCTGTATCGTTCAAGATCAGAATCAAGCAAAAATCCTATGGTGTAAACTCATTTACGGACTTTCCAAAGAACTATTGCGACTAGAGTATTCAAAAACCGAAACCGAAAACCGGTCAACCGGTTTCTTTATTTTTAAAAACCGATCGGTTTCGAATATTTTGTAAATTCGAAGAAAACCGAAAACCGGTCTTTTTTGTTCGGTTAACCGGTTTTTTTAATTACATCACCAACTGGGTTACTTGGTCTCTTTAATTTTTTTCGAAGACTTATAATCGTTTGTTTGGTTATGAAGATGTAAATGTAAGTCTGATAGATTCCGATGAAGACTTAACTTTGGATATTCCAAATTCAAATAGTTTAATTTCTGATCTAAATAACACAATAAACAGTATTCAAAATCCTAAAAAAGAGACTGTACAAAATCATTCATCATTATATGATGATTTCATATATCTTGATAAATGCGACAAAAGAACTGAAAAGTTGAAAAACTTATATAATTGTTTCTTGACTATTTGTCCAACATCTAGCTTTATCAAAAGCAAACAAAAAAATGGTCTTAAAACGAAACATTTAAATTGCATATTATTTCTAAAATATTATTTTAGAAGTGAAAAATAGATTTTCTTTTTACATATTAAAAATGTAATATTAAAAAAACTTATTTAATGCCAAACGTTTTACCCAATTTACAAACTTAATGATCTCTATTCATTTGATATGAATATATTTTTATAATATTAATTTTTAAGATATTATATTAAAAAATATTAAAACCAATAAATGAAATGTTGAAATACAATAAAAAAATTATTTTTTTTTTCAAAGAATGTATTTTTTTATTTTTATTACTTTATATATTAAATTTCTGTTTTTTTTTACATAATTAACAAATTATATAAACTTTTTATTCAAATTGAAAAAAACCGAAAAAACCGGTTGACCGATTTTTTCTGCAAAAACCGAAACCGGTTTTTTTTAAATTCTATTTTTCGAAGAAAACCGAAACCGGTTTTTTCAAAAGGCCGGTTTTTTGAATACTCTAATTGCGACATATGTGAGCTTATTATTGGTTTCATCTTTTTAATGCCAAAGAATTGTTATCGAGAAATTTTTCTTAAAATAGGATAAATATTTTTTTCGCCACCGATGGTGGCACAACAAACCTATAATAGAAATGAACCAGATAACGGTTTTCGGAGTGAGAGGAAATATTTACAATTGCAATTTACTAAAAACTGATAACTATGTAAAAGAGGTTGGAAATATCATTTAATTTATTCAAAAAGGGTATGTGTGTCCAACCTTTAATAAGTTGACGGTATATTGCCGGCAATAAATATTTACAAAATCGAGTGGTCGCCGCAATATATCTACATATTTATTTTCAGTGTTAAGGTGGTTTTACACACTATGTATTTTACAGTGGATTTGTCAGCTGCACGATCCATCTGTTATTGCGCATGTCTGTCAAAATTGTCAATTTACAGACGGCTTATAATTTTTGCTTTCACACTTACGTTTTTAGTTTCATCTGACATAACCTACAATAGTTCATAACAGCTGTTTTTGTTATGACTTTTTTATTTTTCGCGAAAGTTTTGTGTTCTTGAATATATAGTTTAAAAAAAGGAGTCAAAAATTGCAATTTTCAGTATTATTTTAATAATAGCTGCCATAAAATTGAAAAATAAAAAAATTAAGTAAGAAAAGTAAAAGAAAAAACATGCTTTATATATAATGTTATTAATATTATAGCCGCCACAAACAATTGACTTGCAACACAGCTGATGTCAGGTGCTTTGTCAGATGAAAATAGAACACAATATAATATAAAATGTTCACACTATAAATGCATACTCATATTTACAGAGCTAATATTCTTTGCTTTTACACACCATGTATATATTTTGCAGTGGGTAAATTTGACAAGCACACTGTAAAATACATAGTGTGTAAGAGCTACTTTAACTGTTAAACTGTTGGAAAACCACCAAGTTGGCAACAGGGTACGGTGACAGGTATCAAAAAAGAAGAAAACGAAAAACCAATTGTCATTTTGGTAGTAATAGAAATTTTAACGAACGCGCGCAGTGGTAACTATAGTTGTCTCTTTTTTACGGTGGAAGAAGAAGAAACGGAAAGAGTTTAATTTCATATAGTGTATTTGTTTTGACTAATTACTGATTTATTGCTGACATTGTGGCACTGAAGTGTAGTGGTTTCTTTCTTGCAGTTTTTTTTGCAAAATTCGTGAAAAATTCAGATTTGTATTCGTTTTTGCCGATTGGAATCTTTTTGTACGTTCGTTCGTGAAAGCACGGCAGTCGTCAAAATCAAGTACGATTTGTGGTGCAAAGAATTGTGAATTCGTCGTAACTACATCGAATTCGTTTTGCCAAATCTAAAAAGAAAATTTCTTTTTTCTAACGTTTCATTTTATTAATTTTTTGATAACATTGAAGTTTATTGTTGAGAAATAATATTTGAGTTGTTTTTCTTTATTTCGTATGCACACGATTATAATTGTTTGGTGAGCTTTTTGTGCTACACACGGAAAAATTAGGAGCGGCGGCTGGCTTCACTTACAGACCCCATAAGAAATTAAAAAAAAATTGAACAAAAAGAAAAATATAAGAGAAATCATTTAAACTGCAAATAAATAATTTGTAAATCAAATTTCATCTAAATAAAATGGCGTTAAAAAGAATTAATAAGGTATAGTATTGTGCAGTTATATGAAAAATATAGAAAAAAATAATGGGAGAACCCTTGAAAAACGAAGAAATAAAGAAAAATGCAAAAAAAAGTATTAAAAATGTGTAAAATAAGTATAAATTAAGCAGTCAAGAAAAATTTATGCAAGAAATGTGAAACTTCTCTAAAAGTGAAAAAAATTAAACGAATAAAAAAATGACGGGGAAAAATTGATCGAATGAAAAGATGGGCGACCAACGAAGAGAGCCCAACCGATGAGACACCAACCACACATACTAATACCAAAGCAAATCAAGTTGTTACAAAAGTACTTTTATGAAAATAATTTTAAATTACTGTGGTACTATTTTGACTTGGTTGGAAAAATTGCTCATTTGGTATATTTCAGCAATCACTAAAAATGTCCCATAGAATAAATATTTAGGTTTTTACGATGTGTAACTTGGTGTCTCTCTATTTAATAAAATAATATAAAGCAGTACCTTGCAAAAAACAACAAATTTTTTCAAAAATTATTTTTTTTTGGCCAAATAATTAAACTTTTCCCGCTTTTATTTAAATTTTTTTTTGCGTTAATTAAAATTTGTGTTATTTTTAATTCCTAAATTTGAAAGATCAAAGTGATATGGCAGATATCATGGCAAGAACCGATTACATGTCAACCATACCCTCTGCTTAGACCAAAGAAAAATATGTTGATATAGCAGCAAATGTTAAAATAAATACGTAACGTGACATCTCCATATGGTTGTCTCTTCTTACTCATTTATTTAGTTTAAATCTTATGGGGATACGTCACGTTACGTAAGTAAATGAGCCTTTATGTTTCCAATTTTTAACATCATCATTTAATGCAATATATATATATTATATTCTTACTCAGGATTATTTTTATTTCCTTGTAATACAGTTTTTGGCCTTATTGGCTTTTTGTTTTATTATTGAATAAATATCACCTGTAACTTAAATACGAGAAGAACATCAATATTCAAAAGGTTAGTCCGCCCCGATTCGTTCCTTAACCATTTTCGGTCAAAATAAAGGTAGAAATTGATCATATGATTTATGAGTCTTCTTTCTAAATTCGATATTTTATATAATTGAGGATATTTTTAGTCTCAAGTTATACTACGCTCATACTGAACCGCAAAATATCTATTTTCGTTTTCTTCAAGTTTTTGATTGGAAATTTATATGTCCCGTTACACAGAGAAAATTTTGTTGCGGCAATTATCGTCAATTCTTTTTTAAAGTTGCCTTTATGTTCACAGAAACTTTTTTCAGCAATTTTCTTCTACATTTGGTTTGAATGAAAAAAAAAAAACGAATAATTAAAAACAACGAAGAATGAAAAAACAACGAATTGCCGAAAACAAGCAACTCCGTACCAATTACCACTCTTCTTTCCCCTCTATCCCACAAACTCAATAGTTGCTCAAAAAAAGTTGCTCTGTGTGAAATGACACTATGGAATTTCAAAGTCGAAAACTTTGCCATACACTTCTTTCTTTTCTGGCAGCTTTAACTGCACGGGGAAAAGTGTACGGGTAAAGCTGTTTGTAGCAAAAAACTTGGCAGCTTGATCTTAACCGTCCACACACTCCTCGTGTTTGTGATTACGCTGTTACAGAGGACGGTTTTTGTCAGTCGAATACCAGGTAATATTAGAACATATTAACATTTAAAATTTATCAATATTACTCGTTCTTTTTGTTTTGCTGTATTTAGTACTACGGGCATCTAATGAAAATCGAAAACGATAACATTTTCAATGCTCTATATTTTACGATCTATATTTAAAAATTCATTTTGTATTGTCAAAATTAAAAGTTCTATGTAATACAAATCAATATACTGTGTAACAATTGAAAGTCTATTTTATTTTTACTAAACTACAAATTCTAGATTTTCGATTTTCATCACATACCCTATCATTTCATGAAAAACTATTAAAATATCAAGACAAAATGAAGCTAATTTACATGATCAATTTATATATCGGCACCGTTCACCGGCCTAACCGATGGCGTAACCGATTATTTTTTTTAATTACGCACTTGTACAAAAGTAAACTCGAGTGTTGTTTTTATGCAAATTTTACTTTAGTTGAGGTAGCAAAGTAGGTCTTTAAACTTATACATGCGTATAATTTGCATTTGAATACTCTATATAGCTTTAAATTGATCATAATTTAATTCAGCGGGGTTTTAAACTGAAAAGAAATTATTAATAAAAATAACTAAATATGTATAGGTAGTCAACATACTCTTCACAACCGACACTTGCACAAAACCATTGTATTGATATTGAATAAATAAATATATATTAGGACATGACATACACTTAAGCCCGAAATTTTGCTGTTTCCCAGAAATAAGTTGATAGCAATAAAAGAAATATAAATTCATTGCCTTACGCTAAACTAGTGTTAAAAACTAGAATACTGTTCCCAAATACGGTTTATTTAGTTTATAAATATCAGTTACAACCAAGCGTGTTTGGCGACTGGCTAGTGTAATTATATTATAGAGCAAAAAACATCTGTTGGACAATACTTTATTAAAGAAATACCTCATTAAAAAAATTACATGATACCATCATTTTAAGACAATTCTAATTGGAAATTAATATGGCAACAATCAATATGGCGACTTCAGTAATTTGACATTTCTTAAACTTGAACTGATTTTTAGTTAAAATAAACAGTCGGTTTAACTAAGAAAGAGAGTATCCCAATAGTTTCCTTCTCATAAATTCAAAAAACCATTTTTTTAATATACATCTACCGGTATATAAAACATCTCGGAGCATATCGAACTATTTTACTATTAAACAATATAATTTTCGAAAAGAAAATGTAACATATAATTCTAATTTACATAAAATAATGCCCGATTTGACTGAGGTGGTGTTAAAGGCGATCATGCACTAAAATATGACTTAATCGATTTGCTTAGTGCTCGACAAAGTCAATCCTGCTTTTACTAGATTAGTTTTTCTGTGTAAATTGGGCATTAAGCAATGAATAATAATAAATAAATAATAAAAAAAATTAGGGCAAATGTTATAGTGTGTTCTTAAGTAATATCTAACACTTTGAAGCAAAAACTACACGATAGGTGACAAATGTCAAGAAAAGATTTTGTTTCCATTGTATTGTTTTACAGAATGAGATAGAAAAAATAAACTCCATATAAATTGCATGGTATATATTTATTTGTATATCTATCTCTTTCTGTGTATCACTACAATTTTGGCATTTCATCTTACTCATTTTCTAGTCGTCATATTGATTCTAACAGCTGTTTTCTGTCTGCATAGTTTGTGTTTTGTAGGTTAGGGTCCGGTATTTATGAACACATGCACATCTGCTATTTGGTCCATAGTCCAGTTTTACACACAGCAATTTTCTTAAATTCTTTTTTAAACTTGCATTCGTGTCCACACTGTGAAAGTTCCTTTTTGCAATTTTAGTATCTTTTCATATAAAAAATACGAATTAAAAAGCACAAGAAACTCTGCACCCCTTTTGGTTATTCTTTTCTCACTCTCCCTTAAACTCAGAATTGCTGTATGCCAACTGGGACATAGTGATAGATTTTAAAATTATTAAAACTTGAATTGTCATTTAAATAAAGTCCCGAAAATAGCGGTACTTTTTAGTACCTCTGAGAACTTGTCATCTTAGATAGTACACAATAAAAAATACGACACACGATGTTTATATTGTTTTTGAAATTTTTCCTCAGATTTAGTTTTTTTTAAATAAAAAATGGAATTTTAAATAAAGCAAAAATGTTGGTTAGATGTTAAATCACGAGTTTTATACTGATTTTTTTTGTGCTAATATAATAACGATCGCTGATCTCCACGCTTTCAGGAATAGTCAAAATACCTTCAGTAATAACACATAAAGTAGGAGAAGGAAGATAAGAGGGCAGAGAATTGTATTATTCACGTTATATGCTCAAAAAATCGGATGATACCTTCCTGTTAGAATTTTATGGACAAGTTACACTAGAATAAAAAAATAGTAGTTTTTTAAAACTTCTTGTATTTAATTGTAAAATTCCATATAAATAGAGGTTTTTGATGAGATTTATTTAAAAGGTAAAAATAATTCTATAAGAAATTATTAGTTTTTTTATTTATTTAAAACATTTGGATATGAACAATTCTTTAAAATAAAGTATTTCATCAAGGTGTCACCCAATGCTTTAGTGTTATACATAGCTATCTGTCGTTTTTCTGTCTGTCCATTTTTTTCTTTTTTTGTATTAAAATTCAACTGCTGTTGCTATCAAACAGCAAAGAAATATACAAAAACAACAAAGGCAAAATACAAAAATACTCCAGCCTTTACTACATTAAGCCAGCACATAACCTAAAAATTTTATTCAGCAAAAAAAATTTAATATTTGTTTCAAAGAAATTACATGAAATAATTAAAAATAATTGCTAAATTAATAAATATATTTCCACTATTTTTCTACTATTACAAAAAAACCTTCTAGAAGTACGCATAGTCAGTGATGTCAACTTAAGTATTTCATGATGCCTAAAAACGCTGATTTCTATTTCAACTAACAAAGGTTCCACAGAGACGAATGAATGTGCATGTAGTTTTTTTTATATTGCATATATTTTGTTACTGTGGGTGCGTGTGAAACGGTAGCATAGTGGCATGGTAAAAAATATTTTTTCTATGGTGAAGATGTTTTAATTTTTATGTATGAATAAGAATTTATTTATTTGTTTTCTTTTCATTTTGATTTTAGCTTTCAAATTTTAAAACTTTAAAAATTTTTATTCTTATGTCAAAAATTCTACTTGCCCTAAAATAAACTTGTTTTCTTTGTTATAAAGTTTTTCCTTTTCACGTTTTGCCTTTGCAAATTTTTTATTTACACACTTCTTATTTTTCAGCTAATATAAAATCAGCTGATGTTTGAGACCATTTGATGAATTTGATCTGAAACCCATTTTACGCCGGTTTCAACTTAAAACTGGCTTTAATTCAGACTATAACAGGTTTTTAATTTAAAGTCTCTAAAAAACGAATTTAGTGCGGGACTATGATTATGCACCTTTATTTTAAACGATTTTTAACTATGATTACGCTCCACTATGTCTAACCAAATTTGTAACAACGGTTTAATATTTGTATGTGATATGATTTCGCTACTATAGTCACGAGAACAATTATGCTGGCATAACATGCCAGCTTGTTGGCAAGCGGGGTGAAGAGAATGGTTTTTTGGTGGCGTAAAATATCAACCAGCTTCTACCCCGCATTATCAGCACAAAACGAATACATGCACATTTTTAAAAACGCTTAATGTTAAATGCATTCAAAAACACTAACACACACAAAGCTATTGTATACGTATACATTTTATGACAGATGAATCATTCTCGTGTGTTTTTAAAAGAAAAAAATTGTGCGGCTTAAATATTAGTCTGTGGTCTGTTCTAGCTCAATGGGTATCAGATCAAATTTATCAAAGGCCGCATACATTTTGTACTGAAAATTAAACAAGTGGCAACATTGATCATCTGATTTTATATTAGCTGAAAAAAGTGTGTAAACAAAGGATTTGCATTGGCAAAATGTAAAAAGGTTTAAGTTTATTAAAAAAGCAAGAAAAGTGTGATTTTATTTATAAAAATACATATTATAAAATTAATAAAAATAATGCAAAATCCCTTTCAATAATGTGCAATTCAAAATTTTTTTTCTGTAATATTAATTTGACGGAAAACAGCTACTTTTAAGTGTTCTTAAATTGGATAAAATTTCCTTCGGCTAGTTTTAATTTTAAAGCAGACTTTAAAGATTAAAGTATACTTTTAGTTGTCTATAGTTGGCCTAAAGTATACTTTAGAACTCCTAAAGTATACTTTATTTTTAACTATAATTACGTAACCATATTTTCTAATGTTTATGTTACACATTGATATTATTGACATTCAATCGGCACTTGTTTTGATGTTTGTCATCAAATGTCACACTTAGCAGTAAGTAAAATAAATCTAGAGTTAGCCATATATTATTGATAATGAAAGAATGCGCATTTTTGAAACCATAAGGATATTTCCTTTTATTTGAGTACTCACATATTATTATGCGTAGTGGTTTTTTTTTTTTGATTGGTGCACCACAGGCCCCCCTTATTCCAGAGGGGATGATATATATATATTTTTTAAAATTATTCGACCCTGCCGGTTAACCGCTTAGGACATTATTCGAAAAATTGAGAAAATTAATTAATCGGTTATTAGGTCGATTAATCGGTAAAATTGGCGATTAATCAACAGGAACACAGTGCTGCTTGTTTTTTGAAATATCAAGTATATTGCATAGCTTTGGTTGTATAAAGTGTACGTTCAGGGAAATTCAAAGCAATCTCAATTTTTTTTAAGAACCAAAGGACTTTCTTTAAGTATCTGAGGATTTTTTAAAAGAAAGTGTGATCACACATTTTCAATAAAAGTAAACCCTTAAGCCCAAACAAATAAATGCAGTATATATATTTTTTTTTTGATAAGGCCGGGTTTTTATTTTCGAAAAATTAGAAAATTTTATAAATAAACCAGAGCTGTCTTCAATCACTATTCATTAGAAAATTCTTACAAATATTGTGTTGTTAGTTATTATATCTTCATAATATGCGAAATTTTTTAACAATATCACTTAAGAGCTAACTATATTATACTTTTGCTAGCTTAAGAGCTAACTATATTATACTTTTTCTAGCTTAAGCAAATGTGCGAATACATGTAATCAAATGTGTATGACTATATTGTACTTAACAAACTTTTCGTTAAGTTTCGTCAAGTGTCATTTGCTTAAGCAAACAGCGAAACTGACCGCACTTTACTTAAGGAATCATATGTTTTTAGAAAAACTGTTTATGGAAAAAAAAAAACAAATTGCAATGTACGCGGAAAATATTTTTATAGAAAATTTAATTGAAAATGTTAAAAAACAAACGTGCATGTATAACAAAAGGGGTGGGTTTTGTATTTGTTTTTCGATTGAGACACAAGCACTGTTGCATTTTTTAGTACTTTTTTATTTATGTTTTCATTTGTTTTTTTTTAATTATTAAAAATTAATATAGATTTACTTGTTAATTGTAAAAAATGTATAAATTGAACACATTAAATAATATTTTTCGAAAAGATACATATATTTTAGAAATATAAGAAGAAAACAGTTTTTGTGCAAAAGTACAAGTATTTGCAACTAAGTGTAGTAAGTATTTAAGTTTAAAAAGTACATTGTAGCCAACCTAAAAGTCTTCAATAAGTTGATTAAGCATTTGACAGACTTTTCGTTAATTTTTGACAGTAGCTTAAGTTAACAAAAGTATAATATAGTTAGCCCTTTAAGCAAATGTGCGAATACATGTAATCAAATGTGTATGACTATATTGTACTTAACAAACTTTTCGTTAAGTTTCGTCAAGTGTCATTTGCATAAGCAAACAGCGAAACTGACCGCACTTTACTTAAGGAATCATGTGTTTTTAGAAAAACTCTTTATGAAAAAAAAAAAAAACAAATTGCAATGTACGCGGAAAATATTTTTATAGAAAATTTAATTGAAAATGTTAAAAAACAAACGTGCATGTATAACAAAAGGGGTGGGATTTGTATTTGTTTTTTGATTGAGATGCAAGCACTGTTGCATTTTTTAGTACTTTTTTAATTATGTTGTCATTTGATTCTTTAAATTATTTAAAATTTATATAGATTTACTTGTTATTTGTAAAATATTTATAAATTGCATACATTAAATAATATTTTTCGAAAAGATACATATATTTTGAAAATATAAGAAGAAAACAGTTTTTGCAGAAGTACAAATATTTGGAACTAAGTGTAGTAAGTATTTAAGTTTAAAAAGTGCATTGTAGCCACCCAAAAGTCTTCAATAAGTTGGTTAAGCATTTGACGGACTTTTCGTTAATTTTTGACATTAGCTTAAGTTAGCAAAAGTATAATATGGTTAGCCCTTTAGTCCTCTTAATAAATTTTCAAAATTTTGTAGTCTTAAATTTTTGAATACGCATATTCGTGTCTAGTTCTTACTTAAACAATAACTATTTTTTTTTTGGATTCTACTTTAGTTATTGTGTTCCTTCAACTTTATTTAGTTTTTAAAAGATTTTGTATGTAGTTTTTAATGAACCTATTTTTGAAGAAATATTTCCGAATTGAAGGCAATTTTATAACATAAGTAACGTCATAGTTCTTGTTACAATAATTTAAGGACATTTTTTTTTTTTAAGAACGACTATCTGAATAACTTGTTGTCCAATATAGTCTATTTTTCTGCCGGTTTTAACACCGATAATTTTTGTTGAAAATTATTAAAAAAGTAAGGAGTACTTACCTATAACCTCTTCTGAAGCTAGTTCTAGTTAGTTATATCTTACATTTTAGTTTAGGTAAACGGGTTTTGAGTTTCATGAAATTTGTTCTAACAAAACATGTAGAATAGATTTGTTGGGGAAACTATTTCAAAAGAATTTTCTTGAAAGAATTCCTACAGAGGTAATTACAATATTTAGAATTTTTTAAGGAATTAGAAAAAAATTTAACATATTCTATTGTATTTCCTAAAGCCTACACACCATTTGCTTTGAGTTGATTTTAATAAAATTTAATAAAATTTTTTCGACAATAACTGAAATATATATATATATATATATATATATATATATATATATATATATATATATATATATATATATATATATATATATATATATATATATATAATATATAACAATTATTAATGTCTCAATGGAATAAAAATTATTAGCATTATTTAACGTCATTTATGTTATTATTGAATTTTCTTAATTCGATAAGATAACTTGCACTATCTCCTCTAAAAGAAATACATATGTCCCACTTTTTAAGTAATAAAAAGTCTGCAGCTGCTCTTAAGGATAGAACTAATGCAAATGTGCCTTTATTATGAAAAGAAAATCAAACCAATAAATATGCATAATATGTTCTCATAAATGCATGTATTGATAGAAAATTTACTAAAACAAATGTAAGATAAAATTATTGCCATTGAGTGGTAATGATTTTTTTTACAATTGGCATTGGTTTTAAGTAATGCCAATAAAATATTAATGCCAATGAAAAATTTGAAAGTATGGTCTCATCTAATATAAATTGATCCGAAAAATGTGTTCATCTCATTTGATCAATTTATATATAACTTGATATACATAATGTTTGCCGTAAATGCAGAGTAAAGGTTCCAATGAAATAAAAAATACAAAAAGTTTTTTTTAACTTAGAGAGATCTCTGTTTATATATAAAAAATTTATTACCTTTGCATAGGTTTTTGCGTGTAGATAGTTGACAGGTAAGATTTGTAACTAGAAGAAAAAAACCAAAAAGGCGGCTGACAATGCAACAAAAACAGAGATTACCTTTAATGGTTTTTCTAGTTAGAATCTATGTAAATACTGCCACCAATGTTGTAAAAGAGGGAAGTAGGTTATAGATCTAATGTCCGTAATTTCAAGCAATAGATACTTACCAGTGCTTAGATACCGTGTCGACAAAAACCAGTAGGTATCTAAGCACTGATAGGTATCGCTTGAAATTACAAGCACTAACGTAGTATTAACCCAAATAGGCTAGATGGTACCAAAAGGGCACCCGTCCATAATAGAATAAACCATAATAAAAGTTTTTGGATTAAACATTATTCTACATAATAGTTTGAGATTCGCACTAACATTTTTTATATATCCCTATAAATAATGAAAATTGAAAAATATTAATATTGAATTCAATGGAATGGAGAATTAGACATAGTTCCACATGAAATCAATTAGATCAAAACTTAACTAAGTGGTCCAGTTTATATTTGCATAATGGTAAGGTGTCGTGTACCGCGTATACTATGTAACCTAGTAAGTTCACGATGAACTGATATTTTTAAAACAAGAAAATTTAATTTTTATAAAACATTAATAAATGTACTGAAGGTGATATTTTTAGTTTTTAGTTGGGTGATGTTCAAAAAAGTTATAATTTTGGACTATTCAGTTTAAAACGATAAACAGAGACCAGAGGCTCTGGTCTGTTTTCGCTACAACGAGCCGAAGGCCTTCGTTGCTAGTGCTCGGTTAGGGTATTAAGATATAATTTGTAATTATATGTTTAATAAAATAAAATAAATAAATAAATAAAACTTTAAATAATCAATAATTATGTCTTATCATATCTTATAATGAAGGTCATCAAGTATAATATCTTAAATATTAAACACCTATTTTTCTGAGTGTCTGATGGTAGTTTTGGACCTTATTGGCCTCTAGACTTTCAAATTATAAAATGTTGAATAAAAAAAATTAATAATGAGGGTTTCACACAAGAATAAGCGTCTTTGGCTGCTTGTTTTATATGGTTGAAACGTAACCAACGATACCAAATATTTATTTATTTATTTATTCAGTTCCGTAATATAAAGCCTATAAGGCCAAAAACATGTTACATAGGTGTACTTACACCTAAGTTAAGTTACTTAAATTATAGAAATATTTAATAATAAAGTTAGTTTACTATACAAATCTCATTGGCTCCCAAGCCATAAAACATTAAGAAAGCAAGAGGAAAAAGTCAGAAAAAAAAGTTATAATAGGGTTCAAATAAATGGTAACACCAAAAATACAAATACAATACCCATAGCAATGATTATAAAGCCAATTCAAAATAATTTGCCATGAGCTTAAAACGAAAAACATTATTAGATTGTGAGAAAATACGTAAATCAAGGCAATTCATACCAACTATGAGCAATACGAATTAAATACGATCTTTCAAACTACGATCTTGCCTCGAACATGACGAATTTCGTACCAGATGAAGTGTTTTTACAGGGAGTTTTCCTTCATTATTTTAATATGAAGAAAAGTGCATCCTAGGGTCACCGAACCTAAGTGTAAGTTTAGAGCAAGCATGGTCTTTTTGAACAATTGGCAAAAAGTGGTGATTTTGAGCTCGAAGACAAAGAACCGCTTGGAATCATTGCTCTATGTGAACGAATGGCAAACGCTTCAGGAGTTATCAGAATCATTGAGAATGGAGTCAGAAAACGCCCAAAAGCCTGAGATTGACTCAAATGTAAGGAAACTGGAACCATTCGGTTTGAAGCAGCAACTCGAACGCCAAAAAAATAAAGGGTTTTTTGCACCAGATTGTTGCGATGAAAAGTAGATCTATCACGACAATTCCAATCTCAAAAAGTCATGAGTTTTGCCCGGACAGCCATCAACATTCGTATATTCTTTGCATGAAGCTTATGCTCTGTTTTAGCAAAGACTAGCTCGGCGTGATCTATCTATCGGACTTAACTCATGCGTTTGAGCCACGTACTGAAGCAAAAACGGCCGGAATACGAAGAAAGGCACGACAATGTGATTTTGCAGCATGACAACGCACGGGCTCATGCTGCAAAACTGGTAAAGACCTACTTGGAAATGCTGAAATCGGAAGACCTACTCAGTATTCTTCCGGTCGGTGACACATGGCCTGTCCCAACAGAAGTTCACTTCATATAAACAATGCAAAAAATGGGTCGATGATTGGATTGCCTCAAAAGCCGTGTCGTTCCTCCGGGCTGGTATCCGAAAATTGCCAGAAAGATACAAAAAAGTTGTGGATTCGAATAATATATTTGTAAACATTTTTGCACAATAATTCCGTAAATTTAAAAAAAAGCTCATTATTACTTCAGTGTCCCAAAAGTAGCAACTGAAACAATATTTGTTGGTTGTATCAACTTGTATTTGTGTTCGTTGGTAATTGGTATTGTTTTCTTCTCATTAAATATGAGTCATAATTGTGAATTTTCTTTATCATTTGTTTGCTGTCGGTTTATTTGTTTGTTTGCTTTTTTCATTCAATCTAATGTTTGAAAACAATTTATTTTTGTCTGTACATACTTTGCTAAAAATTACTTTGTTGCTGAAAAGACAAAGATTTATAAATTCATATTTTGTACATACTCGAAGTGTTTTTTACCATAACGAAATTGATGGAAAATTCTATGATTTCTTACAAACAGCATGTAAGTTTTGTTGTTGTACAGGGTGGCTCAGAATGAGCTGTATGTTTTTTTCCCAAAGAAATCAGTCGGCGCAAAATAATGCGTTCGCTAAATATGTCCCTGATTTGAAAAATAAAATTCAATTATTTTGGTACGTTGTTCGAGCTTCCCCAAGTCTTCTTTAAAAATGCTGAAAAATATTGAAATAATTAAAAAGTTATAAATAAGGTCAATCTGCGCCTCCCTGTATGTTGATTTTTGTTAAATTTAGTAGTTACAGCGGTATTCATAATAGAGAGTTATGTGTGTAATTTCAAGCAATATATACCTATCAGTGCTTAGAACCGTGTAGCCGAACAAAATCAACAAGGTGTCTAAGCACCAACAGGTATTTATTATGGCCATTAGTAGCTCGTTTTCCATCGCATTCAAAGAGCTTTTAACTATGTACATTCTAGTTTAGGCCTAGCAGCTTGTTAGAGTTTATTCTTAATGATCTCTCAGCATTCCGATTAAGGCCAACCCTGTGTTTGAAAATCTAATGTTTTTAATGATTGTGAATAAAATTTCTTAGCTTTTGACGTTTAATTTGCTGAAATTAATATTACTTTCTAGTGGTTAATTTTAAAATGTATTTTTTTTATAAAATATGCAGTTATTATTATTCCAACGAACAAGTTGCTAGCACAGTTAGAAAAATACAAGCGTGAAAGCACAAGCAAGGCACTCTAGCAGTAGGTAAAGTCCTTTCCCAATCCCAAAAAAGCATTATCAAACAAAAGATCGGGCTGTTTAATAAGGTTTGGAAAAGCACTGGCGAAACTTAAACCTAGGTGGTCTAAAAATAATGAAAGACAAAATCAATGTTTGTACCTTTTGGCTGTTTTTTTTTCAAATTGCCTTTGCCAGTGTTTTTATTATAAACCACTGAAATTTTTGTAAAAAAAATACTGGCAAACCCATTTGGCAATCGCTGGCAAAACGTCACAAATAAGGGTTCTGCCTGTAATTAATTTTTAACTGAACGGATACTTAGTGATTTGCCAGTACTTGATTTTTTGTGTCACTGGCAGTTTCTGGCTGGGAAGTTTCGCTCATTGAAATTTGTGTAAAATCATATGACTTAATCCTATAATGCAAACGGCTCTTTAGCGGTTACGGTATACAAGAGTGACAACAAAATTATGTTACGGGTTTCGAAAAACACCGTTACGGTATTTTATTCGGTTACGCTTTTAAGTATTTTGGCGGTAACAGGTTAAAATTAATTTTTGTGAACGAGGCGGTTGTCGGTAATTGCACACTTTTTAAGATTATTTTAAGGGGAAACTTTATTTTATTTTTTTGTAGTATCGGTATTTTAGGGATAATGGTATATCAGTTATTTGATAGCAAAATTTTAAGAATAACGGTATTTTAATAATAGCAGTCATCAGTTATTTCAATGCATACCGCGGGTTTTTTTACAAAAAATTTACTGAAAGGAAAATCAAAATAAATTTAACAACTTAATGTATGTAAAATAAATTAAAATCACATGCAATTATTAAAAGCAGAAAATAAAAAGGTAACGGTATTTATTTCGTCTTTGGTTATTTTGAGATTATTTCGTTGAAGTTATTTTAGGGAAAAGGGCATTTCAGTAACAGTATTTTTTTTAATACGACCATTGGATTCTAAAGAATCCCTAACCCACGTTTTAAAGTTCCCCCCTCTTCAAAGTTGTAAGTAGTTTTTATGTTGAAGTGTGTAATTTGTTGCTTTTTTCTTTTTCCATATTTTCTAATATATCGTACGCTATAATTTAATTATTTTAAAATTTCGAATATTATAGGAATGTTTTGTAGGTGGTGGTGTGGCGTTTAAAGAAATTTATTTTTAAAATGATCATTTTTATATATTCAAAATTGTATGTACAACATTAAAAGCAAAGGCAGCAACAACAGTAGCATGTTATTTCTTACTTGCCTCTGACGTTTTATTTTTTTTTTGTCAACGCAGTCCGTATGTTGTTTGTTCTTGATCATTTCGATGGACGACGACAAGATAAATATGTGTGAGTTGTTTGAGGTGTCTTCCTGATATTACTTTATATGTACATGTATATACTATGGATTCATATTTTATTTTTGCTGTGTATCTAACGGACAGCATTACGTTTTTAAAGTGTCGTCAGAGTTTTTAAGTTTAAAATACGACAAAAAATGTGCAATATTTTCACAAAAATTTTATTTCGGATTTTGAGTTTTGATTTTTTTTTGTTTTGTTTTGTTACAAGAATAATGCATTTAATGAATTTTTAATTAAATGTATTTAAAATAATGTGAACATTTTTTGTTCTTTTTACAAAATCTTTAGCTTTAAGAGAGTTTCTCTATATTGTAATCGAATTTTGTGTTAAAAAATATTTTTTCGCTTCTTGCCAAAAAAGGGGAATAAAAAAAGTTTCTATTGCAGGACCAATGAACTCTGATTTAATATAATGCTTTTACATGCGTATTGTATTAAGTTTTACAAAAAGCAACACTAAAGTGTGCGCGTTCTCTTTTTTACTTTTGTTAATACTTTTTTGGTGACTTTGTAAATTACATAAATTTGCGTTAATTTCATACACAATTAAAAAAAAAAATTAGATACTGGTAAGCGATTGCATATTGTGGGTGTTATTTCAGTGACTCCATCGAATAGTAGGACAAGTGTTTGTCTGATTTTTATGTCGTCTAAACTAAAACAAATTGTACTAAATAAATGGGTTTTTTTTAAAATTGCACAAATTTGGGTATCTCAAGATTTTGAAAGAAAATTTAAAGCAAAGTGCAGAGAAGTTGGGCATTGCGAACAATTTTGTTTTTTTACCAAGACAATGATTTAAGACCAAGACAATTTTACCAATGACTTCAAGTGTAGGAAAGCTTTGGTTGATCCATAACTGTTCTGAACTAATAGACCGAACGCGAATTTTGTCAGCCTATTCCAAGTTTATTAAAATAAATTTGTCGGAAAAACTTTTCTTTGCATAGAATTATGGTCTTCATTGAAATAAATTTCAAAAGCAGTATTCCAGTTATAAACTGCGATAATATGAGTTTAAAGATAATCTACATCCTAAAAACTCTGCCTAAATGAGATAAAGGAGATTCTTCTATGAACATGGAACTCCATAGAACATAAAGTATGCCAAAACTTGGTGAAATCATTTCCTTTAAGATCGTTCTTGAAAACAAAGAATATGCCACAAAATATTAGTTGTTATTTTTAGGCATTACCGTTATCATGAAGAATGTTGTTACTTTTTATCAGTTGAAAAATATAGGAGGTAGAGGGCAAATAAAATCGAAAACCATATATTTAGTAATTTTTATTTAGGCAGTCAGGTCATGTTTTAGCTCGTGAATAATAGTAAACAGTACCATATGATCGCTATTCGGTTTAAATTGGTTTCGATTGTAATGAAAACACAATTTTATTTTGCTTAATTTTGGTTATTTTGTTAATATTAGTTTATTTTTGCTTTTTTTATTAAAAATTTAAGTTTTTTTCTTTAAAAATAAATCTTATTTTTTCTTTTCTTCAATATATAAATATTTCCACCTTGAATGCAATATCAAAAATGTTACTCTTTACGGAGACTTTATAGCGTTAATTTGATGTTACTCTTTACGGAGACTTTATAGCGTTAATTTGATTTGTCTATAAATATTAAGATTATGATTACACTAGTCAACAAATTTTAAAAATTTTGTGCGACATTCGCATTGTCCGGAAATCGCATTTAAAAATTTTGTGTGTGGATTAGTTTTTGAAAATTTTTAAATTTTTTGTTTCTATATTTTAATTTGTGAGTAATTTTATTATTTTGACTTTATCTCAAACAAGAACCAGGATATATTGTTTATTCATTTTCTTTAAATTTATTTGTATTTTAGTATTTAAAATAGTTGTTGGACTTCCTTTTACGTTTGGTTTCGTTTTCTCTTAAGAGAACCCAAATGTAATCTCCCATCATTCTCTCTTCTCAATATCCCTGATATCGCCACTCGATGGATTTCATTTCTTGGTGGAACCTCTCTCCGTGCTCATCACTTACATCACTGAGATTCTCTAGGAAAAAGCTCAAGTGCGAATGTAAAAAAAGTAAAAGAAACAAATTAGGAAATAATATTTATTAAATTAGAAAAAAGTATTTTATATCCATTTTTTCATAATTATTAATCAAATCTTCAACAATGGTATTGTACTCCGAATTTTTTTTTGTTTCCCAGGAAATCAGAAACCAACATTTTAAATGATGACAAATATTTCTCGAATTTCGTATCTTTTATAAGATTTTTTTTTATTTGTAGACCATTAAAAATTCCTGCAGAATCATATCTCATCTTCGGTTGAATAATACTTCGCGTAAGCAGAATCGCGGTTTCTGTAGTATGTTCCTTTTACATTTGATTCCAAAAAGTTGTTGTTCAGGTCGTGGACTATTGGTACCGAATATTGTACCCAAGGTGCCAACACCAACTCTTCCCATTGAAGTTCGAAAAGCATGTAAGAGAAAAAAGGCTAAACATTTAATTTTAAACACAACATGGGGTCAGTGTTTTTAACATCATAAAAGTGATAGAAAGTGCCGAACAACCTCAGCGGAGAAAAAAATTAGTAAAAATTGTATACCCAAATTTAAATAGATAAAAAGAAAACATTAATGAAATTAAATATCTAAATTTAAATATAAAAAATTAGTTAATTTTCAAATAAACTAAAAAAGGAAATTGTGAACTAAAACTAAAACAAAACTCTATTAAGATTTATAACGTTAGTAAATTAAATCAAGGAATCTAACTGTGATTAGAAACCTTTAGTGTAAAGTGAATTTCAAAACTTAACCCTAAAATTATTGTAAAATTTGAATTATAAAACCCTAACACTCGAAATTAAACTTAACCTAAATTCATGTTTTAGGTTAAGTAAATAAAGTTTATAACGTTTAGAAAGAACAAGGCCATTTTTATTTTCCTTTCTTTTTGCTAGAAAACAGCCATTTTTGTTTCTACCCATATTTAAACCCGTAATTATTCCGTTCTTCTGTCTTTTTTTTTGTGAGCTCCAAGTCTATGACCAAATCATTTAATTGAGCCTGTAAGCGGCTCTCTCCACTTGTGTTATAATTGTCTTCAGATGAGTTTTGACTTACAAATGACGTGTCGGAACTTACGTTGGTGTTAGATGATTTAGATATTTGGGAGGAATGGGCAATACATCCGAATGAGGAACTAGAAAACTGACACAGGGTACATTAGCATAAAACCACCTTTTTTGGCTCCAAATATAGAACTCTTGCATTGACAAAAATAGCAATCGTCGATATGATTAGATGTTTATCTCCAAATTATTCGTTCTCCGAACTTCATGCATCGGCTAATAAAAAATTTTAACACATGTGGTATTTATATTAAACAAATCAGTAAAAAAAATAATTTCAATTTCGTGCCAGAAGCCCATCCTGTAAGATTTCTATAGCACGGAAGACATACGATACTTGGTATCCATCTTTCTTGCAAATTTGTGACAGGCATTCCAAAGTATTTCTGATAAATATCTTTGAGTAAATTGCATACCACCAACACATTCTTTTTTTTGTGAAACATTACTAATACATTCTCATTTTAAAACCTCTTTTTGTCATTTATATTTATGAGGGCACTTGCTTTCTTGTCTACATAATTTGCAAATAAAATAAAAAACGGGTTCTCTCAGAACCTGCTAAGAAACTACTAGATTTTTTAACTGTCCATCTATAGTTTTCTTAAAAAAAATGATTTTTGTGCAGTAATTTTGTAAAAAATAGTAATATAAAACAAAAAACAGAAAAATTTAAAATTTGGGTACCTTTACATTATTTATCATAACTTTGGTATTTATCCATAGATTTTCTTTTAAAATGGCTTATTTTCTTTGTAGAAGTTTAACACTTAAGAAAAAAATTATTTCATATTTAACCATGTAAGACGAATATCTTTTTTATTTTTTTGAAATTTCAAAATTTGTGTTTTTATCAAAAAAAAAAAAAGAAAATGTATTTTGTCGCCAAATTTTGACCCATATCTTCTAAACTACTTAACCGATTTTAAAACCATATTCACATCACAAATCGTGTTGTGCCTTAACTGGTTTTTCGTTTGCAATTTGACTGATAAAAAAATTTTGAGCCAGACTCGAGATATAGTCAAAATGGTAAATTCACTAATAAATTAAAATAAAAAATTAAAAATTTCAAAAACGGCTTGAGGAGGCCCTAATACATAAAAAATAGTCGCATGATTGTCGCATTTTGGCTGTAAACCAGTGTAATTAACGCCCTTATTATGGCTATTTTTTATATGGTATTGAGATTTATAATGGGACTTTTGGCTACAATATGAAAAAAATTTTAAAGTTGTTTTATCCCGTATAATATAAGATCTCGAAAATATGTTTTATTGTATGTTTCAAGATAATAAAATTGGCAATCTTACATATCTAACATCTTTTTTGGGGCGATGGGTTTTTGTTGGGTTTATTTTAACACTTTTCCATTATTCGAAAAATTAGGAAAATTGATTAATCGGTTATTCGGGTCGATTTATTGGCAAAATTGGCCAATAACCTTTTAATGCAAAATTAATGTATTTCTTTCATCAATAAGCACACAAAGAGCTGATTTTTGCTGAAATATCTTAAAAATGTGGTACGAATAATTTTTGCGAAATTTACAAAGTTTGATATAACTGTCACTGTTCCCTGACTCTTTCACTACCTGGTTTAAGCTTTGGAGTTAAAGAGGTAATCTATTAGAAAAGATATAAAAATCACGCATACTGAAACTGTTTTTTAGAAATACATAGCCTGTTCCTCGATCTCGAACGAAAAACTAGTCGAACGAAAGCAAGTCACTCGAATTCGAATCAATTTGGGTTTCTCTATTTCGAAAGCCTTCGATAGACTTGACTTACTTGTGTCAATTTTTGTTTCTTACGCATTTACAAATCACAGAGATGCCAGATCATATATTTTGTGCATTTGTTACAATTTTCTTTAAAAGTAGCAAAAATACTATTAAACTGCTTAAAGACAAAAACAACCCTGTTTAACAGTGATCAGCTGTATATGACAAATGAAATAAAAGAAATCAATTTTTATTTGAGAATGCGTTTATTTGTAAAAATTTTTGTTATCGATTGGTTGTGGGTGGGATTGTTGTTTGGAGAGCTTTTCTGTTGCCTGTTGCTGTTGTCTGTTCGGTGCGGTCAATGCTAGCTCTTGTAAAATAAAAGATGTAAAATAAAAAATGTAAATATGGGCTGCTTGGGGCAAACGTAAGTCACAAAAAAAAAAAACACACTTACCTTTTACCACTCAGCAACAGCGTAATAGGGGGTAAAACGGAGTTTAGTTTTTTGTTTAAATTTTCCTCCTCTGCAGAAAATTTGTTTGCTCCGAACACCAGAGTCCCTCTGGCAAAATCAGCCTTTCTTCCATATAAAAAACATGCGTCTTCGGCTAGTCCATTGTTGATTTTTTTAACTAAAATTTAAAATTCTTAATAAACTATAAGTAATTGTATTATTTTGTACTTACCTTTTGTTATCCATTGCTTTTTTTACTTCATTTTGCTTTTAAAAATATCAAATATATATTTACTCGAGAAAAAAATAGCAAGTGACTGATTTTGACATTTGCGTTCGAGCTGTTCGAAATAGAGAAACCAAATTTGTATGAAAACAGTTACGTTTTCATTCGACTTGTCGTTCAAATCATCGTTCGCATAGAAATAGAGTAAGTGAAACCCAAATCAGTTTTCTTTCGAATAGAAAGCTAACGAACGTGTTCTTTCGAAATAGAGGAACAGGCTAACAGTTTTCGAATTTAAAGCAATTTTTTATTATTATTTTATAACATAAGTTGCGTCATAGTTCTTGTTAGGAATATACCTAGTCACGTGTTTCATTGCTAAGGAGTAAAATATCTTCCCTTTTCTAAAATTTAAATTTGTTTTCTTTCTCTTCTATCTTATCCTTCCTTTCCTTTTACTTTCATTATTTTTATTATTTTAAATTACAAAGATATATGCTTTCATTTTAGAAAACTTTCATGAATGTACTAATCAATCATATAAGGCCAAAAATAATATGCTCGATTGTTTTATGAAATAAATAAAATAACTTATACTAAGAGGCTATAGCTTTTTTAAAACTTAGCGTTTTGATGAAGTTTTTATTTTTTATTTTTAAAATTTATTTTTTTAAAGGAATTGAAACCAAAATAAATATTGTCTACCATATTTCCTAAAGCCTATTTATAGCATTTACGTTGATTCAGTCGATTTGATATTAATTTTATTGTATTTTAGTTGATGTTTTTTCTACGATTTTCTTGCCAAAGTTAAGAAAATTAGGGAGAAAAATAACTAAAAATTTAACCGGTTAATCAACCTATTTTAATCGTTTATTCGGGTCGAATAATTATTTGAGTTTTAAATTATTTGTTTCAACATTAACCGAAATAGATGCTGCCCATCATTATGATCGAGATTCCATGTTTCTTCTTGCCATTTGGTACCCTAAATAATATTTTTATACCCTCCACAATATATGGTGAGGGTATATATCAGTTTGTTATTCCGTTTGTAACATGTCGAAATATAGGTTTAAGACCCCATAAAGTATATATATTCGTGATACTTATGTAATTTTAAGTCGATTTAGCGATTTCCGTCTGTCTGTCTGTATATCCGTCTGTCTGTCTGTTAAAATGGCGATCACGTCGAGAAGACGCAAGCGGGGGTACTTATTTTTACCTAGATTAATGGACATCCTCCCAAACAGTTTGCAATTGAAATGAACAAAATCGGTCCAGCGGTTAAAAAGTTATTATGAGTGAATATGTGTTCCATATAAATTGGTGTATTTTAATACAATTTCATAGTACCGACTGGGACAAAATATATTTTCTTATATTTTTTCAACAGTCGCTTAGAAGCGAATAATATTTTGTACTCACCTCAAATGTTTCTCACTTCAAAAATTTTTTTCACCACTAAAATTTTTTTTCACCACAAAAAATTTTTCACCTCAAAATTTTTTTTCACCTCAAAATTTGTTTACACACAAAAAAAGTTTTTCACCTCAAAAATTTGTTTTCACCTCCATAATTTTACTTCTAAAGTTGTTTAAATTATTTATATCAAAACCAAAGATTCGGCACAGTCGAATTTAAGCCGTCTTTAACTTGTTTTTATATACATTTATTTTATTTTTTTTCTCAAAATATGATATTTGATATTATGATTTTGATATTAAATAAATAAATATTTGATTTCATATTTAAATTTTAAGTAAGTATTGTGTTGTAATAGTGCTTGTTAGCCCTTTGTACTCGATTTTTTTTTATAAATGAATAAATCTATTCTTAAATCATTCAAACTTCTAAATTATCAAAATACTTTTTTTTGCATTTAAAATTTCTTTTTTTATGTCTTAATATTTATTGTGGTTAAAACGTACTAATGTATTTCATATTTTAGGAATTACAAGATTTGGGCAGAGACCCACCTGCACAATGTTCAGCTGGCCCAGTTGGCGATGATTGTAAGTATTTATTGATATAAAAACTTAAAATTATTTATCATTTGAAACGAAAACTTTTGTTTTTAAGTTATAAATACTCATTAACTAAATTAAAATTTCCATAAATTCCAAATGACTATTTTTAACTGGTTTACTGCTTACGTTAAATTTGTACAACATATAAAAACTTTTTCATTTTGGTAATTTTCGTAAATTCAAACGCATCTATATAATTATTCGCGTAATCGAGTACACAGAAAGAGACTTTCAAAACGAATTAAATCAGTCACGAGTTAGAAAAAACTTAAACTTCAGAATTTTTTACATTCGCAAAACTACTCGCAATATTTCTTTTAATGTGCAATATTTCTTTTAATGTGCATAAATAATACTCCTAATAAGACTTTTGACAAAAGCATATTTCTGTATGCATATGTTAACACTTACTAAATTAAGTTATTTCGAAATTTTATTAATTTCTATTTGACAAAAAAACTTATTTTATTTGTAA
This sequence comes from Eustalomyia histrio, assembly GCA_949748255.1. Lineage (NCBI taxonomy): Eukaryota > Metazoa > Arthropoda > Insecta > Diptera > Anthomyiidae > Eustalomyia > Eustalomyia histrio. The sequence goes on from OX456523.1 coordinate 131,919,650, forward strand.
AGTCAAGCGGTTTTACTTCAGCGATTTTTTTCCATGCAAAAAATTATATTTGCTTTTGTTAAAAGTCCACATATATAACTTTTTGTAAATTTTACTTCACTTTTAATGATTTAATAATTTTTATTTAATAATATGTATAGCAAATCGGCCTTCAAAAAATATTAGTATATTATTAACAAAAGTGTTGAAGTTTTTAAATGCAACAAAAACCTTGAATTTCTTTTTATTATAATATTGTAATGGGAAACTGCTACTCGTGTTATCCTACTTAACACCACACCCTTTGACTCCTTTTCTATTTCTGTTTTTGTTTGCTTTTTTTTTTGGTGTAAAATAAAAACTGAGTATGGCAATTTTCAACTTTAATACAAATCCATTGGTATAATTTTTCTTTGGTGGTATTTGTCAAACAGTGATGGACAAATATTTTTTATTTAAGTTAGTGCCATATTTCTCATATACGGCCAGTGCTCAGAGTATATTATTCTATTATTTTATAAAAAAAAAAATCTACGCTTTCGAAGTAAAATTTCTATCGTTTTAAAGATTTTATTAAACTCTTGAACTGTACCATACGTAAGACTAATGCATTGGTTGGACTAATTAATTGATGATTTCATTACCATTACATTGTAAAAAATAAATTTTATCACCATTGTTTGAATGAATGATAATGATTTTAGGATCTGATTTCATTGATCAATGACTGTTTTTAAATTTTGATTACCATTACTAATTGCCAATTAAAATAAACCATTAGCATTATTAACCGTCATTTTATGTTTTAATATTTATTTATGCGGGTTAACATTTGTATATTTTGTGTTATTATTTTCTGTACTACTACATTATAATTTTCAAATCGTATAAACTTTTTTGTAAATAATGATTTTTAATTATAATTAGTTTTTTATGCATTTTGTGCTATTTCATTACCATTAGTAATGAAATTTTTAATGTATTTATATTTCGTTTAATACATAAGCAGACTGAAAAATATATCTGATTTTTTTGTCGCTTAGGTTCTCTTGGTGCAGTTAAGGATTTCTTCTAGTGACTCATTTGTTGTGCTTATCGGGCAATCCACTGAGCAATTTTCATAATATCTAGGCTGCGTTCTTTCGAAATAATGTCGTGTGCCGAATTTTGTTGTTCCCACTCTTGTTCTCGCTATTATAATACAGTCTTTCCTGCATAGGTGTTTGTAGTAGGATGGTCGTGACGTGCTGCTGTTGTGGGATTTTAAAAAGCTGTTTTATGTACTCCATCTTTGTTATTGGAGCTCTAGTTGAGATATTTGTGGAAGTTAGATATTACAGGCTTAAGTGGTGGTACTTCTGTGATTGCGTTTTTGGCAGCTGCGCCGGCGCAGCACTAAGACTGTCAGTACATATCAGGGATTTTTCTTGTCTTTTTGACACATAGGATACTGCGTGCCTTATGTCTGCAAGTTCGGCTGAGAATATGCCTGCATGGTTGGGGGGAAGGATAGATTATTTAATGATTTCGAAGTTCCCATTATTTTGTTCAAAGACAGCATATGATGTGTTTCCGTTTGAAAATGACCCATCGGTAAATATTGTGATATTTACATTGTAGTTTTACTTCTCTCTTAAGTAGAGTTGCTGGAATATATGTGGATGAACTCCACCTTTTTTCTTTTTTTAATTGAGTTTAGTGAAGTACTAACGATTAGTTTGGCATCAAACGGATTTTTGCTTGTTGTAATGGTTGATCGACCATTTCCTTGGCATAACTAATTATATGTTGTAAACGACAAGGATGAGGTAAATCATCCTGGTCCATGAATTCCCTGATCTGCTCGTATAAGCCGTGGGCGATGTTGAGGAACCCTTTTGCTTATAAATTGATGGATTGTTAATTTAAAATAGTTTCGAAGTTATTTATTTTTGCATCTATTCTTAACGCATCAATAGGAATTCCTGTGGCTGTGCGGAAACATCCGTTTATGCTTACGTTTTTCTTATTGATATTAGTTTTTGTTGTACAGCCATAAATTGTAATACAGTGCTGAATAATACCGTGTCAATGCGCGGCAAACCTATATTACAGTTTCCATATGAGGGCCTTTATCTTTGGTACAAATTGTTTTTAAAAGATTATTTGTTTTATATAATTTATCGATTGTATTATGTACATGTTTGTTGCAAAGTATTTTTTTTCATAAAGGTTATGCCACAATTCTCAATTTGGGCTTTATTGGAATGTTGGTCCTCTTATAAGGATGAGTGTTATATTACATTTATATTTCTTTCAAACATGAATGGATTCACATTTGGTTATGGGGATTGTTGATCATGTATAATTTGTCCATTCGTTTATTACTGAATCGAACCGATTTAGAGATGAAGTGATTTCATGTGCCTGAAGAAATGACAAAAATGTTTTCTGCGTATATCGATATGTGGTCTATGCCATTGAGACTTTTAAGTTTGTCAAACAATGAATTTATGTATGCAGCATACAGTACCGCAGATAGTGGAGAACCCTGTTGAAATAATAATTTATATTCACTTCAAACAATTATTTTCACCTCAAAATTTTTTTTCCACCACAAATGTTTTCACCTCCATAATTTTACTTTTAGTTTTTTTACATTATTTGTACCAAAAACAGTAGGGAACATTTTTTAAGGATATGGGTGGAGAGGATTCAAAGATTCGGTACAGCTGAATTTAGGCCTTTTTTTATTTGTTTTTAAATAAAATTTTAACAACTCTCCAATAGCACAATACAAACATAAAACACTTAGCATACCCTTTGTAAACAACCTAATACAAAAAAACTTAGATCCCAGGCAATTTTTCTTACAGTAAATTTTTCTAAGTAAAATACTATTTAAAAATGGTTTTGATTTTTGACGCAACTTTCCTATAAATAATTTACAAATTCAAAGATACTTTTAAAACAAAAAATAGTTATGTTTTAGCGGTTTTCACTCTTGGTGGCATATTTACCACCCTTTTGTATTTACAACGGTTTTATAAAGGGTGGTTAATTTTGAAGGGCCGATGCTGACTTTGAATAAAACACAAATTATTTAGGAAATTATTGTCATTTCTTTTTATTATGATAATATGGTATGGTTCAATTATGTTTGGAACAAAATATCGGCCAAATGGCCAAATTTTCGATGACGCTGAGGCGAAATTGAGGTTCTATGCCGTTAATGTGCCGAATTTTCTCATCCTTTAGCTCTTGAATTGTTGCTGGTTTATTGACGTACACCTTTTCTTTCAATTTCTTACCACCATTCTGACCATTGACGACGTTTGCAATGGTCAAAAGGCTTTAGTCTTGAGTCAATTGCACTTTGTAAGCGTCTAAATTAAAGTCTTTATGCATAATGTTCATCAACGACGAGCGTGAGAGGTGCAATTGTTGGGCACGACGACGAGTTGAGGTGGACGGCTCTTCAGCCACACTATCGAGAACAGCAGCAATATTTTCTGCAGTACGAGCTGTACGAGCTTGCACTGGTGTTTTCATATCTACAGATCACGAAGTGCACGATGTACATTTCGATTTGAAGGCCCATTTTCATAATAAGCCTGAATAACGTAAATATTTGTATATTATTTGATCTATCTGTTTTAATTATATATTTTTAATTTTAACAGGCTCAAGATCATAATTTTCTAATGATACTAACAAATAGTAAACACTAATTTTTTATTAAATGGAAAAAATTGTAAGGATCAGCGCTAGAGGGCGTGCACCAGGTCATCGACCCGAGCGACCAGGTCATCTTCAGCCTCCTTCAGAACCACCCAACACAAATAACTCATGGTTTTGAACAGGCTATGCGAAATTACATTTTTCAGTTAGTAAATGATTACAAATGAGCTTTTTCTTTTTCCCTCTATTTATAGAATTACCCTTTGGCAACCATCTTCTATTTTCGAAGCACAAATTGACAGGGTTGCCATTCCAAATGTTAATGTTTCCATTTCTGGGAACCAATTGGGAATCTGGCATACTAATATTTTTTCTTTCACAACATATTTGAGTGTTGTTTATTATATTAGATTATAAATTACATCGTGCCCTATGTTTTTGTATGTAAATTTTTGTATATTAAGGCGTTGCTCGATTGTGTATCTTTTCATGGTTCAAATTGAGCTAGTCTGAAATTGAGAAATGTCAAATGAAAAGCACAAAAAACTTGACGTCTAGGTGTGGTTCACATTCAACATCGGCCCTTAAAATTTAACCACCCCTATAGTACAAAGAGTGAATGACTTTTCCGCATAAATACAGCTATTGTAAATTAATGAATCAGATGATTTTTGTTTTGTTTTTCATCAATTTGAAAACTTAAAACATCAAAAAGAATTTGAAGTTAATAAAAATGCCTATAATTACGGAAAAAAATGCAATTAACCAAATAGAATTTGCAGAGTTTCTGGGTTTGAAGATACGGTATTGTATTGTATTGTTAAAAACCAATAGCTGCTGAATTTCACTATACATTATTCAACTTTATTTTAATAGTGACCACAAACTGAAAAATAAAAAAACCAACAACAAATGGTTTGGCGGCTAAGCGATCAGCTATTTTAGTCTTGTAAATGTACATAACCTAAACCTTTTTGTCTTGTATTTTAACCACACCCTAGTAAATTTGAGTTCTAAACATTTTGTTGTTGTGGTAGTACTTTTACTATATCTACAACCTTTGCAAGGTTTACAGGGGTACTTTACTACCAAGAGTGAAAACCCTTAATATAATAATCTTCAGAAGTAAAATTATTGTTTGAGTTTTTTTATTTTTCATTTTGTGGTCACTATTAAAAAAAGTTCAATAATGGATCAAAATAATGAAAAACTCAACTTAAAACGAAAGCGTGAAAAATAAGTAATAAAAGATAGTAGAATTCAGCAGCTATTGGTTTTTATTATTACAAGTAATACTGTATCTTCAAACCCAGAATCTCTGCAAATTCTATTTGCATTTTGCTCCAAAAAATTTATATTTTATATTTTATCTTTTTCAAATTGATGAAAAACAAAAAAAAAATCAGCCGATTCATTAATTTACAATAGCTGTGTTTATGCGAGAAGTTAATACACGAAAAAGTCGTTAACGCTTTATAGTATAAAATCATTGTAAATATACAAGGGTTGTAAATATAGCACGAAGAGTGAAAACCCTTATTATTTGTATCTAAAACAGTTTTTTTTAGAATATTTGGTGTTTGGTATTCAAAGATTCAGCACCGCCGAATTTAAGCCTTTTTTTATACCTGTTTTCACATTAATTTTTATTTTTTATTTCATTTTTTTATTCTTGTTTCTATAAATTTATACATATTTTTATTCTTCTTTACCATTTGACGTTTTACAACATGAATACAATATACAAAACACAATATCAGTTATGAATTGCCCAAAAATTAGCATTAAATAGATTTTGTATACAGTGGCTCAAACGTTTAAATGGACACTCGGTGTGAGATTATTCAAATGCCGATTTTTTCACTTAAATGAAAATAATTCTAAAAAATTTTGATACCGAATTGTAGATTATTAAAAAACCTTTAAAACAATGTATAATTCTTAGCATGTTTTATTTAAAACCATTTTTTAAATATAGAAAGAAAACAAAATAACTAATTTCATGTCAAACGCATAATTGGACAGTCAAATATAAGATACAGTTTTAGTACTTGGAAGCAAAACCTTTTGCTTTTATCACCGCTTCCAAACGTCAGGGCATCGACTGCACTAGATTGGCGCAAAATTCAGGAGTTATGTTGTTCCACTCACGTCTTATTCTCTCCTTCAACTGCTCCACTGTGTTGAAAGTGGATTTATAAAGCTTACGGGCAAGTTCTTTCCAAACATGCTCAATAATGTTGAGATCTGGGGACTGTGCCGGTGTTTGCAGTAATTTTGGACAATTATGAATGAGCCACATTTTCGCAACGTGTGAAGTGTGCTTCGGATCGTTGTCCTGATAGAAAGCAAATGTGTCCAATATGTTTAATTTATTGGCACTTTGCTTCACATTCTGTTTCAAAATGTCCAAATATTGGAATCGATTAATTTTACCCTCTATAAAATTAATGTTCCCTACTCCTGCACTGGAAACACATCCCCACACCATCACCGACCCTCCCCCATGCTTGACCGTAGCCCGAGTGTTATTAGGCAAAAACTCAGTATTTGGCTTACGCCAAACGTACTGCTTTCCATCTGATCCATGTAGGTTAAATTTACTCTCATCAGTAAAGAGTACCTATTAAATAAGTGACAAGGTTAAAAATAATCAAATTAAACAAGTTTTTGTAAAATTACCGATTTCCAAAAGTCAGAATCTTTTAACAAGTACTCCTTACAAAATTTCACCCGTGCAATTTTATTTTTTTGGCTGACATAGGGTTTTTTTGTGGCATTCGCCCATGTAAATCATTCTTCCTTAACACGTTTCGAATGGTCTCGGCACAAACATCTTTTTTCAAGTCCTTTTTAACCATGTTTTTCAATTCATTCGCCGTCGTAAATGTTTTTTTTTTATTTCTCTCAAAATCTGTCGCTCATCATAATCATTTAATTTCTTTCCTTGGCCAATACGACTTATTTTCTACTTGAAAATTTTGTTGATACCTTTGAATGATAGCATGAACTGTGGACGGGCATCGATCAACAATTTCACCGATTTTTCGCACTGATTTACCCTCTCCATGTAATCTTATAATTAAATGCCGTGTTTCCGAAGTTGTTTGTTTTTTTCTTTGATCCATTGCAATTTTAACACTTCATTTGCATAATGATTTATTATTTGCATTAGAATAAACATGAACTCACTTAGCAAAAAAAATAACGGTACTAAGAACCGTTTTTTTTACAATAACTCGTTTTTTACATTACGTGTCCAATTATGCGTTTGACATGAAATTAGTTAGTTTTGTTTTATTTCTTTATTTTAAAAATGGGTTTGAGTAAAACATGCTAAGCATTGTACATTGTTTTAAAGGTTTTTTAATAATCTACAATTCGGTATCAAAATTTTTTAGAATTATTTTCATTTAAGTAAAAAATCGGCATTTGAATAATCTCATACCGAGTGTCCATTTATACGTTTGAGCCACTGTATAAATTTCATATTTACATTTATAAAATTTGATAAAACATAAACACTTTTATCTAATTGTTTATTTTTAGCAAGAAAACTTGTTTTTTTTTATAAACTTAACGGTGATGATTTTGTGTGTATCTTAATGTTATCATAAAATAACATAGAAGAGCCATTTGAAAAATTTTCGACACGGTCTTTGGATGTCTATGGATACAGTTGATAATGATCACATTAATATTCCATGTTCCTATGACAATTCGGTATAGTTCACGTTGTATCGCGGCTCAAAGTTCGATATTCAAGTTGTCCGATTTTTACAAATTTTAACTCGTTAAAAACCTTAATCTCATGCATAACGTTTTTAAACAGTTCAATTAAACGTTTTTAAGCTAATTTGACAAAAACATTTTTTAAAAATTGTTTAATATCGAAAAATTTATTAATCTGTTAAAGTAGTGTTAAGCCTAAAATAAGCTTTTCATAAAGGCAGCCATACACTTCTTTCTTTTTTGCAGTTTTTACTGCACGGATAAAATTGTATGGTTGAACACCAACCACACACTAGGCGTTGGTTACTTAAGGTTCAATTAGACGTGACACAACCATAACCATATAAAACAGCTGTTCAACCAATCTTATGTTATACAATGTTATCGATTATTGGTGACTTGCCATAACGCCATAGCCATAACCATAGATATCCATTGAATTTTTGTTTTTTGCCATAACCATAACATACAGCTGACTTTTTTTTTATTATTTATTGTTTTTCTATTGAGTTTTTATTTTTAATGCATATTATATTTTATATATACATATTATATTGTATTTATATTTTATATATATTTGTATATATTTGTATATATTTTATTTGTGTTTTTGTTTTTGATGGTTATGAAACCTCGAATCGATAACATAAATTTTGTTATGGTTATGGCTTTGATTATGGCTATGGCACGTCTAATTGAACCTTTAAGTTCAAGTAAAAATAAAAACAAAAAAATAGAATTCGACTCTGACGAAAACTGACCTTTTTAACTACATAATCACACACACGAGCAGGTTTGAACAAACATGTTTAAAAGCGTACGGTTAAAATCAAGTTTCGACAGATATTTTCAAACCACACAGAAAACTGTAATTTTTGGGTATGTCATCTCCGATTTTAATGAAATTCGCCACAAATATTGTAAATGGGTAGTGTTTATTAAATCATAACCTTTCGGTCCCAAACCCTTTTGGTTTTCGAAATATGACGTAATGAAAATTGGCAAAAACGTCAAAATATCGAAAAAGTGTCCATAAAAAGTCGCCCATGAAACCGAAAGGGTTTTGGGTCGAAAGGTTAATGATTTGATAAACAGTACCCATTTATAGTATTTGTGGCGAATTTTATTAAAATCGGAGATGACAAATCCGAATGCTGTGCGGTTTGACATGGAATGCCCCTATAAGAAATTTTAATTTTTTAAGAAAACTTTGCAATAAAGTAAAGTTAAATGCACCACCCAGTTTCTTATATTTGGCTCCGGCGAAGAAAATCTTTGCAAATAACATTAGAATAGTCTTAACATGAACAAAGTGAAAAAAATAATGCTTCCATATAGTCATCCCTTGTTAAAAACACTTTTAAAAGCCATATTAATATTGTATGTAATACATTTTGCACTCCTCCATTAAATTAATGTTTTTTTTTTTGAAACATATTCAATTTAAGGTTATATTTTTATTTTGTTTTTACTTACAAAATATTGTCAAATCGAAATCCAGTTTAGCTGCCATATTTCATAGTGTAAACGTAAAAATTTAAAAAATTTAAATCGATTTAAAATAATTTTCGATATAGTGTAAATTCAGAATTGGGACAAATTTAAAACTGCAACTTTTAATGGTGTTGCCACTATTAACCAAATCAAAAAACGAATTATAGAAAGTACAAACACTTTAAAATCATTTAACTTGGTAGCACTTTTTAAGCATGTCGGTGATTTTTCTTGGAATTAAATCAAATTATTTAATAAAAATGGTAATTTTATTTTCTAAACCAAAAAAAAATATAATTTAAAAACAAGCAAAAAAGGCTTAAATCGACCCATTTTGCTCATTTTTAATACCAAACTGCTCGGGAGGATTTCCATTAATCTAGGGAAAAATAAGTACCCTCGTGACGTTTAAATGCAAATTTGTGCAGCATTTCGGTATGTTACACCCTCTCTAATTTATGAAACTGTAATTTTATCTTCTCTTAATTGCTACATTATGGACCTTAAATTTTAAATTTTATTTTATATTTTAGTTATTATTTTAGTTTTAGGCATTTTATATAGATATATTTTTTATATTTTTTTTTATAGTAAATTTGGCCCAGACGGCTTGGTTCTTGAATATTTGAATAAATAAAATAAATAGCCATTTCAACATACAGAATGACATCGCTAAATTGACTTCAAATCGCATAATAATCCCAATATATACTCTTTATGGGGTCTTAGACCTATATTTCGACATGTTACAGATGGAACGACAAACTGATATATACACTCACCATATATGGTGGAGAGTATAACAAAAATAAATTAAAACTTAATTCATTAACTACAGTGGTGTTTAAATCGAATAATATAAATTTTTTCTCCATGTAAGTTTTAAAAGGGTTCCAGTTTCGCTCTTTTACATAATTAACAGTTTGGACGAAAATACGCTTAATAGAACCTCATACTAAAAACAATTTTTCGATTACAAAAATTTTGGATATGCTATACAAGACAATATTGCCTCTAATTGTTAAAGCACAATCGAAACTGTGTTTTCTGAAATATTCGCAAATAAATAACGTTTTGACATTTTTGCAATCTTTCTGTAAAGCAGTTGCGTCCAACTCATATGCACAATGTGCAAGCTTTTACAAAAGAGCTTTTTCACTTACAGCGAGCTTCGACGAGAGCTTTTACATATATGAGAGCACAATACAAGGATGGAAATTTTGAATTTCGAAATGTTATAAGTTGTATAATTTATTTAAGTCAAAACACCTTAATACTTCTTTTGAAAGATCGTAAAAAAAAGCCATCTTCAGAAGGCTTGCAGTGCTTTGCTAAGGATAGAGCAACAACAAAAAGAATCTTTTCTTTGATATTTTTTTCATATTGAAATTGGTCGGTTGGCAAATTTTTCTTTTGAAACTTTAATTTCAGTTCATTTACTTGTGTGTTTAAAAATGTTTCTTTGAAAGTTATTATCAAGTTGATGGAAAAGTACTAACGTACTGAATTTTCCGTCCCTGAAAAAAAAGCTCTTTCCCAACATACCAAATGACTTGAGAAAAATATTATTATAAGCTTACAAACACAAGCCTTAAGCTTGAAAAAGACTTGAGAATATGTTGAAAAAGGCTATCATAACAATTGTAGAAAAATCAAAACGGAACCCTCGTGAAAATATTGTAGAAAAAGCTTACAAAAATAATATATTATTAATAGTTAAAAAAGAGAAATCATAATTATTTTCTTTTTTTCATTTATTTTTTATTTTCATTTTAAAAATAAATAACTCATTTTATTAAATATAAAAAATAATAATTCATTTTAAATATAAAAAATAATAATTCATTTTAAATATAAATAATAATAATTAATTTTAACCATAAATAAAAATATATATAAAATTTACATCTAAATATACACGCAAAACATGTTTGACAAATTTAAAGAAAAAGTAATGGTATGCGTTATAAGCGTAGAACAAAGACAACAAGACTAGAATGTATTGAAAAATATTTCTATTTCAATCGTCATATTGCGTTGTTGTTGTTTGTTGTTCATAAGCATACTTGAGAAAAAGTTATGTATAATAATCTTTTCTCTAGCATTGTTAAATACTGCTTGTGAATTCACATTTTATAAATATTATAATAAGCGAAATTAGGAAAATCTTAAAACACACTATTAATATAAGCTTATTCTCAAGTTGTAGTTTGATTGCTATATGGTATATTGGGTTACTACAAACGCAAATATCATAGTATTAGTGTTTGGACGCAACTGCTGTAAAAAGATATGCATTTTAAAAAAAGTGAAGATAAAAGCTTTTATATGAGCTAAAATTTGTTAAAATCGGATAACAACTTTATAACAGTTTAACCATGAGGTGGATCAAATAAAATTACATAAAATTGGATATAAAAATATATAATTTATGTCCATTATATTGTACCAGATTTTTGGTCTCATCTAATTACTCTATATAAGACATATAATCAATATGTAATCAGCTAAAGGCTGATAAAACTGAGAAAAAAGCTAAAATGTTAAAAAAAATCGTGACATTATATAGGAGTAAAATATTTTTTAAAACATAAAACGCTTTACACCAAGTCAAATAGGTATATATACGACAGTAAAAACAAAACTTCTGGGCTCAAGCCCGGGATCGTCGGACACCCCGAATGGAAAAGGGGGAAGAACCTAAATACCAAATTTCAACTCTCTTGTTCCAGCGATTTTGACAGGTCATCAAGGTGGAGAATTTCCCCTTTTTTAGCCACCCTCCGTGGAATTTTCTAAAATTTAGTCTTAGCTGATGTCAACTATGGAAGAGGTCCCTATAGACCAAATTTCAAATTCCTAGCTCAAAGGCAGGTGTTAAGGGGCAGACTTTGGACCCTATTTTTACCAGGTTCTTGGTGAAAATTTCGAAATGGAACTTATCAGGGAACGATTTTTTAAATATCAGATTTATAGCCAAAAAGGGTTTATATAAAAAGTCAAGGTGGAGACTTCTGAAAAATACGTATAAAACGAACGACTTCGCATAAAATAATACGAGTAAAATTTAAACACAAGGCATTGGATACGAAATGGAATAAAACGAGGTACGAGTGGAATTCAAACACTTGACAAGGGCATTGAAATGGAATGAAACAAGGAACGAGTGAAATCGATACACTTGATGGGGTAAACAAAATATAATGGGGAACGAGTTTAATTGAAACATTAGACGAGGGGAAATAAATCGAATAGAATGGGAACGAGTGGAATTCAATAATCAAGACAAGAAGAACGAAATGGGATGAAAAAGTGAACAAGTGATATTAAATCAGTTAACACTGGGCACGTTCTCCTTGAATGACCTATATACAAGAAATTCAAAACTTTAAATTTGAACATCCACTTCAAAAGAAGAAACGATTTTCTTTAAGTAGTAAAATCTTTAGAAAAAAGAATAATATTTTTTTCTCAACATATTTCGATATTTAAAATTACCGATAACGAAGTATCGGGCTTTTAAGCCAGTTAATAATGGGATGTCATCAACCGATATGCGTTTACAGAATATGTGTATAATTTTTTAGTTTTTAAACTACACTTAAAGAAATGAACATGGTATTTCTGTTAATGTAGTCGACGCTGTATTATATGAACTAGAATTATTAATGTGACAATTTTCAATCAAATCTAAACACACTCTAGTTGTGATTGTATTCCTTTCGTGTTTGTTGTTGCAAAACTAGCAGAACAATTTATTTATTCTAAATTTTGTTAAAAAAAAAGATAAAAAGTTTAAGATCTTGTACATATGTACATCATTTAGTAATAAAATTTTAATTTTTCTAATGGAATGGAAAGTTCTTACCCTTTTGTCCGTAATTTCCAGCAATAGATACCTACCTGTGCGTAGATACCTACTGGTTTTTGTTCGTATACACGGTAGGTATCTAGGCACTGGTAAGTATCTATTGCTTGAAATTACGGGCATTAGTATTACAATATCATTATGACGGTCACAGTTCGTTACAGGGACGAATAGGCACGTACATTTTTTAAATTGTTTAACAGGTTATGACTTGTAGATAAAAATTAAGATTAAATTTTGAAATTATTGGTATTATAAGCTTTTAGATGTACTAAAGTTTAATCTTTTTCTTATCATTGCTATTAAAGAAAAAAATCGAATATATATATATATAGGAAAAATGTTCTTTTTAATATTCAACGATTTTAAATTTTAAATTCGATACTGCAAACATTTATGGCCGTATTCAAAATGCAATATAAAAAATATAGACCCGCCGAATTTTACCAGCTCATTTCATGAAAATATGTCCATTACGACCATCCCCGAAAATACAAGTGTGCGAAATGGAAATTTTCGAATTGGTTTTCGGAGGGTAATAGGGTAAAATTGCTAACTTCTGAACCAGTGGTCGGATTTTTGGGCTTTGTTGTAAAGCTCTTTGGAAGGCCTTTCAGAATCAATAAAGAAAAAATTAAAAAAAGGGAAATCGTCGAGCTCTCATTTCTCATAAAAATAAAGTCCCGCAAATTCACAAGATTGTAAGAAATCTCTCGAAAATCTCGCAAATGTGTAGACGTTTAATAATAATAAAATAGTTTTTAAAAACATAATAAAAAAATAAATTTAAACCCAATGAAAATGTGTTACTAATCAAAAGAAGTATTGCGTGGTTTTAATGTTTACTACCGGCAGAGGAAAACAATGAAGAAAGCTTTGCAAACTACCTGTTTTCCTCCCATCAATATATTAAAAATTCCTGACAGTACCTTATAGTTCTTTAAGAAAAATAATTTTACTAACATAACTAGTGTCAGATTTTTACATAAAATAATGAAAGTTGTAAGGAATAAAGTGCCTTTTAGAAATATTTTGAATTTGAGGTTTTGTTTATGTTGGTTTGTTTACAAAAAAAAAATCAAAATCCCGCTAAAGCCAAATTTAAACGCAGCATTACCGATATAAGGTTCTTTGATATCTCTTTCTATTTATTTATTTATTTATTTATTTATTTCTATATTACACTTTATTATAAAAAATTATAAAATAAAATAAATAATCGTAGAATGTACCAATTTTTTATTTTATTGGAATATACAAAATTTCTTACAGACTAGATACAAAATTTATTAATAACATATATGTGTATTTATAAAAAAGTAAAATTTTAAAAATTATTAATTATTATTATACAATAAATAAATAAATAAATAAATAAATAAATAAAATTTTATAAAAGATTTTAGAAAAACTGGAACTGACGAACCACCAATAATAATACCAATTTTAAATGACATTTTTTTAACAATCTATAACGTTTTAAATTTTTTTTACCAATCTTGACAATTAATCTGCTCCACAGAAACACTAGGCTTGAATGAATACACATAAGTCCATTTTAAGTTAGAAGCAACCTCCAAATCTTTGTTTTTATTGTCTCCAAAATAACACGTTTGCTTTTCCTTTTTGATTTGACAATTATCTATTTCGAATTACTCGCTGGTGGGATGTCAGTTTTTTCTAGGGAAATTACATCAGCATAGTTAACAGAATAAGAATTCTGAGGACAAGAAAAGCTTGCTCTTCAATTACGCACATTATTATAATTAACGGCAGCATTACTAACAAAATTATCACAGCTAAGGCCTATTATTATAACTTGCCAACAGCTAAAGTTAGGATGTTAACGGATAGATTATAAGTTTTTCTTTATTATAAAAAAACTTTAACCTAAAAGTCACCGATAAGCTAAAGGCAAGTTCATCTTACCTTTAACGTCAGGTTTATTCAGTTGTAGTTGCCATCTAGTAGTTTGTTGTCGGTTTCCTTGCTGTTTGGTTTATTTCTGTGTTCGGCGTCGACAATGTAAATTTTTTACAACAAACATTTTTATTTTTTACACAATTCGAAGAAATTTTGTTTTTCGTTTGTTTGTTGTAACTAAATAAATAAATAAATAAATAAAAGTACGTCGTTGCCACTACGTATTTTTATTAACCATTGTAATTTGTCAAAAGTAATCGGTTTTTGCTCTTGTAATGCCATATTTTCAAAAAACTTAATTTTATTTTATAAAGAAGTTGTAATAACCAAAAAAAGTTAAAGGTCACTTTATTCCTCACTTTAGCTAAAGTTACCTTTAACTAACATGCACCTTAAAGGCAAGTTATAATATTGGGCCTTAGTCTTGTAAATGTACAACATGTTTTTACTATACCCTTTTGCCTTGTATTTTAACCACAGCTTAGCAAACTTTAGTTTAATACATTTTGTTGTTGCCGTAATTGTAAATAGTAGTACTTTAACTATACAACATTTAACATACAAGGCTTATAAGGGTACTTTACTGCCAAGAGTAAAAACCCTTATTATGTTTTGGGGGGACAAATGTGTGGGAAAACATGTACACTGCTTTGTTTCAAAATATGTTCAGTGGAGTCTCAGACTTCTTTTATATTTTTATGAATAATTTACATTTTTTACATTATGAATGTTCTAACTATTTATTTTTTTCTATTTCAGTATTTCACTGGCAAGCAACAATAATGGGACCGGTAAGAATAGTATTTGATTTGCGTTAATAATATTGATGTTTTAGTTTAGTTTGTTATAAAAACAAAAAACAATTTTAATTAGTGACTTTGTGGGGAAAGAAAGTCTGTTTAAATAATCTTTTGTCACATATAATTAAATTCGAAATATTCCAAATCCATATTTCTTCATCACGTTACATTTTTGAGAAAATTGCGATTAAAAATTAAAAACCGTAATTTTGGAATTTTTTTTGGAAGTATACAACTAATTACCGATACAAAATTAAGCGCAATTTTAGAAAATTTGAAGTTGCAGATTTCAAAAATTGCATTGGTTTTTCTGAATTTTTTCTTCTTATTAAGTTGTCATGAAAATGAAATTCATAATTAAAAATGTCTTTCACTTTTTTTACACCTACAACTAAGAATTAAATTTTCATGATTATTTGAAAAGTATCTTTTCTATCAATATTAAAACCAATATGACTTTTGTAATCCGCAAGTCCGACTTTATTAAAATTACACAACTAAAGCCCTAGTGTCATATATGTACGATTAATAAAAGATATTATCGTACGTAACAAAACATAAAAACAATTTGTATAAAAAAATAATATAAAAATAAAAAGGATAAAGTAAAACTTTTTTGAATAATAAAAGTAGATACATAATAGCAGTACAATCATCAAATTTCCCTAGCATCACATATATTAACATATATACACCTATATTATATAAATTGATGACGGAAACCAACACAAACAAAATTAAATATATGTCGTTCACTCTGGCATATATGCAAGAGTGAAGCCACTATGTATGTTGCATTTTTTGACGATAAAAAAGGAAGTTTCCGTCCAGTTTTTCATATTGCCTTTAGAACTTGATAGAAACTTTGTTCTACGCATTGATGGGTATTTCCATCGACACTACCATTTAAATGACCGTCCCTATTTTTGTATGGAAAGCTATTATTAATCGAGTTTTATTTGGTTTACATTTAACAATTATGTTTTAAAAAAGACTATCAATATTGATAAATTTAATTTCTATTTAAATCCACGCAGGTGTTCTATAGCAACGGTGAGCAAATGCGGCCATATGTTAATTTATATGCGGCACCGTAGAAATTTAAAATTTATCTCTTAATTTTTTTTCTAAATTTCCACGTTATATTTAATATAACAATTTATTCTTGGCTACTTTCCCTCGCACTACGTGTATCTTCGCTTTTTGTACGAAAGGTAATAAAAATAAAGTTGAGAACTTTTATCTCACACCCTTTGAAAATTTTGTCTTTTTATTTTCATGAATATTGCTTTACGGCAAACAGTACTTGCAGTGCTTTGAAATTTAAAAGTATGTAAAAAATTAGTGTTAATTAACAAAAAAGCATTAAAATAACTGTCAAAATCTATAAGTTTGTATAACTAATCAGCGATTGAAGTAATTTAAAATTTTCCAACTTCACTTTTATTTAGTTTGACTGTTTAAACTATTTTTATGACTGTTTAAAATTTGTATTTCCCAAAAACTATCGTTAAAACAACTGTAAAATCTCTGGAAAAAAACACTCTTGGTGGTATATTTACAACGATTTTATACTACAAAGCGTGAACGACTTTTTCGTGCATTTACTTCCCGCATAAACACAGCTATTGTAAATTAATGAATCAGCTGATTTTTGTTTTGTTTTTTTTTTTATCAATTTGAAAACTTAAAATATCCAAAAGAATTTGAAGTTAACAAAAATGCCCATAATTCCGGTAAAAGATAAAATTATAAAGTTTTTAGTGCAAAATGCAATTGACCCAATAGAATTTGCAGAGATTCTGGGTTTGAAGATACGGTATAACTTGTAAAAATAAAAACCAAAAGTTGCTGAATTTCTCTATCGGTCCATCTTTTATTACTTATTTTTTCACGCTTTTGTTTTATGTTGGGTTTTTTTTTATTATTTTTATTCATTATTCAACTTTAATAGTGACCACAAACTGAAAATTAAAAAAATCAAACAATAGTTTTGTCGGTTTAACGATCAGCTTTTTTAGTATTGTAAATGTACAAAATGTATGTACTATACCTTTTTGTCTTGTATTTTAACCACACTCTAGTAAATTTGAGTTCTAAATATTTTGTTGTTGTGGTGTAGTAAATGGTAGTACTTTTACTATATCTACAACCTTTACAAGGTCCACAAGGGTACTTTACTACCAAGAGTGAAAACCCTTAATTTTAAAACATTCTAATATTTAGCGGTAATCGTTAAAGTCTGTTTGAAAATTACTATGTCTGAAATGTTACGAAATTTTTACAAATTAGAGAAAAATGTTTTTTTTTAACTTTTCAAATTCTCTTGAAAAATTAGAGAAAACAGTTTTTCGAAATTTAAAATTTTTGCGAAAAATCTCAAAAACAGCATTGTCAAAGAAATAAACATTTAAAACGCTTCAAAACAACAAGACTGACTAAGAAAAAATCGTTAGATTTCCCAAACTAAATCATATTTTTTTATATAATATAAATATGTATATTTAGAACTCAGCAAATTATTCTGCTCCAAAGAATCGGGCCTTGAACAACTTATTTTCCTTCATAACCCGTTCTACTTTATGTTTCAATAATAAGTAAGCCGACCTAAAAGGTACACACCGAATGTTTTAAATGTAAATTACATCAGATTTTGGTTTTAAAATTAAATTGCCTTTAAAAATAATATAGTGTGTACTTGAGATCCCATTTTCCTCGACCTCTCAAAAAGTTCTCTCGGCGTAGATACGATAACTCATGAAATTTAAAAAAAACAATTTTTTTTCTGTTAGTAGATGTAAAGAGTTGAAATTAGAATTTTTGGTGGAGTTGTGAACAAAATTCAGTTTTTTGTTAAAATTTTCGGCATCATAAAATAAATTCTGATAAAAAAATAAACAAAATTTTTCGTTCAAGGACTAGATAATGGTATTTGGAAATAAACTTATCATTTTCCAAATTTTAAATAAAACTGTTGTCTCGTCAATTTCAGCGACTTACACAAAGAATACAGATTCGTTGTCACGATGAATCTGTTTTTGAATTAAAATACCGTAAATTTTGATACGTAATAACCACAGGTCGTGGAATCTTCGAAATCGGAAAAATTGGTGATAATTAATTCTTCGTCTACTGCATTGGTGGTATAGTGTTTGTTTAGGGTAATTCAAGGCAATGTGAGACTTTTAAGAACCCTACCTTAAAATATTTGAGTTTTTGGAAGTACTCTGGGGACTCTTTAAAAAAGAATGTGATGTCATACATGTTCAGTGGAAGTAAACCCTAAAACCTAAAACAGATAAACGTATTGTAGATATTGTAGATGATTTATGAGAAAATAAATAAATCAAAAAATCAGGCATGTAAAGCAAATCGAAAATCGATCGGATTTTCAATGCTCAATATTTTACGATCTATACCCCAAAAAATATATGTAGGCTTTTGACAAAAGAACTTAAGTCAACTTAAGAAAACCACAAAATTTTGTAGGCAATAAGATTTTTGAGTACGCATTAGTAAATTGTAACGATTTTTTTTTGCGTTTTAAAGACGTTATATACAGTCAGGAGGCCCAAAAATCAATATTTTAAAAAATTTTTCTTGAGAAGACTTTTTAATTTATTAACGTAAACATACGAGGGCGGTCCCAAAATTATTCGACCTAACAAAGAAAACACAACAAATTTGGGAAAAGTTTTCTTTATTTTTCAATATAATCTCCTTTTTGCTCGATATACTTTTCCCAGCGATATTCAATTGCTTTGATATTCTGTTTACAGTAAAATTTGTCTAGCTCCTTAAAATAGCCATCAACCGCAAAAATTTGACAACCAAGCCATTTTTCAGGAAATAGAAAATAATGAAAATAATAAACTCACGAATAAGAAAATAATAATCTGCCGAATAAGGTGTGCGATGAAGCAATTCAAACTTCAATTCAAATTTACTGAGATCGTTTATTTTTGATGGCTCAAAAAAAAAAAAAAAAAACATACTAAACAACGTGGCGCCTTGAAACTTAAAACATATGTTTTATAAAGTTGCCATTTTTTTGGGACCGCGCTCGTGTATTATTAATTTCAAACTATATTTTAACAAATTTAAATTTGTAAAAATTGTTATTTTAAACTCCGCTATAGCTGATGTTTGGGAGAACCTCTAAAAAATGCATATTGCGGTGAGTAAAATCTCCCTGGATCATCTAAAATAAATAAAAAAACAAAAAAAATACTTCGTTAATATAATGCATTATCTTGTAATTGATCGAAGGGATAAGCAAAATCATAATAATTGACAAAATTGAAAATATTTATTCTTCTTCTTTAATGGCAAAATATTATACATTGAATATAACATTTATATTAACAATTCCATTGAATCTTAAGTCGAACTTAAATAGAATAGATTTCCATGCGTTAGAATCTTTTGCACTATTCCTCCAATCTCGTACACCAATTTTTTTGAGATGCTCGACCTTGTATTTCCAGCACAGCATAGGGCGCTCTTTCTTACGTATTCCCTCGGGATCACGATCGAATATTTCTTAGTTGTATCATTATCATCTGTGCGTACCACATGCCTTAGCCATCGTAGTCGATGTATTTTGATGCGCTTTACTATGTCAAGGTGAGCGTATAACTCGTAAAGCTCATGATTTATACGGTTCGATACTCACCATTAACGCAAAGTGGTCCATATATATTTCGAAGAATTTTTCTCTCAAACACTCCTAGAACAACTTCATCTGTTTGTGGAAGCACCTATGCTTCTGCATTTTGTAGAGCGTGAGTTTTGTCTGCCGAGAGATTGTCTTAAATCAATTGCTCAGACAAAAGTAGCATCGATTGACCATTATTACCCTTCGTTTTATCTCGAAACTGATAATATTGAGTATATTTATGGCGGTACCGAGGTAAATTACCTCTTCCACTACCTCGAAGTTGTAGTTACTGGCGTTCACAAATCGTTTTCCTCTCAAGGTAGTTTTGTTCGTTGACGCCATTAACTTAGTCTTGCCTTCATTTACTGCCAGACCCACTTTCGCTGATTTGTTTTCGATTCCTGCAGAGGTTGCAGTGTCGATGTCATCAGCATATGCGAGAAGCATATGTTGTTTGATGAATATTGTAGCGTTTAAGTTTACTGCTTGTAATCAGGATCTGGCGCAGTGTAAATATCTCCTCGGTGGTGGATTTACCAGGTTTTAAACCAGATTGATATGGTCCTATGGTGTTAATAATCTTGTATTTTAATCGTTCGCACAAAATGCTCGATAGTATTTTATATGCGAAGGGGGTAAACTAATGCCCCTATAATTGGCACATATTGTTTTATCTCCTTTTTTATGGACAGGGCATAGCAGACTCAGGTTTCAGTCATCGGGTATGCGTTTTTCCAATGCATGCTTCTTATCAGCTCATCGCCCCTCGCCTTAAGTATCCAAATAGGAAATACCAGTACCAAAGCCCTCTGTCTGGTGTTTCACTCTTTGGTAAAATTTTCGGACTTTTTTTTTACTCCTGTTCATCTCGATTTTTTCACACATTTGTTTTTGCTTGCATCGGAATAGACTCTTCTCTCTCTCCTCTTCTCCCTGTACCTCTCCCGCGCAGCTCTCGTTACTACTGAGTGCTGAAGTATCAAATATGCAGCGTTTTTCTCAGCAGTGGCGTTTCTGCACTTCAGATCGTACCATGGATTTTTTGGGGGAGGTGTTTGAAACCCAAGTACGGACTTCCATGCGGTCTCCATCCATGAGTGGATTAAGCAAGGGCGGTTATTTCCCTGACTCAATCTTAAGTGATTGTAGGGAATGTAACATGCAAGCGACGCCTAAGCTTCCTGTAGAGGCACACCTAAGTTATCTCGTGTCATTTTCGATCCGATGGTATCTTTCCTGCACTTTTGCAAAATGGTATTGATACTCTACTAAAGGCACTGGATTCTGTGTTTAGAATGGTACACATATGTACCTCTTTCCTGGAGGAAGGAAAATGTTGCTTTCGTTCCAAAGACTAGATCCAACGAGTTGCCGAAATCATATGGACCTATTAGTCTTACATCTTTTCTTTTAAAGACTATGGAAAGATTACTGGAAATTCATATTAGGTCTACTACTTTGAAACTATCCCCTACATGGTACTCAGTTTGCATATGTAAAGGGGGGAAAGTCGACTGAGTTGGTCTTCCATCGTCTTGTGGCGAGGAAAGAAAAGGGTATAGTATTGGGGAAATAGCACTTTGTGCTTTTGATAACACCGGTTATGACTCGATCACACTCCAACGCAGAGGCGTTGATTCTACCATTAGTAAATGGATTAGGAACATGCTAGGAAGTAGGGAAATAACTGCTACGTTAGGCACCTCTTCCCACAATGAGTTTTGTCTCCACTTCTTTGGTCTTTGGTTATAGATAACCTGCATCAAAAGTTACGACTGGTAAATTTGATAATATATCGGATATTATGAATAACGCTCTTAAGCTGATAACGAATTGGTGCAGAGAACATGATCTCTCTATTAACCCTAGTAAGACAATCTTGGTACCTTTCACATTGAGAAGGAAACCGAACTTAGGTGCTGTTATCATTATAGAAACAATATCCTGTATTCCAAGGAGGTTAAATATTAAGGGATTACTTTGGATGGTAAACTGACTTGGAATATTCATATGGATAAAACTATAAAGACGGCCACTAGAGCAATTTGGGCAACTAATGGTCTTGAAGGTAAAATTTGGGGTCTTAATCCTAAAAAGGCCATGTGGTTCTATAGGATGATAGTTAGACCGATAATTACGTATGCGGCAATTGTTTGGTTGCCGAAAACAATTCAACGGCTATATCTAAGCTTGCGAAGGTACAACACTTAGCTTGTTTACTCATCACAGGGGCTATGCGGACCTGCCCAACATTCGCCATGGAAGCCTTTGTTGGTCTAATCCCCTTCAATATCTTCATTAGAACTTCAGCAATATCGGCTGCACGTAGATTAAATTTTGAACATGATGATACTTTTTATGTCAAGGGTCATACGAATATCTTGAATTCGTTAGGGAACAAGGATTTCTTAAGCATGCCGACAGACCGGGGGTCATCTCAAGCAGGACGGAATGGGCAGCGAGTGGTCCAGTAGTGGACACTCGCAGTCTAAACTGGTATACTGAAGGGTCAGAAATGGACTCCGGTGTAGGAGCGGGGAACTTTGTTCCCAATGGGCAAGTGGCCAAGCTGAACTACAGGCTATACTCATTTGCCCTAGACTGAATATTGATAAGGGTCTAAAGGGCGCATATATTTCGATCTTCTCTGATAGCCAAGCAGCACTTCACGCTTTGTAGGTCGTGGACATTTACTTCAGGAATAGTTCTGGAGTGTTTTAATACCCTTCAACAGTTGGCCGCGCGTAACTGGGTTACTCCTTACAGGATACCAGGTAACGAGGTAGCGGACGAAATAGCTAGAATGGGTTCTTCCACAACTTTAGTAGGACCGGAACCGTACTGTGAGGTAAACTAGTCCACCATAGCAGCCTTGGTTAGGGAGGGAGAACTACCAATGGCAAAAGACATTTGGAACAATTCTTTGGGAATGAGACAGACGGAACTACTGGTGAACCCCTTTTCCAATGGAAAAGTTTTGGACCCTGGTAGGAACGACATAAGGTTACTAACAGGGTTTTTTACGGGACATTTCGGATTAAACTACTATTTGTAAAGGATGAATCTGTTGGAATCGCCTTTCTGTCGATTATGGAAGACATAGGAACAGAAAAAAAGTTTTGAATAGGACATTTTTAGGTCCAGAGAAGATTTGAAACTCTTCTCCATATTCTGTATGGAGAAGATGCGGAATGTGGCTAGTCTCTCGTCCACTGGCCTGAAAATGGAGACTAGGTGTTTCATTCTCCTACTAACCACAAAACCGCATCCGAATTCGTGCCTGGTCTCATTTTTATAGTTAATGGGAAACTCTCAGCGGCACAGTTAGCTCACCATCTTTAACGGGTGTTAGTGATGGATTCAGGTGGCACGTGAGCTAAGCTCCGAAGTCATGTGCGTGCATTTGGTCTGAAGAGGGACCAAGATAGGAGCTGGGATTTTCCAAGTCAAAACCGATCAGTCCGTTACTTCGTATCACGGTATTTATTAGTGAGAAATCTTGCTTACCGACTTTAAAGCAAAGTTTTGAGAAAAACACTGTTAAAGTTTCAAAAAAAGATCAGCTCTAGAGGGAGTAAACACTTTCGATCTGACCGACCAGGTCATCGACAGCCTCTATATGAACCAGCCAGCCCATAACAACTCATGATTTAAACAGGCTTTTATATCAAACACTAAGGAAAATTACTATGCGAAATTACTTTTCATAGTTAGTGAATGATTACCCGTACAAATTAAGAAATAGACGGAAAAAGATTAGTGTTTACTTTTCCTAGGTAACATTTAATTATGATCTCGAACCTGATAAATTCTAAATTTGTTTTTCATGTAATTTATAAATTTCATTATTTTCATTTGTTATTTGCGTTCTGTCTTATAAATGACATACAAAAATTAAAACTGAACAACTTAAGAATTATTGCACCTTACATTGCCGGTAATAAATAAATATAACATGGTTTTGACATTTGATGCAATATATGTGTATCTTTGGGTTAAAATATTGAGCTCGAAAAAGTATATAGTTTTACCCAATTGAAATTCCCATTCATCATCCCTTTCCTAAAACCCTATTTTGAACTCATATAACTTGAAATCCATGTTTAATTTTAATTTTTTAATACAGGCATTTCCTTCTTAGGGTCTTTTAAAAATAAAAATTTTGTTAAATTTTACTTATTTTAATTTCTTTTATTTATTACAGCCTGACAGCCCGTATCAAGGTGGTGTATTTTTCTTAACAATTCACTTTCCAACAGATTATCCATTCAAACCACCTAAAGTGGCTTTTACAACGCGTATATACCATCCAAATATTAACAGCAATGGATCGATTTGTCTCGATATATTAAGATCTCAATGGTCACCAGCACTTACTATATCAAAAGGTAAATATTTAATATTTTGAAAATGTCTAATTAACACAAATAACTAATATCCGCTTTTTCATTACAGTTTTATTATCAATTTGCTCTCTACTCTGTGATCCAAATCCAGATGATCCACTTGTACCAGAGATTGCAAGGATATATAAAACTGATCGGGAAAAATACAATGAGTTGGCACGAGAATGGACTAGGAAGTATGCTATGTGATGCGTTCCAGTTTGTATAATTGATTCGTCGTCGATGTCGTCGTTGTTGTTGTCGTCATCATCATCATCACCATCATCATTGTCGTCGTCGTTGTCGTCGTTGATGTTGTCGTCATTATTGTCATCATCATTAATCTTATTCTTATTTAAAAAATATTACAACTTGCCATCATTGTATTATTGGTGGTTGTTTAAAAATAGTTACAACATCTACAACTATAACAGCAACAACAACAACGATGATAACATCAACTATAACAAGATCAATAGCAAACACAACAATAACATCCATAATTTAATGTATTGATTGATTAATTTTGATTTGATATCATTGATGAAATGAATGAATGATAAACTACAACAACACACAATTGTTTTTGTAAAGATAAAAAAAGATGTAGAAGAAAAAGAAGATGGTATGAAGATTAAAATAAAAATACATACAAATTTAAAAAAATGATTTTGCTACTACTACAACAACAACTTAAAATTTAGCAACAAATAAAATTAAAACATAAAAACAGATTGTAAACGCTCTTTAAATAAAAACAAAAAAATAAAATTATATATTAAAAATATAAATACTATATACACACACACAAATAAACCACACACGATTTAAACAAACAAAAGAAAAAAAAGGGGAAAAAACATGATGACGTGAAAGATAAACTTAATAATAATAATAATATAAAATTCATTTATTCAGTTTAATTTACAAACAAAAGAAAACAATAAAATAAAATAGCAGTAAACTTGAAACGCAACTCCACTCCACTAATTCTCTTCCTATTTTTTTTTGATGTTGCAAAAATGGTCAGATTCTTCGCTCTCCAAGCAAAAACAAATAGGGGCTGTTATGTACAGTTTTTAAGAAAAATTGATTCATAGGGATTTCTTATTCGTAACACTACTAGACGAAGCACAAACTCTGCTTATCTTGTGAATATCATTTGCCATATTGATATTAACAATCTTAAAAAAAAATTATATTTAATTGAGCCTAATTTATATTAGCTCTTTCAAATACTTTTTTATTGTTTTATATATTAAGGGTATTGCACATGGTGGAAAACAGCTCAGTCTGTTATTTACACTTTCCCCGCCTATATTGTTTATGGCTTACTTTTTCTTCTTATGTCCCTGCAAAAAAGAATTCCATTCTAAAATGGAAGCTTTTAAGTAACATAATTTTTTTTTTAAATTTCACACAGACTTCAATGGCCTTCAATCGTAATTAAAATTATAATAATTAAGTTTTTTTTTTTTATTTTATAATACGCAAAATACTTTTTCATTAGAAAAGTAATAGTTTTGTATATTAAATTTGCTTCAAAATGAATTTTACTAAATTTTCACGTGCAATTTATCGTTAAAAATACATTTTTTCACGTGAAACCCTAACATCTTACTGTTGTTCTTGGTTCGTACACTACTTTATTTTACAAGGCATACCCCACAAAGTAAGTACCTAGAAAGACAAATAGGAAGGGCACAGTATTGGCACGGTGTCGAAATTATAACACCAATACACGCTTGGCCCATGTTAGTACATCTATGTATTTTAGAATTTTTAATTAAAAAAATCCAGTAGTGTGGTTGGTGAAGCATCTTAAAATTTTAAAAAGTAATATGAATTATTGAAATTCATTTTATTATTTTGTATTTTTAAGAAAATATTAATTTAAATATTGAAGACATATCGCTCATTTGTAAGAAGACCGGCATAACTCATAATGATGTAGAAATGTGGGTCACACCATCAAAAAATGGTATTGATATCTCTTTCCCTCATTAAATGGCGACTAAAAGTGTTTTGTATTTTAATCAGCAGTTAGGCTAAATTGAAAACTTAAAATGCAATTATCTCGAAATCGCTTTTTTGAGTTATGCCGGTCTTCTCGTAAATAAGCGATATATACATATTTATTTAATTTTTTTAGACAAGAGCTAGATTTTCTAAATATGTTTATTTTAAGCCATAAACCAATTTTAAATACGAACGCTGACTCAACACTGGTTTTATTTTTGCAAAAATTATTAGTTTTTGCTCAGAAACCTTGTATTGATTTAAGGTTTTTCTCAGAAACCTTGTGTTGACTAAAGTCAGCCGGTAGCAAGCTCTGAAAACCAACATCAGAGCGCACACTTTTGGGCTTAAGTGTTAGTCCTTTTTTCAATGAGTCGGTTATCTTCACTTCCGATTTTTCTTTTTGAAACTAACCTAATTTTTATGAGATTAACATAATTAAAATCATTTTTTAAAAACGAACGGTAAGCTAATATTATTCTATTGATAAAATTCAAAATTAAATGACTAGATAATTTTTAAATAAAAATAATAAAAATTAGTGAAAAAAAAAGGAAAACATATCTTTTCAGCTACATTTCTATGGGCATTCACACATGCACATATTGTATCAAAGAAATGTATATATAAAGATAGAGCAATGTGCATAATTGCTTTAGTGTCTATACTTAGAAGTAGATGGCGCTCAAGTAAATAAAAAACAATACCCTGCGCCATGCTTAGGTCGGCATGGCCTTGGATTTGGCTATTAATTATCTTAGGAACCACAAATATGACATTTAATACATATTTAAAATTCTAGTACATTAAGCTGTCACTAGCAGACTTATTTAATAATATTAAAGTCAATTTTTGAAATGTTCGACGTTATAAAAGCATTTGTTTCGCATTTTTATGTTAAAAATAAATTTTCATAGATCAAAATGGTATTTTTTCTGTAAATTCGTATAATTTTCAAGTATTGAGGCATTGCAAACTGCATATTAATGTTAATTCTTTCTTTCAAAAAAAATAAATACACATACGATAAATTGCAATACTGTGTTCTCAAACATCTAAATGACTATCGGTTTAGAAAATTAAAGTATAATATACACATAAAACAAATATTTTTGTATAGTTTTTGGCAAATATTCTTTTATGTTACGAAAGAAATAGAAAATCAGTAATACCCTGTTACATATTGTAGCAAAATATGCCTAATAGGGAGAACTTATTTTCAGATGCGCCATCTATTGGGAAATAGTTTCAACTAATGTTCTTTAATAAATGAATGTCTGTATTTTATATGATGTTCAGAATATCGGAACGCCTTTATCGCAATTTTCTGCATTTGATTTCGAAAATAGTTTGGGTTATTTAAATACTATTATAACATGCCTGACGAATCCTATAGAACAAATTTACAGAAAACAGCAATTTTTCATGCATATAATAATTTATCAAATAAAATTCTATTGATATACCCGCTGAATAGAATTTCATAAAGAAATAATATCTGGTAACTTTTTTACAAACATTTTGTAGAAAACCGCACTGGCACAGCACGTTTTGAATAGTAGAGCAAAAAAAAAAATATTTATTTTCCAGTATTGTTTTTTTTATCGTCAGCAATTTCTACCTGGGAAATGGTAAAATAATTACAGCCATTTAGTTGATTCTTATAACAGTCTTATAAGAACATTTTTTGTTGTTTTACATGTAACTTTAAAATTATTTATAAGTTTTATTTATAAGTGCCCAGCAAAACCACACATTACTAAATAATGGGAAAGTAATGTATAGCCATAGGGGCCGATGGATTACTTTACACCTTACTTCATTGATGAATTTTTCTGTATACACCCATTACTTTAGAGGTGATAATGTAAGGAGTTACTTATATGGTTACGAGAATGGAAAAAGTAATGTGTCTAAAAATAGATTTTTAAAAAGAGTATTTTTATAAAAAATTATTAAAAATATTTTATTTAAATTATTTGTTATAAAAATAATATGGTCAAGATGAGATTCGAACCAGGGAAATCTAGTTGCCAAGAGCTCTACCCACTGAGCTATTGACGCATATAGTATTTTATTGCTTTAAACTTAAATGAATTGTTGCGCTTCGTTTTTTCGCTAGTGTTATCAAAACAAACATACATTACCCTTTTGCTTACAAAAAAACACAATGTAATGTATCTAAAAATAGATTTTCAGAAATATTTCAATTATTACTTTTCATTTATAAATCATATATTACGTAATCAATAATGAGTAACTTATTAATTTAAGCTTGCAAATAATGAAAAAGGTAACGAGCTATCATTACAAGGTAATGCATGAGAATATCGCACCTATTACCAAAGTTTTGCTGGGTGTGTTATAAAAATCAACAAAATGTATATGTACATGTCAGTTAATATTTAAATTGATAATATAGAATTAATATAGAACATTCACTTATACGTTCCTATGAAGATTCTGCGTCATTGGTCGTAAATATAATATATGTATATACAAAATTTACATGGTAATTATAATTACCAGATCACTAAGAAATTGTCGTGATGTGTGTGTGTATCAGAATCATACAAAACTATTTTCTTTAATTTCATACAAATATAGACTACCTATGCCAGCTAAGGCAATATATTCTCTAGTATCTTTTTATGTGCGTTATTTATTGTATTCCCCTTAAATTGTTTACTTGTTTTTACTACGTTTTGTACTCGAATTGATTTAACCAAATCTAATAACTAGAAACAATTGTATTAAAAAAATTGGCAAACTTCAGGTCAAAAATGAATTTAAAAGAAAAATTCAGTAACATGAATAATAGGTTTGTTTTTTCGAATTTTGTATACATATTCCATACAAATTTAAATAGATATAGATTTGCTAAGGAGTTATAGATTTAGCTACTTAAAAATTAAGAATGAATAAAAATGCTGTCAAGTCTTGGAAATTATTTGATATTCTCTTTTAAATGTAAACAAAAATATTTGTCATAAAAATGTATGAAATTTCCGTATTTTTAATTTGACAAAATATTAAAAACAACAAAAGCTAACAAACGAATTGTGTGTTTATAGGTAAAGGTAGAGCAGGGCAAACAATATAATTGCTCTATTTCGCGTTTCCGCGAAGTCTATATGCGAAAACAGCTTTCGTACAAAGGCGGCCCCAAATACTCAAATTATTTTTGTTTACAAAAAATAAAGAAAAGTCAGGTAAGTAGGGATAGTCGTTTTCTTTAAAAGTAGTTATAGGTATAAATATAAAATTCG
This sequence comes from Eustalomyia histrio, assembly GCA_949748255.1. Lineage (NCBI taxonomy): Eukaryota > Metazoa > Arthropoda > Insecta > Diptera > Anthomyiidae > Eustalomyia > Eustalomyia histrio. Next base: position 131,949,439 of record OX456523.1, read on the forward strand.
AAAAAAACAAACCTAATATCAGAGAAAGTAAAATAACAACTGAAGGAAATGCAACTCTGTCAATTTTAGTGCGGCCCTCAACTGGGGGAAACGCAACTCTTTGTCGACTTTAGTGCGGCCCTCATTGAAATTTTAATTTCGTCTTTAAATTCTTAAAATTTTATATATTTGTTAAACAGTTTTATAGTTGATCTTTATTGTTGTTGTGTGATGGGTTATATTTCGGCTTAAGACCATAAAATTTAAAAAATAAAAACTAAATTTCAGTTTTTAAATGTGTTTATTTTTATATCGATATTTCGAATCAGCTTCGCTGTTCATCTTCAGGAAATAAATTTAATTATCTGTCCATAAAGCGTTGAGTTGAAAAAATGTCTGTATAGCTTAACGTTAATTTATCAACTTTTAGTTTATGGACAGATAATTAAATTTATTTCCTGAAGATGAACAGCGAAGCTGATTCGAAATATCGATATAAAAATAAACACATTTAAAAACTGAAATTTAGTTTTTATTTTTTAAATTTTATATATTTTTCTAAAAGTTTTAGATTATTTTTTTTTGTACAAAATTGGGTTAAGTGAATCCCAATAAGCATTTGGAAGACACATCAAACTGAAGACTATCAAAGCAAAATTTTGTACATATCATCCTTTTATTTTCTAGAAGATATATCTGCAATATTGATAAACAATTTGTGTAATTTAAAAAAAAAATATAAATAGTTTGGGAAATTAAAGAACACACAATAAAATTAAAAAACGGCAAGATTTATGCATTATTTTGCGAATTAAACTGCGAATATTCAGAGAAGGTTAAATTGAATTGCATTAATTTAAAAAGTCATTGCAAAAAAACTAAACTTTTGCTTTTTTAGACAAGAATGTCAAGGTGGCAAAAGAAACATACGGAATGTGATTAAGGTATCATCAACTGCGATTATATAATTCAGAGACAAAATTAGTCGGAAATTTTATGATTTATTAATCTATTTACAATAAAAGATGTTGAAAAAGTAAAAAACGTGTTTTTTTATCTTCTATGTTACTTTTAAATTATATAAAGGCAATATCTTATTCGTAACTTTCAACTGATATTTTGGCGATATATATTCTATCGATTTTTTATCTTCAAGAAGAATCGATTTCGTATTGCCTAGATGTATTGCTTTCGGGGCACGTTTCTACCTAGCAATACAATTGGGGAATCTTCTTCGTATGGCTATGTTTTCTGGGATGTTACAAAAGCACTAATACACAGAGAAAACTGAATATATCGGACCAGAAAACAAACTAAAAGGAACATCGAAACTATTTCGAATCCGTTGAAATACCTAAATGACGGACCGATATGTCGGGTGAAAAATGGAGTAAGTTGAAAGTCCGTCAATGACGGACCGTTTACGGATCCGTATTCGAACCGTTTTTTCAAGAAACGGTACAAAAATCTGTAAAATTTTTTATGTTGAACAACAAAATTTAGTTTTTTTATTTAAATTAATTTAAAAAGATATAAAAGAAAATAAAACAATAAAACTTTTACAAAATAAATTGCTATATTCATCTCCAGCGCAATTAGCGTCTCTGTGCATTGCTGCGGTTATGGCCCATTGAAAATCATGAAAAAATAAAACAAAGTTTAAATTTAGGTTTAGTCGGTGGTATTTAAGATATGATGTAGCGCACAATGTAAGTTTGCACATTTTTCAGAAAATCTTATATAAACTGTCAGACAACAATTTTATTAGCAAAACTGCATAAATTTGCACACATCATCGCAAAACTTGTTTTAAATTTCTTAAATATTTACCTCATGGATATCAAAGTTATTTTCGCTGTACGATGGTGGTAAATACTTTGAATGTTAGAGATCTATTTTTCTTACCCTTAACGCGATGATCACAGATATAAGTATTTTAAGTATTCGTTTTTGACAAAACGAATTTAAAAGCAACGAAAGAAAAAATTATGAAAATCGGGGAAGTCCGTATTTAACGGTACATAAACGGATACACCAAAACGAAGTTAAAACGTTTTGTTTTCGAAAATTCAATATACGTTCCGTTTACGTACAAGCTTTGATGGATACGTATTTACGGACCGTAAACGTACAGTATAAGCCGGATTCATGAATCCGTACGTGTCGGAAAGTCCGTAAAAATGTTTCTTGGGGAGATTGCAGAAATTCAACTTGAAAAACAAGTCGGCTAAAACTAATTAAACAGAAATAACAAGTTCATTTCTTGGAGTGTAGTTTAAAAACTAAAAATCATACTCATATTCTGTAAACCCATATTGATGGGATGTGATCACCATTATTAATAAAATACTTTCTTTTAAGATAAAATGTAATATCTAACTTAACATCATAATGCCCATTTCCTGATTTTTTGAGTTTTAAATTTTTCCATCAAATTAATATTACACTCACCAAAAAAAGTCCGTAATGGCAACTGAAAATTTCGCTGTTATTACGAGAAATTTTGCTAATTTGAGCCCAGCGGTATTTTTTGCTAATCTTAGCAACACATGTCATGTAGTACAATAAAATTAGTAGCCGCTACTACTAAATATTATTAATATTTTATTTTATTTTTTTCAAAAAATATTTTAGAAAAAATTAAAAAAAAGGGCTAAAAATTGTAAAAACATAAATTAATTTATCATTTTGTTTTAATTTGCTAATTTCTGTTTTGAAAAATATTTTTGGTCAATTTTCGGTATCTTCACTTCAGATCCCTTTTTTTAACATTGTAACCCTTTAAGGCAATTAAAGTTTGTAGGTGTAAGTTTTAATTATTAGAAATAAAATTTCCTTCAATATCCACTTTTTTCAAATTAGTAAATTTTTTTTGGTAATTTTAGCAAATCGGGTTTCAAAAATTTGTAATATGGTTTCTGAAATTAACAACAAAAATTTTTAAATATTCTGTAAAAATTCTGCAATTTGTAAAATGTAAATAATAATTTTTTTACTAAAAGTCGGTACAAAAATATTAAAGTGAGATGGAAAACTGTTTACAATTTTTATAATAACTTCTTTTTCTGAGTCTACATACTATATTGTAATTATAAGCACTTTTTCCACTGAAAGAGGATATTTGGAAGGACTTTTTCGAAAAAAATTATAAAAAATATATTATAACTTCTATTCGATGGCCTTTTCTGTCACACCAAGATTTCATCATTCGGTCACTATTTTAGTTACATGGAGTATAAGTTCTTGAATTCTTTTTAAGAGCCTTTATATCTCTACTATCCGAAATGTAATTTCTACATCTGAATCAAAAGCTGATTTATATGAAGTTAAGTTCCAAATATTTTCCTTTTTTCACAAGTTTGAAATCGCACACATTTGGTTAAAATATAAAACCCAATTCTAATACTGGCTTTTAGAAACTGGCTTTTTAGTAATAATTTAAGAATTTATACTCCACGTAACTAAATCAGTTTCTGACCGAATGATGAAGTCTTGGTGTGACAGAAAAGAAAACAACAACAAACAGAACAACATCAAATCAGAATGCCGAGCTACCGGAGGAGGCTCTAACAATATATTGGGAACTTGAATTTAATGTACAAATATATTATTCAAAGTATTGGCCATCGATGGCCACAACTTTTTTGCATCTTTCTGGCAATTTTTGGACACCAGCTCGTAAGAACGCAAAGTCTTTTGAGACAATCAAATCATCGACAAATTTTTTGTATTTTTCATATTAAGTGAACTTCTGCTGGGACAGGCCCTGTGTCATCGACAAGTATAAGTCGGAAGGAGCGATATCTGGAGAATACAGCGGATAAGGTAGGACTTCCCATTTCAGCGTTTCCAAGTAGGTGTTGACCGGTCATGTTACATGTGGCCAAGTGCTGTCAAGCTGCAAAATCACTGTCGTGCTTTTCATCGCATTCCGGCCGTTTTTGGTTAAGTGTACGGCTCATGAGTTGCGTCCGATAGAGTTCCCCTGTGATCGTCTCATTCGGTTTGAGCAGATCACGCCTCGTTGGTCCGACCAAATACAGTGCATAAGCTTTATGCCAAGAATATTCGGCTTTCCAAAGGATGTTTATGGCAAGTTGAAAACTCATGGCTTTTTGCGCTTGGGGTTGCCATAATGGATCCACAGTGATGCTTTTTTGGCTTTCGAGCGATGTTCGCGCGGCTTCAACTCGTATGGCACCCAGTTTTCTTGCTTTTTAATCAATCACATGGCTTTTAGGCGTTAACTGACTGGCGACTCATCCACTCCGAATGATTCTGAAAACTCCTGAAGCGTTTGAAATTCAATGATTTCAATTCATCTACACACTTTTTGGTTTGAACTGGCCGTTCCTTATCTTTAAGTTCAAAAAATCCACTTTTAAAACGACCAAATCACTTTATCTGCTACAAAATTTGACATGTTCGATGCAATATTTAGTATTGCTGTTTTCGCTTCAACCAAATGGAACAAAGTGCTAAAGACGATCATGCACAATACATAGGTTTTAGAATACCCGGAGTCCCCCATTATTACCATGCTCCTGTCGAAAGTTCTAAAGTGTACCTTATCAATGAGTTAGTCCATACTCCATGTAATACATATTCTAGGGGAGACTTTTCATGTTTTTGCCCCTTCAAGTAGGAATTTAGCTAATTTGAGCCCAGCGGTATTTTTTGCTAATCTTAGCAACACATGTCTGCTGAAGTGTAGTACAATGAAATTTGTAGGAAAAATTAGCTGCCGCTACTAAATTTTAGTAAACTTTCTGTAAAGTGGAATTTAAAATCTGTTTGCTAAAATCAGCAAAAAAATTTACTACATATTATTAATATTAGTACAAAATTTCCAATTTATTTTTTTATCGAGCATCAAAATTTTTTAATTATTTTTTTATATTTTAGACAAAAAAAATGAAAGGCTTAAATATTTTTCCTTCAATATCCACTTTTTTAAAATTAGTAAATATTTTTTGCTAATCTTAGCAAATCGGTTTTCAAATATGTGTAAAATGATTTCTGAAACTAGCAACAAAAATTTGTTAATATTTTCTAAAAATTCTGTAATTTGTAAAATGTAAATAGCAAAAATATTTGCTAAATAATAATTTTTTTTGCTACTACCTTTTTTCCTGAGTGTACGCCGGAGGAGGAACCTACATACCAAATTTCAACTTTCCAGCTCTAGTAATATATATTTGTATCACTCACCTCAACTAAGCATTTTTTATTTAAAACCCACATAAGTTTAATGTGTTTAATGACCATATATGGTCATTTCGTTTGTAACATGTGGAAACATAGGTTTAAGACCCCATAAAGTATATATATCCGTGATCCTTATGCAATTTAAGTCGATTTAGCGATGTCCGTCTGTCTGTTGAAATGGCAATCACGGCGCGAAGACGAAAGCGGGGGTACTAATTTTAACCCAGAATATTGGACATCCTCTCGAGCAGTTTGCTATTGAAAATGCCCAAAATCGGTCAAGCGGTTAAAAAGTTATGAGTGAAAATGTGAAGGTTCCTCTAATTTTTCCATGCAAATTGGTGTATTTTAGTACAATTTAATAGCAGCGACTGGTACATACATAATATATATTCTCACATTTTTTCACTAGTCGCTTAGTGGTGAATAATATTTTGTATTCACCTCAAATATTTTTCACCTCAGAAAAATTTTTTCTCCTCAAATTTTTTTCCACCAAAAAATGTGTTTACGCATCCAAAAAAGTTTATTACCTCTAAAAATTTTCCCACCACCATAATTTTACTTCAAAAGCTTTTTACATTATTTGTATCAAAAACAGTAGAGAACATTTTTTAAGATATTGGTGGAGGGTATTAAAAGATTCGGCCCAGTCGAATTTAAGCCTTTTGTTACTTGTTTTTTTTAATGAAATGATACAAAGCCTATGTCCGTCGTTAAGGACAACTGTAAATATTGGAAGAAACAATTTTGAAATCAGATGAGTAGTTAAGGAGATAACCTTCTACAAACATAGATAGAACACAATTTTTTTTTAGTGCCCTACATTTACAATACGAATAAACTGTCAAATGGGAGTATGGTTATTTTATTTTTCTATGGAAAGGTTTTTTTTATCATGATGAAAAAAATAAATTTTTCGTAGTCACTTTTAGCCGAATAATAATAAAAAGGTGGTCACGGTACACCTGTGTCCAAAATTGTTTTTTAATACTAAATGCTAAATAATAAGCTATAAAATAAAAATTTGAAATAAATCATATCGTAAGTTTGTATGTGTTTTATTTTAAATTAAAGTTCTCAACCTCTAAAAAACACCCTTTACTAGTGGCAGCTTGTTGTGTGAAACGCTCGTCGTTAATCACCCCAATAGTACTATTGACATCATTTTGACGTTTCTCTGCAATAGATTTGATATTTGCTACCGTAGGTATTACTGTTGCTAAAATAAGCTTTCATTTTATTTAACATAAGCTTTTTTTAAACAAATCAAATGTTAAATTAAAATTGTTTCTGTCTGTTATATCAATAAAAACATATGCTAACTCAATTGTGTACTAATTGTTGTTCCTTTTTTGTTTGTTTGTATTTTCATTAGAATAATAATATTATTTTTTTCGGACAGCTTTCTTTCTGTGTAGAAAATATATTGCCATCATCTAATGTATGCAGAAAGCCAGAGAGAGATTTCAATTTCTATCGAAACTGTAATATTTTTAGTCGCTTTCGATCGTTACAACGGTTCACTGACCAAAGTCAGCGACTTAAAAAAAAAATTGTGATAAAAAAAATACAAAAAGAATTTGATAAATTTATTTGAAAAAGTGTCAAAAAATAATTTAGAAAAAAGAGAATTTGGAATAGCAAAACTAATTTGCTAAATTTCAAAATACATATGTAAGTTAAATGAGGTGCAATATATTGAATAATTAAAAAAAATTGTGCAACGTTTTTCTATATTCTGTATAAACAAGTAAAAAACTGTAGTGATGAGGAAAAATTCATCAAATTATTATGCAAACAATTAGTTTTATTTGTGGTTTTTAATTTTTTTTAAGTTCATCTTTTTCTCACGTGCATGTGCTATTTTTTAATTTGGTATTGGGCATATTCGGAATGTTTTTACTTTCCACCAGTGCTGCCACCAGTAAAACAGATATTAAATACAAAGCAGTAAGGCAAAAACTATCCAAAACAATATGAAATTACTTAAAAAAAATTTGTATACAATTTTTTATATCAAAATTTCATACGTCCACATTAGGGTGTCCTGATAAAAAAATGTAATATCACCAGAGAACTGCAACTGCTAATTGCAAAACGTTTATACGCAATCAACATCAGAATAAACATTCGTCTGCGTTCAAGCGCTTCTTGCATTCATGCTTCTTGTTGCTTCTCTTATTTATGAGTATGAGTTTTTTCATGATTAAACCCAAATAAAAACAAAATAATTTCATAACAAATAATGGAATTTTTTAAAAAATAATTATTTATTTATTTTCATATATATTTTTTTTTATTTACCAAAAAAAAAAAAAAATAAAGAAAAAAGTTGCAATTCATATTTCATTGCAAGTATATTAAAAATAAAATCTAACTTATGCTTCGATTTATACACGAAATGTATAAATATAAAGCACTTCATATATTATTCAGCGTACGGTTTCTCAAAAATGTGAAGTTCACTACACGTGAAGTACTACAAGTTCAACGCCTTATTTTGTTGAGTGATTAAATGTGAGTAAAACGTGTTCGATAGACGATTCAAACTGATCCGAATTGCGCGTTCAGTAACATGATGCTGGTTATATTCAACAGTGAGTGACAGAGTTGAGTGATAAAATATGAATAAGAATCGATTTTGTAAATCACTTGGATAAAGTAGGTGATTGCTCGTGTTGAAACATCTGTTCGTTACGTTATTTAAAATTATGTACATACATATTAGAATTTCATAAATCACTGCGCTGAAAAATGAATCACTTGAGATGTCAAAATCATGATTTGAATTTTTTGAGCGTTGGTTTAAAATTTCTTTCAAACTATTTAAAAACACACAATTTGTAATAAATTTGCAATAAATATTGGCGCATAATCATACCCAGCAAAAAAATGGATGTCATTCTGTGACTATAACTTCGTTCATTGCATTCTTTTATGATTTTTCGGTGTTATTCTAAGGCACTTCCAAAGAATTTATGTGTTCATATTTGAAATGCATTGATCTGGATATAAACCCGATGTATATAATAAAATATCACTCTTCATTACTTCTAAAGCATAAGTTATAGGATATCGTATATTTTTGTTGGAATCTAAAGCATTTATTCAAATTGAGAAAATAGTTCTGATGAACTTTTTTAATATTTTAACAAACCCATTTTTAATATTTTAGTTCAAAATTTCATAAGGGTTAGAATTTATGCAGTTTTGCAATTTTTATGAAAGTTTTGAAATATCAAGAAAAACAGATTTTGTAACCTTTAACTGAAACTAGCTGGCCTGTCATTTGCATTTTTTCAGCCTTAAATATTTATGACGACGCAATTTGTGCATTTTTGCATTATTTTTATTATTTATTTCTACACCATTTCCAGTTTCAATTCAGAATTTACCAAAATAATTTTAAAATTGTGTACAAATTATTTAAAATGTTTTAAAATTGTGCAAAAATTATTTAAAATTGTTCAAAAATATTTTAAAATTGTACAACCAGTTTTTAAATTATCCAAAAATATTTTAAAATTTGTCTAAAAATTCATTAAAATTTTTGAAAAATTTTTCAAAAATGCTTTTTCACTATTGCAGAACTATTTATTTGTTTTAATAAAGAGTATTTGTATATCAATGCATAAATTTCGCTTCTTTAAACTTATTTTACTGCATTTTTATGAATTAAATTATCATCAAAGCTTAAATACTACAAAGTATATGAACATTTTCCACTCATGCATCAGAATACCTAATAATTGTATTATCATAGCTTCCTTAGAGTAAAAATTAAAAAAAAAATAGTAATGCTAGTAGCTACATTTGAATACTTCCATCCTATGACACGCTAATGTTAAATTCATCGATGAAACCATCAGAAAAGAAGTGATGCCTTTACCATAGTAGTGATGCTTTTATTGCTTCTTTGGCAGCTTCATTTTTGCTGGGTAGTTAAAATAAAGTATACTTTAAGAGTTCTAAAGTCGACTTTTCTTAAAAGTATACTTTAGGCATACTTTAGACAAGTAAAAGTATACTTTAATCGCTAAAGTCTGCTTTAAAATTAAAACTAGCTGAAGTTGACTCTATCCAATTTAACAACACACAACAGCTGTTTTCCGCCAAGAAAATTTTTGTGAAAAAAAAATGTTTGAATCGCAAATTATTAAAAGGAAAATTATATCAATAAATACGATATTTTGCATAACATTTATTAATAAAAATACACTTTTCAATCTTTTTTTTTAAAGGTTTTTCCTTTTTACATTTTGCAATTGCAAATGTTTTATTTACACACTTTTCATTTTTTCGGCAAATATAAAATCAGCTGATCAATGTTGCCACCTGCTTCTTTTTTGGTACAAAATGTATGCGGGCATTTGGTGCATTTGATGTGATACCCATTTAGAGCCGGTTAAACTTACAACTGGCTTTAATTCTGACTATAATAGCAAAATAGATAATAACAAGTTTTTAATTAAAAGTTGTTTTAAAAAAAGCCGACTTTAGTGCGGGACTATGATTATTAAGCAGTTTTTCATTTTTTTTTGTTCTTGGGTCGATATGTCGTGGAAATAGTAAAAATGTCTCTGAGAAAATCTTAAAAATTAAAAAAAAAAGTCAAAAATTGCACCATAAATTTTTTTGCGGGTTTAGGTTTCAGGCGGTTTAAATATTTACATAAGAAAAAAAATGATTTTTAAATATCCAATAGCAAAAAAGTAGGGATAAATGTAACAATTTAAACATAAATTTCATATATGTATAAATGCAGGTAAATTATTAAATATTGAGCAGAATCATTTTTGTTTTTTTCATTTCCAAAATTAAATTATTTGCATTTGTGATGTGTAATATGGCTGAAGTTCACTTTCTCGTGAGTTGTTCAAAAAAGAAATAAATACCCGATCTGGAATAAAACAAGAAAATGTTTTACTATTATTTTAATTTGACAATTAAAGTGATAACGTAAAAGTCTAACGCAATGACGTAGTGATTTATTATATTCGATTTGTTTACACTCGAGTTGACGTTAGAAAGTAAGGTGTAGGTTAGGCGTTGAAGACAGGGATTTACAAAATTTGGGTATTAGTGTATAATTAAATCAAGAAGAAATTGATTCTGTAGTTCCCTACCAGCGTTTTAATTCCTACCAGCGTTTTAATTTGGAAATAAAAAAAATTTGAAATTTTTGCAAAAAATTTGTATCAAAATTTGCACAACAACAAAGTAGTCACAAAAAACTTTAACGTTTTAGTTATTCTGCTCATATGAGATTAAAACAAGCATGAAAATTCAAGTTTAAATTTTAAAGGCAAATGTGGCTGTAGAAGTCAGTGTGGCCATATATTTTTTTCGAAAAAACTAAAAAAAAAATTGTTTTTAGAACAAAAAATTGTATATAAAAAAATCGATAATATACAATACTTTTTGAATTCAAATTTATTTTATTAAACATTAAAAACATAAAAATATAACATAAAGCATTTGATTGTATATACACAGAAACAATAATTTATGATGTATGCTTCATTTTAACTTAATTAACAAAAAATTTATTTTATTTTCTCAAATTATGAGGGGACAACGTGATTTCAGACTCTTTAAGATATGGAAAAAATATTGACTATCGATAGTATTTTTCCACAAAAATTTGATACTAAATTTTCAGAACGAAATTCCTAATATTTCCAAAAGTGTAGCCCTTTGTACTAAATCTTTAGTCTCATTGAATGTTTTTCTGTTTTTTAAAGTATCTTAACTGCGCTGCGCTGAATTAAGTTTTCATCTAGATGGAACAACAAAATCTGTGAAAAAATGTTATTATAATATTGTTAGTTTTTAGTAGTGTTTCCAATTATTCGGCCCTGCCAGTTAATCGGTTAGGTCATTATTTGATATATGAAGAAAATTGATTAATCAATTATTCAGGTCGATTAATCGGAAAAATTGGCGATAAATCGATTAATCGTTTTGTGAAAAATAAATGTATTTCTTGCATCAATAAAAACACAAAGAGCTGCTTTTTGCTGAAATATTAATTTGAGTCTAAACACTCAAAGTTTATTTAGGACAATTCAAAGCATCTGGAGATTTTTTAAAGAATCATGCCTTATAATCGTGTTTTTTTCAGAGGAATCTGACGACTCTTTAAAAAAAAATGGAGTGAAAGTAAACCTTTAGAAGCGCAGTGTATATAGTGTTTTACTGAAGTGGGACACTTTGTCGAAGAAAATTGGTTTTTATTTTCTTTATACTGACACTGTTCAGAATAAAAAAATGCCTAAATAAACAAGAGCTGCCTTCAAAAAAAATACAATAAATACAATAATTCTACTGAAGTTCCTACTTCATCAAAATTTGTTGACAAATCAAATTAGAAACAAAATTCCATGTTATTTTTTAGTTTTTATAAATATTTTCATAAAATTTTAAATAAACTGTTTTAAGAAATTACAGTTTTTGAATTTAAAGCAATTTTATATTATTTTTTAACATAGTAACGTCATAGTGCTTGTTAGAAATATATATTTTAATAGGTTTTTTGTTAAGGCTCTGCTTAGAAGCTCTAGCTTTTCAAAAACTTCGGGTTCTGATGAGATCTTTTGTCAGCTCGAAATACATGTATACGGACACTAACATAACATATAATTTTATGTTATTTAAAATTTATTTTTTAAAGGAATTGAAACAAAAATAAAAATTGTCTATCATATTTCCTAAAGCTGTATATAACATTCGCTTTGATTCAGTCGATTTGAAAAAAATTTGATTGTATTTTAGTTGATGTTTTTTTAGGATTTTCTTGCCAAAGTTAAGAAAATTAGGAAGTTTTAAGAAAAGTAACAGAAAAATTAATATTAAAAATTTAACCGGTTAATCGATTAAAGTAATCGATTATTCGGGTCGAGTAATTATTTAAGTTTTAAATTATTTGTTACGACATTAACCGAAATAGAGACTATTAATTGAGGAATCGGTTAATCAGTTAACCGAATTGGAAACATTTACAAAAACAAAGCAAATAAACGATTTCTAGCTAGGCTGATACATGTATTTCGATACGGCAAAAGATCTCTTCAGAATTCAAAGTTTTATACAAGTAAGAGCCTCTATAAGAAGGCAGAGCCTGAACAAAAAAACATATTAAAAAAGTATTTTTTGTTACATTTTTAACTTCTTAGCAATCAAACGCACGACGTGTTTTTGTCATCTGACTTGTCAAATTTTGTCACTGCAAAATCAAACATGTCGTGTAGTCCAGTTGAAACATTGTCAGATTCAAAATACATTTGTCTGTCAGACGATCTTTTTTCAGTTAGAACATCTTATATTTCTAGCTGTCAGACAACTAACAACAGCTGTTTTTGATTTCAGAAACAAACAAATTAAATAAAAATAAAAAAATTAAAAGCAAGAAACATCGTTAACAAAAATAAAAAAATTTAAAGGGAGAAATAAGGAGTGAAGATTTTTTTTATACCATATTTTATAATAAAGAATATTTGTTAATATTTTGCAGTTTAGTTGGCCAAGAGAAGTCGTAATGCAAAAAACTATGAGTGCCTTCAATCATTTTGCTGCTTTTAATTTATTATTTTTTTAATTCATTTAATTTTTTTTTTCTTTTAAGTATCCCAATAATTTTATTTTTTGCAAATCAGCTGTTATTGTTGTCAAACAAAGCTGGTGAAACCAAACGTACGCAAAAATTATAAATCGTCTGTAAAACACCAATTTTGACAGACAATCTCTATTGCATATGGTTCGAAAATTTGACAAGACGACAATAACATGTTGTGTAGTGGGGCCTTAACAGGCACAATGATGATACTAAAATTTAAAAAGGCCAAAAATGTTTTATTTGAAAAAATATATATCGTGCGCGAGCGTGTGTGATTCCATTTTCTGTCGTGATTATTCCTATTATTAATTTTTTTTAGTTTTGTTTATTTTTTTATATCTAATGTAGGAATACTGTTTTGTTCTTTAAGTATTAAGTATGGTAACATTTCATTTAAGTGGTTCAAGTGATAAAATAAATTCTTTTATGTTTAATTTTTCTAAATATTTTGAAGCGTGAGTATTTTGTGAGGGTGAGGAAAAATTTAAATATTTTAAATTTTTAATATTTCTATTATTTTTGGGAAAAAGTACTATTGATGTATGGAAAGAAATTTTCCAATTCAGGCTGTCCCCTTAATTTCGTATGACACTAGCTTTTTCCTATCTTTTTCTTGACTTTTTAAGTTTTTTTTTCTATTTTTTAACATTTAACATTTTTTCCATATCTTAAAGGGTCTAAAATTAGGTTGTGTCCTTAACATAATTTGAAGAAATAAAATATTTTTTTTTGTTAATTCAGTTTAAAACTCCATACATACTGAACTCCAAAATACGTATTTTCGTTTTTTCAAGTTTTCAGCTTTCAAATTCCATATTATTTTAAATCGAAAATTGAAAATGATGAAAATATGTATTTTGGGGTTCATTATGAATGGGGTATAAATGAAGCATGCAACATTAATTTTTGTTTCTATATACATATATTCAATGAAATGTAATATTTTTATGTTATAATATTATGCTATAATAAAATAAATTTGAATTCAAAATGTTTTGTACATTATTGATTTTTTTAAAAATATTTTTATTTCAAAAAACAGCTTTTCGAAAAAACATATGACAACACGTTACTGAGAAATTTTTACTAGCCTTTACAGGAAAAGTGCCCAAACATAGCTAATGAAAGCACTATATGGCAGCGATTGAGAACTAAATTTTTATTAGAAAACAGTGAAATTCCCTCTTAATTAGTTAGGAAATGTTTCCTTGGTTTTAAAAAAAAATTATTTTATTTAAGTTTATTAGATAATTTTTTTTACTAAAAACTAGGACTTTACTCCCTAAAAATAAGAAAATATGTTCTAACATCAAGTTAAATATCACTTCTTTACAGTGGAAATTATCCTTAAATTTGATAAAAATTTTCTAATATGGTAAAGGTAATATATTTTACTATATTTTTTAAAGTACTTTACACTCATTGTGTAAGTATTTTACCACTTTCGGAGGACTTCCGCTTTGTGAGGACACTGCTTTTAACATGCTTTTTGCTATACATTTTTGTCTTTAAATTAAATTGAATTCTACTAAATTCATGTATTTCAAAAAATTAAAGTTCAGATCCTTTTCGTAGTTAATTAACGGTTCTGCTTGAAATAACTACAAAAAGGGACGCCCTAAGTGACAAACGCCATGTATGGCTAAGTAATACTGGGGGTACTTTGTCTTCTTAAATTAACTAATTTAAGGAAATTGTTGCAAAAACACAAAATATCACAGTTATATTTCTTGTTATTTTTGGAAAATGTAAAAATGTCATAAGTTTATTTTATGGCATTTTTAGCTTAAATTTAATTGACATATACAAATTTCCACTTTTTTTGATTATTAAGTGAAAAGTGGTAGACAGTGGTAGATTTAAAACGGAATTTAGAAACGGCTTTCTTTAATTTAGTTACTTTTGCTAGTAGCGAACAAAAATTAACACACATTAGGTTTAAGTACTTTCTTGTTGTAAGTTAGACACATTTTTTGAACTAAATGGGAGTAAATTATGTTCTATCTTTTTTGTTTGAACTAAATATAGTTTTATTATATTTTAGTATGCAACTAAAAAACTAAAATGTTTTTCTTAAAAATTGATAAATTTTTATTTAATGTACTTGTTTTTTCCTAAAATCCAGAAAAATTGCTTAGGAAAGATATGAACTCTTTCTGAGTATATAACCTATTTCGTTTTTACCCAAGCATACGAATTTTTAATATTAATAAAATTTGACTCAAATTGAGGAAAATTTTTAAGCTATTTCAAAGGAAATTTTGGATTAATTTTTAGTTCATGTCTTTTTTTTTGGTGTAGATTTTCATATAATGTTACTGTTTCATTCTCAGCATTTGTATAAAACAGTTACATTTTTTTACTTTTTCCATAAGTAAAGTAAATTAGTTTCATAAACGATCGGAACGATATGTCGTGTAAAAAACGGATTTGTACGTTGAAAGTCCTTGAATGCCGGACCGTTTACGGATTCATATCCGGTCCGTTTTCTTGAACAAAAACGGTTTTGTGTAAATTCCTAATTTTTTAATTTTTAATGGCAAATATTTTTTTGTATTTAAATTTATTTATAAAGATAATGAAAAAAAAATAAGATAATTCAACTTTTAGACGTTTAAATAAATTTTATATTTATCTCTATCACTGCGGTTGTGGCCAATTGAAAACCACGAAAAAATAAAACAAGATTTCAATTTACACATTTTTTCAAAAAATCTATTAAAAACTTTCAGACAATATTTTTATTTGAAAAACTGCATAAATTTGCAGACATCATCGTAAAACTTGTTAAAAATTTCATAAATATTTATCTTACGGATATCACTTAAAGTTATTTTCGCTGTGCGAATGTGGTAAAGGCTTTAAATGTAAGAGAGATTACTCTAAATAGACATCTATTTTTCTTAACATAATAAAATGTTTAATAAATGCTGCTTTAAAAAAAAATGAAAATCGGTGAAGTTCGTATTTCACGGTACAGAAACGGACACACCAAAACGCAGTTATTCCTCTAAAGAAATCGTCGAAATATATAATAGATCCCATATCATAGTAAAGGTAATAATTTAAACATTTGCAAGTACATCAATGTAAAAAATCGGCTTTAATTGGAAAAGTCAAAAAGAATACCAGATAAATGGCGTCAAATATCGCTTCGAAGGCTAAGAGCCAAATGGAGACAATTTTTGTTCCTGCGGATTATCTTTACATGACCGCAGGGTATATGAACCAGGTCCAGGAGGTCCCCGAAACTCTATAATTTGATCAAATTTTACACTTCAGTACAGTTATAAATTAAACTGTAGTTTTATAAATTAAACTGTAGTTTTAGATTGAACAAAAATTGAGTCAAATTTAACAAATTTGATTCTTAGCCAAAATATATATTTTGTGAAATTAACAAATTTTTTTGCTGATATGTAGAAAAATTTAAATCAACCAAAATCACTCAAATTCAAAACAAAAAAGTGTTTCGTGATATTTGTACATGTAAGTTTGGAAATTATTGTAAAATACCTCGGGTGTAAAAATAGGGTGGTCCAACCATAGTGAACGATGTTAATTGTAAATAAAACAAAAAGTTTTCAGAGAATTATCTTAGTATTTTTTATTATGATAGAAGGATCTATGACAATTATGTGCGAAACAAAATATCGGCCACTCGCCACGGCTTCGGTGGCATACCTTTATCCGATGGTCCATATTTTCAATGACTCTGAGACATAATTGAGGTTTAAAGCCGTTAATGTGCCGAATTATCTCATCTTTTAGCCCTTGAATTGTTCTTGGCTTATTGACGTACACTTTTTCTTTTAAATATCCCCAATGTTTCGTTGGCTAGTGACACCATCCTATTGGAACCACATATTGTCCAGGTCCATATCGTCAATTTCTGCCCACTAGAAGTACGTTATCATCTCGCAATAGCGAATACCGATGACGAGTCAAGGTTAACGGCTCTTCTGCCACACTATCGCGAACAACAGCAATGTTTTCCGCAGAATGAACTGGGCGGGCATGCACAGGTGTTTCCACACAATTCTCCCGATTGTGGACATATATAGTCGATCATGTTGACCAAAAAAATCACGAAGTCCATTTTAATTTTAACGCCTATTTGCGTTTGTTGAATTTGTCAAACAGTGAAACAAAGAAATGTCAAATTAAGTTTGGCAAAAAAAACTTGAGGTTAAGGTGCGACTCACATTTAATATCGTGCATTATGGTTGGACAACTCTTTATTTTAATTATTTTCACAGTAAAGTGCAAATATAGAAAATTTTTTGGATATTAGTCTTTATAACTTAAAACTTTGAAGTGAATTTAATTTAATTTCATACTGTTCGTGTAAGTAAATTTAGGGTTTATTATGAAAGTGGTATGTCAGATTTCCAAAAAAATGGATGCTGTTAATCGCACTTACTATAAATAAGTTTTTAACCTCCGTGTTTTCCACAAAATTATTAAGAAATGTTCAATTTTGATATTTAAAAGGGCAAAGTACACTCCTATGGCATAATTATAAATACTTATATGACATAATTATAATTAACAAGTAAGAGCGGCTAAATTCGGCTATGCCGAATCTTATATACCCTTCACCATGGTTGGGAAAAAAACTGAAGTTTATATATGGACATATATGGAATGGACAGATTTATATATGAACGCCTTTAAGAGGAAATTAACCATTTAGTTTGGTGATAAAACTTGGACTCGGGAAGATTTATGGCTCCAGAAAATAGGTATTTAAAAAAATATGTTTTGGACATAACTTTTTTGTATCTGAACCGATATTTCCGAGTTTTTTCAGCAAATATGTTATACTAAAGATTTTCGATCTTTTGCTATATAAGACGTATCCATAGGTCATATTACAGCTCTAGAATAGTGTTTGTTGTTTGTGTATAAAAGGTGAAGAGGTGAAAGAAAAGAATTTCAACAAATCGTTAAAAGAAATCACTAGAACTGCATGTGTTTTATTTCTACAAAAACGTTTGATTTAGCTGGCAAATTTGCATTTGAGATTTGATTTCGCTTTTTTATTAAATACTATTTTTAATTTCTTTAGATTAATTTTAAAAATTGGAAGGAAAATAGTTTATAAATTTTTTTTTATAAATTATTATAAGTTATGACCTAAAATAGTTGCACTCAAAGGGAAATTATGTATAAAATTTTCTTAAAATATGAGAAATAAAATGGTTTAAAAATATTTTTAATTTCTTTAGCTTAATTTCTTTAGCTTAAAAATCTGTTTATAAATTCTTTTAAATCGGAGCAAAAAATAGAAATAAAAACGTTTGTATTTTGTTTGTATCAGAGGGTTTTTATAAAAATTTTGATGTTTTTAGCCTATTTATGGATTATTTAATTATTAATATAAAATTTTATATAAATTAATTATTAAATGTTAAAAAAAACAAAAAATAAAAAAAAAGTCTTAAGAAAATAAAAAAAAATGTACAAAAAAAGTGAATTAACCAGGATTCAAACCCGCGGCCTTAGAGAAAAAAAGTATTTGTGACATAGCGTCTAGACAACTGAGCTATTGAAGCTCACACAAAATCATCGTTAATAGAGGTACATATATAAAAAGTCTTCGTTCATTAGAGATTTGTTTGGTTTTTATTTAAATGACAAATCTTTGTATGTGTTTGTTGTTTGTGTATAAAAGGTGGAGATGAAAGAAAAGAATTTCAACAAATGGATGTGTTTGTTATGCGAAAAATTCTACATACATATTAAACAAAGGGATTTTACGGAAAAAATTAGAGGTAGTCCTGGTTTTTTGCTAATATCTCAGCCATTTATTAACCGATCTGTCTGATTTTCAATAGCAAACAGAAATGGATCACATGTAACAGAAATAAATAACAGTCAAATCCTCGTCATGTCTGGGTTCTTCGTAAAACCCATTTCAACACACAGACTACAGACGGACATCGTTAAATCAACATCGCTCTTCATAAGGACCCAGAATATATATACTTTATAGGGTCTAAGATCAATATTGTAGAAATTACAAACAGAATGACAAACGTATATATACCCTTCCGCCTGTGGTGAAGGGTATAATTACAAACGGAATGACAAACTCATTTTTACCCTTCCACCTGTGGTGAAGGGTATAAAAATACTAGACAAATACCAGTCTGATCTAATTAGTAAATCTTAACCAATTAGTTCACAGGGTCCGTTTGAACAGACGCTAATTTTTTTGCTTCCAATATCACAATTTTTAACAAAAATCCCATAGTAAAATTTATAACTTTTTTTTAGAACAGCTAAATTTTCAAATAAAACTATGTAAATCAAAGCATTACGGTTCCAAATTTATAAAATTTCAGAATTTATAACTCGAGTTAACTTCTGGCCAAAGAAAATGACAACCAGTTTCATACAGAATTTGACAGTCTTTCTAGTTTTCATGAAAATTGGAAATATTTTCTTTGCAAGACGTAGCTTTTAAAGAAATCAATTTTAACCTTAACTCTTGTTGTAAATATGGCAACACGGTAATTGCTCGAGATGATAAATTTTATAACAGTTATTGCTTGCTATCTGGTGGAGAGTTGGCGCTTTTTTTTTGATAGTTCTGTTATGTTATTTTATTTCGGCAGGGTTAAGTGCTGAAATTTAAGAAGTATAAGTCAAGCTGTCTCACTTAACTCAAAAATAATTTCTATAAAGATAATGTCTGAACCATAGTGACTTTGATATCCTGATTCCAAATTTGAATTTTGCAGATACCTTCTAATTTAGTAAATTCTTTAAATAATTCTAATAAAATTAACAAAAAGTATTAAACTTAACTTATCTAGATTTCGTTATTGTTTTTAAATGTTTTTATTCTGAAACCTGGAAAACAAAAATTTTATATACTTTTCGGAAAGCGTAGGTAAATGTATTTTAATATCTTTTGATACAAAAAAATTGCGCAAAAGTTGCCATTTACAATTATAAAATTACTTTTATGTCTCAGTTTAAAGAAAATTGAGCATATGCATCTTTTCCAAATAAACCTATTAAGTATTGTATGCATTACTTCTATCAATAAAATTGCTCGTGTTCTAGCATTACATAATTTCTAGCATATTAATTTAGAGTTTGCACTTCGGTATTAACTGTATCCAAAATCGCCTTTAACCGCACTATTTAATCGTAACCGCAACCGCATATAAAACCGTGCCTAATTAATTTTGTGATAAACATCTCAGTCCGAAAAGACTTATAAAATACCTTCTCAAATCAAAACTACATGAGTGTGTTCTCTTTGCCGATCAAGCCTCTCTAAAAGTTTTGTATGACTCATAAAAAACTGCTATTATCTAAGTTTTTAGAATTTTTAGAGCCATTCTTTTATTATTAATTTTAAAATCATTAAGGAGCAGAGAAGAAAAATTTGCTTGTTTTCCTGTTTTTGTTTTTTTTTACTCTTATTTTTTGGATTTTCTAGTTTTTAGCATTAAAGTAGCTTTTTATTGAGATTTTTAAACTTTTAATTACTTCTTCACATTTGCCTTAGTGCTTTTTTGTAATATAAAATAGTTTTTATGCTAGTTTTTTTCTTCTTTCTTTAAAAATAAGTGTTTCCCCAACTTTTTACTTTTCCTTGATTATTCTTTGCTTTAAATACATTGAATTTTGTTTTTTGTCTTCTCCATTTATAAGTATTGAAAATATTTCAGATAGGCTTATAAATAAGAGTCATTATTGTTTTATTTATTACCCTAAAATTTGTGTTATATGAGTCATAATTTCTAAGAACACAGAAATGTGTTGGCTGCGAAAGAGTTATGAAATGTTTCATATGAATGCGATTTACCGTTAACCGCGATTAACTGTACCAAATTTAACCGTAGTCGCGGTTAATCAAACTCTAATATAATACTAATACACAATATCTAACCTCTAAGAGTTTTAAATATAAATATTTTAGTCCTTTTTCTAATTTATTTTTTTTAATTTCAATAATTATATTTTACAGTGTTGATCAATATTACGGATTTTTGCATTATTCAATATTTCGGGATTGTGATAAATTAAAATGAATCAATATGAATATGACATGAAAAGTTCACAATATATAACTGATTGTGGTCAGACAATAACAGCAACATGTTATAAACGCAATTATAATTATAGTGATAAAAATGATTATGATCATAAGGTAAGCACCACCCCCACACACAAAGTGTTCAAAAGCATTTTATTTGCATTTGTAAATTTAAGAAATTTGTGAATACGTTTTTAAAAAAATTAAGAGAGGAAAAATTCATATTTTTTTTTACCGTTTTTAACAAATTTAAGGAACTTTATGAAAAATTAAGAAAATCACCACTTTTCTAATAACTTTATTACTTAAAAATAATTGTATATGAAAGGTAAGATTATTCTAAAAATTTAATATTTAGTTGCGTTGCCTTTATTGATAATAACGGCTGCGCATCGTCTTGGCTTCGATTTAAAGTCCTGGCATCGTTTAAGAGTAATTTTGCTCCAGGACTTCCAAAATCGGATCTAGTTCTGGTTGGTTTAGAAGCAGCAACTGTTTTTTGTTAACATCAGCCTAAAGATTTTCGTTGGGATTGAGGTTTGTTGACTGTGCAGGACACTCCAAAACGTTCACCGAATTTCTTCCGAACCATTAATTTGCTTTCTTACTAGTATGTTTGGGGTCATTATCTTGTTGGAAGACCCATGCCAGCGGCATCTAATTTTCTGCGTAGGGTAGCATCACAGTATTCAAAATATTGGCGTAATCGTGTTGGTCCATTATGGTTTTGATCCAATGTATTGGATCAATTACATCTCATTACGCTTGATCCTCCATGTTTAATTGTTTTTGTAGTGTATTTTGAATTGTATTCGGAGTTTTGACGACGCCTGACGTTCGAAAGAGAACTTTTTCCACCAAACATAACAACTTTACTTTTATCTGTCCATAAAATATTCCTCCATTTTTGGGCAGGCCAATTTAGATGATCCTTTGCGAACTTAATGCGCTAGGCAATGTGTCTTGCATTTAAAAGAGGCACCTTTCTTGGGCTGCGGGCTTTTAAATTATGTTCTCCTACAAGTGTGCGAACTGTTTAAACTATCGCAGTTATATAAAGGCCCTCTTTTAGCTTTGCAGCTTTGTAAGGATCCTTTTTGCTCTAGCGGATCAATCTATTGACGTCAAGCTGTCAGGGCTTGTTTTCTTCCTTTTCTTTATAATTTATTGCGTCTTGAATCATTTTGTTTGAACCCAATCAATTGACCAACTTCTCTATATGATTTTCTATAGAGTTTTCATAAACAATAACAAAATGCGTTAAAACGTTCAATTTCGTCATACTTGTGACTAGTTCATTGAATAAACCAATTATTTATTTCATAAATACATGAACTTTTAAATAAAAATTCATTTATTTATTTATTTCTAAAATAACAACTATGATTTATAAAATGATGTATTAAATTCAATAACATGATTAAAATTTAATAAATTATAATCTTTAAATGTCCTTGACTATTTAAGATATAATTAAAACGATGACATTTTTCAAAAAACAAATTATTATTACGAAGATTTCTTAAAGGTACATGAAAAGAAATTTTCTCCAAAAGACTCTAGCAATCAATCTTACCATTAATTAAATCAAATACAAATAACATTGATTGTATTTTGCGTCGAGTTTTCAACATTTCTAATCCTAAATGCATACAACGAGCTTCATATGTAGGAATAGGAAAAACATAATTCAAATGAGGTAATGAATACTTGATCAATTTCCTCCGTCCAATATGAATATCAGCATGAGAGCTCCAAATTATTGTACCATACTCTAATTTAGATCTGACATATGATGTATATAATAATTTTAATGTATAGGGATCAGTAAAATCACTACAATTTCTTCTAATAAATGCAAGGGTGGAGTAAACATTTGGAATCATTTTTTCCAAATGAGGCAAAAAAGTCAACTTAGAATCGAATACAATTCCCAAACCCTCAACTTCATCAACATTATTGATTAACTCAAGACCAATTCTGTATGAAGTATGTATAGGACTACGTATTCTTGTATATGAAATATAAAAACTTAAAAGCATCATCCAAGCTTTCAAATGTAGAGAATACTTTCAAATCATCAGCATAAAGATGAAACTGTGAATTCCTTAAACATGTATATATGTATATCATTTATATAGATATTAAACAACAAAGGCCCTTATATACTCCCTTGAGGTACACCAGAAGTTTGTATATACCCTGCGCGAAAAAAAGGGGCAGTTGGGAATTGGGGCCTGTCCCGGGATAGGTGAAAACTGAACCGGTTCCGAAAAAACATATCACCAGATAGGTGAAAAGAGCACCGTTTCCAAAATACCTATCACGTGACAGGTTTAAAAGTCACGACTTGTCCTTTTAGACCAGTCCTGTGACATGTCACAGAGGGCGATTGACAGCCTCCTAGGACAAGCCCATGTTAAAGTGATCGGTCATGTGACCGGTCCCTATCACAATGACCCGGTCATGTGACGCGTCCTGTGATAGGTCCTTTTCCCGCAGGGTATGGAGGCGATTCAAAGTCTTCTATCTTAACTATACATTTTCTATTTTGTAAATAAGATGAAACCAATCATTAAAAATTGAATGAATGCCTAAACTACGTAATTTATTCAATAAAATCACATGTGATAATTTGTTAAATGCTTTTCACAGATCCATATAAATGACATCGACTTGTAAAGCAGCTGCAAATTGAGTAAAACAATAATCAGTAAACGCAGTTAGATTTAAAATTGTAGATCTTTCACTATGAAACCCATGCTTTTGCAGAATTATAACGGATTTAGTGGCAAAGTATAACTTATTATAAACAATATGTTCAAAAATCTTTGAAACCACTGATAATTTTAAAATTGATCTGTAACTAGCTACATCTTCCTTACGTCCAGATTTAAAAATTGGAGAAATTGTAGAATATTTCCAACGATCAATAAAAATACCTTCCATTAGGGATTTATTACAAATAATCATTAATGCATATGAAATTGACAAATAGCAATTCTTTATCAAGAAAGCACACAGAACATCAGCATCAGAACGAAATGAGATTTCACATACAAAATGCTCTGTAAAACTTTTTCTTGAAATACAAATTAATATACTGGCAATTTCATTGGCATTATTTGGTAATGGTAATAAAATTTTTTTGCATTGCAATTATTAGAATTTATAAGACAGCGCATTTTATGTTGTGATTAGAATTTCAGTATTGTTTTATACGAAAAATATTTTCGAATAAAATTTTAATTAAAATCTTTGGATTTTCTATAACAAAAATCTACAAATATATTCAAATATATAATATTTCTTTGATAAACACTGTACGTTCTCGGAATGTGAGGCGTTATCCAATAGTACTTCATATAGGAATATCCAAACAAAGGAATACTCCAAAGTGAGAATTCCGTTTTTTCTGTAATTCTGATATGGGAGGAGGAGTCAAAATTAACAGTTTTTACCTAATCATAAATTAAGGAAGTTAAAATGCGGTCACAAAATTACTTTTTTTTTTTAAATTATTTAAAAGCTAAAAATAAAATAGTTTTGAACAATTTTGCACCCCGTTTTTTGCCCCTCAAAGGCGAGATTGGTCGAAAAAAGTACAGGTCCGTTATTTTGCTCACATCCAAATTTTAGCGAAATCTGAATTCGCACTTGGAAGAATTTATAGTAAAATATAAATTTTAGCAACTTTGTTTTTTAATACGACGATACATGAATACAATACAATACTTAATAAACCTTGTAAACTTTTTATTGACTATTCTAAATTTTATTTTCCGAGTTATTAAAAGCAAATTGCTCCAAAACTTTTTTTGAGTGACTTTACCTAAACAAACAATTGCAATTTTGACAATGTAGGGCTGACTGCTATATTCTTGTCTGCTGAATCCTGCTTTAGATCATTAAGAAGAGAGTTTTATGGAAACTAACTTCTTGTTTTATAATTTGGATCAAAATACCGCCCCCAACGTGTACGCAGTGGAGTAACTTTAAAAAAACGGATTTCTGAAAACTTTTATTGATATTTTAAAAACACGCACAATATTCGTGTTCCTTTACTTACTACAATTTTCCATGCAAAAATTTTGTGAGAACGTGCAATCGATTTATGCAACAAAAATCGATTTCGATTGCGCCTCAAGCTGATTAAGCAGCCGTTGCCGATAGTCGACTTGCATCTCTGTTGTCCAGTCAAAGCACATACAAAATATGTTTAGGCGAAAACTTTCACATTGCCTGTCGTATGCACGTTAACTTTTAATGTGGATAATTATTAACGTTTAAAACAAAACGTCTTTAAATTTTCCCATCTAATGTAACTTTTTCAAGTTACTTTTAACTATTAACCATTTAATTTATTCACTTTATTCGGAGTAACGTAGATTTGATTTAAGTACTTTACATAGACAGGTTTGAGCGAAAATATTACTATGTTTATATTATAAATATTAGCAGAAAAAGGGTAGAAATCCAAAGTGGATCAATTTCTACACTCAGAAAAAAAATTTGTAAACGGTTTTCAATCCCACTTTACTATTTTTGTACTGATTTTTAGTAAAAAAATTATTATTTAGCAAATCATTTTACTATTTACATTTTACAAATTACAAAGTTTTTACAGAATATTTACAAATTTTTGTTGCTAATTTCGAAATAATTTTACAAATTTTTGAAAACCGATTTGCTAAAATTAGCTAAAAAATTACTAATTTTAAAAAAGTGGATATTGAAGAAAATGGTTTTTCTAATAATTAAAACTTATACATACAAACATAAATTGCCCTAAAATGTTACATAGGTTTAAAAAAGGGATCGGAAGTGAAGATACCGACTCATGTCTAAAAAAAGGACATCCACTTAAAATAGCACTAAAAAGGTTTTTTAGTTCTAAAAATCAGCCCTAAAAACAATTAAAATTTAACCTTAAAAGTAAAAAAAAAAATTAATTAAATATTTTTCAAAACAGAAACTACCAAATTAAAACAAAATAATAAATTCGTTAAAAATTTAAAACTTTGTACTAATATTAATAATATTGAGTATTTTTTTTTTGCTGATTTTAGCAAACAGATTTTAAATTCCACTTTAGTAAAAGTCTACTAAAATTTAGTAGCGGCTACTAATTTGTCTACAAATTTCATTGTACTACACGTCAGCAGACATGTCTTGCTAAGATTAGCAAAAAATACCGCTGGGCTCAAATTAGCAGAATTTCCGGTAATAACAGCAAAATTTTCAGTTGCCATTACAGACTTTTTTTGGTGAGTGTAAGAGGGGATACAAAAGTTTCTTAAATCGGTTTTGGAAGACCAAGATCTTAGCAAGGCAACTTAGAACTTACCAGAAAATTTTGTTAGATTGAGTTTTAGTTGGCAATATTTAAAAAGTTAGAGAGTTTGGCAAAAGTTATTTATACTCAAATCACTTTAATATTAAATTAGCGAATTCAAATCAGAATATTCACAGACTTATGCATAAAAAAAATAAAACGAAAATTGCCTAATTTATAGAACTTGTAGTGATTAGAAAATGAATGAAACAAAAGTTGCTACCTCCTCTTCTCCTCCTTCTTTATAAATTGTTCAAATGTAAAGAAACATGAAAGTTTTATTAAAAAATATTTGTATTCTGTCCTGCTGGCTCTAATCGAATTTTTCAATTTAATTCTCTATAATTTAAAAAAAAAAATTGTACGTTTCTTTACAATTAAAAAAATTATAAAGAATATAATTATGTGATGTAAAATCCAAATAAATATCATTCAGTTACCAAATAACAGATAATCAATACATAAAAACTTCTTTATCAATCACATAGGATACAGTAAAAAAAATTAAAATTAAAAAATTATTATGTTGTAGATTCGTGTCTATTCCTATTTGTGACGAGTTATAACTGTCATAGGACAATTTTTAAGACTGAAAGTCTTAACATTCCATACAAAACAAAAATAAAGTTCATAAAATTTAAATTTTATTTGTCAATATTGTGATGGTGTCAATGTCAGGTCTTAACTTTTTCGTATTTTTAAAACAAAAATTTTAAAAAATTTTATTTATTCTGACCTTGTAACAACAAACACATGGGGAATACAGTCACAGACTTTTTCATAGGAATAGGTACGATTAACGGCTTCATAATTTTTGTTTATTGAATATTTTAAGAATAAAAGTTCAAAACAAAAACTGTAAAAATAGAGGATAAATATAAAATTGTTAAATTTCGTTGATGTTATTCTAATTGTGTGTTGTTTTGGGGTTTGTTTTCAACACTCAATGCCCTGCGGGAAAAAGGCGTGAGTTGGGAATTGGGACCTCTTCCGGAATAGGTGAAAACTGAACCGGTTCCGAAAAAATATATTACGAGATAGGTGAAAAGAGCACCGGTTCCTAAAGTACATATCACGTGACCGATTTAAAAGTCACGACTTGTCCTTTTAGACCAGTCCTGTGACATGTCACAGAGGGCAATTGACCCCCTCCTAGGACAAGCCCATGTTAAAGTAATCGGTCCCGTGACCGGTCCCTATCACAATGAACCGGTCATGTGACTTGTCTAGGGATAGGTCCTTTTCCCGGGGTGGTTGTGTTGCGAAACCGAAAATACTTATATTCTATCCCGCTGGCTCTAATAAATTTTTTTAAATTTAATTCTCTATAATTTACTTATTAAATTTTAATTTTTTATTACATTCGAATAATTTATAAATAATATGATCTAAAATCCAACTAAATCATTTAAGATGTTTAAATAAAATAATCAAATATTTGATCTAATAATTATCAGATAAAAATTAAGTTTTTGGGGTAATAAGTTTTGATTTTTTATCAGTAGTCTCAGTAATAGTATGTTTAAGTTGATTGACTTTTTACTTTTATTTATTACTCAGTTTTTATAGTACCTCTTATCTGATAACTAAAAAAAATATTTAGAGGCAGAAAAGATAATCACCCCTATCGTGAATATTTCCCCTCGAAATGTTTTCCTTTTTCCCTCAATTGTAATCGTGAATAAATTATCCCTCGAAATTTGTTCCCTTTTTCTAGTCATTCATTTGTGAGTAATATCCCTGAAAGAAAGTTCACATTCAAAGAAATTCCCCTTTCGTGAATGTTTATTTTGAAACAGTTTTTTCCCTTTTCCCATCAGTTTGTTCACTTTGTTTTTTTTATATCAAGATCTGTGAATAAAGTGCAAAGCGACATACTCCTCAACAGAATGCAAAACAACAGACAAATTGCGTGTGGTTACTTACTTATCGAGCACCTCTAAAGGATTAGATGAATCCCGCAAATCTCGACGAGCAATTCGTTTTGTTGTATTTTCGCCTCTTGCAATAATAACATCATTCCAACTCTAAACATTTTGTTTTTCACTTTTAACTTTCTTATTTCAATCATTATATAGTATGTCGATATTTTGAACTTTTCTTTAATTTTCAAAAAATATTTTAAAATATTTTCAATTTTCTTAATTGGGCAGTAAAAACCAAATGCTTTTGGTTTTTTTTTCCATTATATTGTAAAACATTCCAATACAACATACAGACTTAGTGATATCTTGCACATTATTAAAAGTTTCACAAGAATATTGCGTGACGCGTGGGTAACATTAAAATTAAGTTAAATGTCAAAAGAAACAAAAATTAAAAAAATAAAAAAAAAAATTTTTACAATAAAAATAATGAAATTGTTTTTAATACATTTTTATGTTTATAAATTTTGTATACAAATTAATATTGACTAAAATCAATCATAAAATCATTAGAAGTGTGATTTTCTTTAACTTTTTGAAAATCTTTAAATATTGTTAAGCGGTTTATAATTGTTAACAGTTTTTTGTTTAATATTTGAGGGTATGTGAATTTCCTAAATAATAAATAATACTTTTAGTTATAAATATTTCTCTTGTTAAACCTTCAATTGCATAATATACGCTTAATGTGCTGCTCTCGTGTTGTTAACATATATGTTAAATTTTTTTTGTTTGTAACCGGCACGTTAAAACCTGTTCCCAATGGTATTTTTGAACAAAATTTGGTTAGAAGTAGTTTTTTATTGTTATCATTTCATACACGTTTTTCACCTCAATTTTTAAGTACAAACCATTTTACACTGTATCCAGGTTCAATTATTTCAAATCGCCTGATATTATTTGCTAAGATGTTTATTACAGAAATGAGGTCGGCCAAGGATCAACAATTTTGTGTTTATTGCCTAGTACAAATTCCAAAATTGCCTCTCCCCAGCCGCCGCTTCAGGTTCAATTGTTAAATTTAACCAATTTTCTTAAGGCACATCTACGTTAGAGTCGATTTTTCGCCTTTTTTGCAAGTAAAAGTCGATTAGTCGACTTTTTATATGGAAATTGATATCTCGAAAATATTGCTTTTTCAGATTAATTGGGGTCGATTAACTCAAATCTGGTCATAGATTTTGTGCTGTTATTGTTTTGGGTTCTGGCCAATAAAAGTTAAAATTTAAATTTTCACGTATGCGACTTGAGAAAAAAAAAGAAAATTTTTAGATATATCGTTATAGGCTTTTTCCACCGAGCTACATCTTACATCTTTTATCAATTTGCAAAGATGCTAACATCTTCCCATAAGAATTATACAGGCCAAAAATTCTACATCTACAAAAGATGATCCGTTCTCATTTTGTTCCATCTTATATCTTTTGTTATTTTAAGTATCATCACTAAAAAAATTGACAAAAAAAAAAAAACTTTTTTCTTTGTGCCACTCACATAGCAGAAAATAAACAAAAAAATTTATTCAACAAAGGAAAATGAGCGGCACTTGTAATGATTTTATTCTTATGTCTACTAAAAATTCTTCTTCATCGTCATCTTCCAGAATGGCCTTTAATATTTCAATGTACTGCATTAAAATTCGGGTTTGTTCTTGCAAAGCAACAATTACTTCAATGATTAATGCTTTCTCTAAATCCATTTTTTATTTTTAACAGAAAATATTCGTCTTTTTCTTTTATTTTTTTGACAGCTAATAAATGACAGATGAAAGATGAAAGATGTTGCCAGTGTAAATACATGTTTCACGTTTTCAACATCTTCCATCCGTTTCACAAAGATGTTGTTCAGTGTAAAAAGCATATTAAGGAATTTTAAGGTTAACAGTATTTTAAGTTGTTGTTCATTATCTGATGAAGAGTCGGCAAACTTGTTGAAGCTTTTAGTTCATAGCCCTTTTATGTTATTTTACTTCCTACATACTATATAAAACTATGTTTTTTATTTAGAAATTTACAGATAAATACAATTCTTCTAACAAATCTCTTGCAATTTAGAGGATATATAAGGTGAACTCTATTGTTTTTAAAGCGATTCTTTAGTAAAAACGCCTGACTGACGGTATCGACAACGACAACCGCATCAGGTTCATTATATTTTTGAATTGAAGTTGCTGTCGCTGGAATCTAACCCGCAAACTTCTAAGTAACAGTGCGAACCATTATTGATATTTTAAGGTTAAAAATAGTTCTTTGAAACGGATATACAGTCTAAGACCAGTATAACGAATACTCGGTATATAACGAATATTTCTGAAAATTAATACTCCATATAACAAATAATTGATAAAAAATTTAGAAAAAAGTTAAAAAAATCTAAATTAGAACATAATTTTTTTTCTTTCTAAACCTTCTAGTGTAAGTAAGCGTGAACTATTATTGTACTCCTTTTTCAAATTTTTAGTATTCTCAAAAATTTTAAAAAATCTAAGGATGAAGTAAAATTCATACAAAAATTCGATATACTGGGCTTTGACTTTATATCATTAACAGTATTTTAGTGTTAGTGCTTGCCAACCATTATTTAAGTTAAACAAGAATTTTCAAAAACTCAACGAAACTTTTAATTTTTAAATAACTAACAAAAATTGGCTGTCTATTACAAAACAAACCTAAAACTCTTCAAATAATTTTAAAATTATAAAAATAATATATAATAATGTAAGTAAAAATTATTTGTTAAATGTTTTAAAATGTACTGTAAGGTGTGTAAATATAAAATAAATGTGTCTAAAAACAAAAAAATTAATGAGAAATGCTGCAATTTGGATGATTAATAATAAACACATTCAAACGTTTATGTATTCCTCTCCAAATTGCCAGCCATTATTCTTTGTTAAGGAAAAACAAAAATAATTTATTTTTTAAGTTCTTTATTAATATATACAGGTTGGTTGAAAAGTTCCTGCGCTCGAAATGAAAGAATACTGTTTTTGTTACGAAATATATTTTTTTATTTAATATAATCTCCTAGAAGCTCAATACACTTGTTCCAATGATCTTCCAATAATTTTATCCCATCCTTATAATGGTTTTCCGGAAGCTCTGCAAAATAACCGTCTACGGCTGCTATGGCCTCTTCATTCGACGAAAAATGCTTTCCGCGAAGGAATTGTTTGAGATTTCTGAAGAGATAGTAGTCACTGGGAGCCAAATCTGGTGAATACGTTGGATGTTCAAGCAATTCGTACTTTAATTCTTTGAATTTAGCCATCGTCAAAACACTTTTGTGAGCAGGTGCATTGTCTTGATGAAAAAATAATGATCCAAAGGCTGCAATAATATTCAGAGTTGATTGTTTTACCTTTCTGAAGATAATCAATCAACAAAATTCCTTTTACATCCCAAAAAACTGATGCTATTACCTTCTTTGCTGATCGTTGTGACTTCACCTGCTTTGGAGCTAAACAACCAGCTTAAGTCCACTGTAAACGTTCTTGTTTCAATTTAGGATCATGATGGTAGATAGTTATAAAACGACGCAAGAAGTCGGTTTTATTTGGCTTAAAACGCTCCAAATAACGCTGAGAAATTTGTTTTCGATCACGTTTTTGTTGAATTGTTAATGTGTGCGGCACTAACTTTCCAAACAGTTTTTTCATACGTAATTCTTCATGTAAAATATGGAGTACTTGTTCGTCTGAGATGCCTATGGAATTAGCAATTTCACGCTTAGTCAAACTTGGATCTTCACTAACCATATTATGTACATGCTCAATGATTTCTGCTGTGGTTGCAGTTTTTGGTCGTCCTTCGCGTGGATCGTCTACAAGGCTGGTACGACCACGTTTAAATTCACCAGCCCAAAATTCAACGGTGCGTTTTGAAGGTGAGGACTCCTTATACACTTCTAACAATTGTTCATAAATTCCCTTTGCTTTTAAACCCTTCAAAAAAAGAATCTAATGACTGCACGATATTCAATTTTTTCCATATTAAAAAAAATCAATGACACGTCAACTTCAAATGGCTTGTAAACAAAGAAATAATTGACAGAATGACTTGCAACTTTGCATGTGTTCTTAGGACAGTTATACCAACTTGAGAAAAAAAAGTTTGGAGCTAGCAGTGCCATCTCTTGGTGAGCGCAGGAACTTTTCAACCAACCTGTACTTAATACTAACCGAAATAAACAATATTAGCCAATCTCCTAATAAGAAAAAATAATAATATAACTAATAAAATAATATAAAGAACCAACTAATGCTGAGCTTCTAAACATTTTTGGCGAACCAACTTATTTTTAATGAAAAAGTTTTCAGGATATTGAGGTTTTATGTATATGAAAAGTACTCAGATCTAGTAAAAAGTCCTCATTATCATTGGAAAAAGCTTCTCGAATCAGGAATTTTTATAAAAAAGCTGTCTAGAAAATTAATTGGTTCATACAGAAAAAATTTTTTATAATCATATTATATTATGTAGTGAAGTTCTTATAATCTTACAACGATTTTTGAGGGTTATTATGTTTGAAGGCTATTAAAATCTTTTTTTATACATTTTTAGAGAATCTAATTTTTTAGGAAAAGGATGAAGAATTATATATTCCCAAAAATCTGACTACCTACAACAAAAATATCAGATTTTGCAAACAGCTCGATTGTTTTATCATAAAATATATGGCTGGTTTAGACACAAAAATGGCACACTTACATGTGGTTTTTAATCTAATTTTTAATTAATAAAAAATGCATATTCAAAATTGACGGACTGTACTTTTAATAATACAAGGGCGGATCAATAAGTCCGTGACTTTTCGAACTTCCTTCGTAGTTATATGAAATGCAACACTGCTCTCATCAAGTACCTGTTAATAGACTACTGTCAAATTTTAAGCAAGTTTCGTCATTTACTTTTCGTTTAACAGCTGTTTAAAACATACAACCTCTTGGATTTTTTAAAAATGAAAAAAAGTGAATTTCGAGTGCTCATTAAACATTATTTTTTGCAAAAAAACCATCAATCAAACCAAGGAAAAGCTTGATAAATACTATGGGGACTCTGCACCATCGATTTCAATGGAAGGGATACAAAATTTGGAGAAACGTTGGACTAAGTGTATTGAGCTAAAAGGAGATTATGTTGAAAAATAGTTTGTTTTTTTGCAAAAAAAAACTGTGTTTCATTCAAAAAGTCACGGACTTATTGATCCGCCCTTGTATATCGTCATTTCATCAAAATAAATGTGCGCCTAGCCACTACCTTCTTTGTAAACTGTCACTATAATTAAGCTGTTAAAAATCAGCACAGAATGATTGCGAGCATTACATTATTTATTCAAAATCTTGTCACTAAAATGTTCTGGTACAAATGATTTAACATTGGATTCAATCAGCATCCCTTTTCGCAACTTTTTCTTTATTTAGATTTTACCCAATTCCGCATTCGGAATTAAATCTCAATAACAAACTAAAAATTTATATTTATCTTACGGCTTTCAACTTTGGGGTACTAACAGTAATTCGAATATTGAAATTTTTGAAAGATACCAGTCCAAAACTCTCAGAATGATAACAAATGCATCTTAGTCATATCAATCCGGCCGACATTTCATTACTAGATTCCACTGATGAAACCAGAAGTCTTAAACGATTTCACGTTTTTGATCTTCAGAAGTTAAAACTAAATTATCTTTCCTTTAAATTAAATTCTTTTAAATTAAATGTAATATTTTGTATTACAAATATTTTTATGTTAATTTATGCCACATTTTATGAAAAATAAAAAATTAATAGGTTTGTTTTTTTTCGAATTTTATATAAATATTCCATGCAAATTTAAGTAGATATAGACTTGCTTAGTATAAAAATGCTGCCAAGTCTTAGAAGTTATTGGCTTCTATCTTTAAAATGTAAACAAAAATATTTGTCATACAAATATTTGATGTTTTTGTATTTTTAATTTGATAAAATATTAAAAACAATAAAAGTGAAGAAATGATTTATTCGTTTCGAGTTCCCTCGAAACGGAACATTAACGGAACTATACTTGTATTTTCGAAAACAATCCGTTTTGACTACGTTTTGGTGTATCCGTTTCTGTACCGTCAAATACGGATCACTGTTTTTCATCAGTTTTTCTTTCGTTGCTTGGATTTGTTTAGTTATCAAAAACGAATACTTAAATATCCATGAGGTAAATATTTATGAAATTTAAAACAAATTTTACAATGATGTGTGCAAATGTATGTAGATTTTCAATAAAAATATTGCCTGGCAGTTTATAATAGATTTTGTGAAAAAATTTGCAAATTTGCATTGTGTGCTACATCATATCGTAAGCACCACCAGTTAAACCAAAATAAAATTTTTGTTTAATTTTTTTCATGATTTTTAATTGGTCCGTTTTTTATCCGATATATCGGTCTGTCATTGACGGACTTTAACGGATTCGAATCAGTTTCGATGTTCCTTAAAATCCATTTTCTGGTCCGTTCACGGATCCAGAAAACGGTACGTAAACGGAGTTGGATTCCGTTTATGATGGACCGAAACCGGTACGTAAACGGAACTTATTGTTTGTTGGGTTAGATATAAAATTCAAAAAAAAAAAACTAATGTTGATTGACAATTGTTATTTAGGAATAAAATTTAAAATTAAACACATATGAATAAACAAAAAAGTTTACTATATTGAAAGTGTAATGTGCTTATCCTTTTTGATATATGTTTATAAATACATAATTGTATGCCTTTTGTGTTTATTTTTGTAGACATAAGTAAGTAAATTAATAGTTCAAGCATATCGTGCTTAATAACAAGCATTCTGCGTTATTTTCTATAAAAATTTGCACACTGTATATCAGTAATTTTAAAGCTATTTTTTAGAGTGTAAAAAAAGCCAAAAACTAGTTCACAGAGAAAAAAACTAGTTCTCAGAAATCAATTAGTGTTTACACTTATAGTGTTTACACTTATAAGCAATTATAAGATTTTGTTTTGACAGCTGATATAAACAGCTGATTTATGTAAACAACAATTTTATAAAAAAAACATTGACAGAATCTGAGTAAATTAATAAAAGTAATCAGAAATATGAATATTTCAAAAAAAAAGAAGATTTTTATTAATGTATTATGCAGCTAGTATTATGGCAACACAATCTGAAATAGAATACCTGCGGAAAAAAGTTACCATAATTTAATTAATGGTCTTATTCAAAAACAAATGCAAATTTATTATTCGCAAATATAACAAAACACGATGGAATTAAATAAAATTAACACTTATGGAATATATTTTAAAATAAATGAATTAACAATGGCTTTAAGCCTGTAAATGTAATAAAATAAAGTTCTAATAAAACTAAAGTTTAATTATTTTTTCCACGTGTTTTTGTTTTGTTCTTTTCTAAAAATGGCGCTTGAAACGTCAAAAAGTGTGGTGGGATTTTCATTAGATTTTCCAAAAATCTCTTCCATTGACTAGATATCCATTTGCATGGGAAATCTCGAGATTCTTATGGGATTTGTAATCGTAACTTTAAAATCTTAAAATTACATAATTCATATGTATATTTGCCAAGCATAAAATAGCTTCTATCCAAATATATTTACCTCGAAATGGTGTATATAAGTTCACTGGATGCTGTTTGCATAAACAGTAAGCGTGTAAACTATTTGAGGCTGTTTTAAAGAAATAAGTCACCATCGACCAAATAAACATATTTGCCATTGATAAAATTTTTAAATTCAAAGAAGAAGAAAAATACCAAGCAGTTATTTACCACTTTACAAAGCATTTTTATTTAATATGTTTAGCCCTGGCTTTGTAAACAAAACGTTGCATTTAAATTGACCTTCAATATTGTTATTCGTATTTTGTTTTCTCTTTTGAATTTGTTAAATTACATTTTTGTTTTTTTGTTTTTTTTTTTGGCAAAATAGTAGTGCACATTAATTTGTTTAAAAAAGTACTCATCCATAATGTATTAAATGTAAAGACACCTAAAACAAAATAATAATAATTTGGGTGTTCACGTAATGTTTACACAATTTATACAATGTCTCATATGAATAAAAAACTAATTTTACCAATAGGGGTAAATATTGGGTTTTTAAGGAATAACCTTCCAATTTTAGTCTGAGAATTTTCTTATTTTCATTTATATTTTTTTCATTTATACTTTATTTTACAAGCCTCTGAATAAACTCGGTGTTAAAAATCATTCTTAAGCCAAAATGAAATACTTTGAAGTAATTGCTAGCGTTTAATCTAATGACCCAATGCCATCATACTATTGGATCAAGAAATTTTAATTAATAAACCAACCGCAGGGTTTATTTTTTAATATTTTAGGATAACAGTTTTTAAGGAAAGTGAGCGCTTAGTTATTTATATATTTCTAGAAGTTTTAAACAAAAGTTTTATTAGAAAGTGTTTTATTTAGTCTTATGAAGATTAACATTCTAAAAATGCATTCATAAAATTATTACTATTGCATTTAAAAAAAATCCAAATTAAGAATACTTAGAAACAATTTGATTAATGCCGCCTTCTTTCATTTAATTGGGGCCAGCCCAAACAGCTTTAATTTTAATATCGCACTTTTTATACGAAAATAAGCTAGGAATCGATTTTCTGTATTATCGATATAAAATTCTTTTATAATTCTTTCTTAGCTACCCAACAAAACTTTGGTAATGGGTGCGATATTCTCATGCATTACCTTGCAATGATATCTCGTTACCTTTTTTATTATTTGCAAGAATAAAGTAATAAGTTACTCATTTTTGATTACGTAATATATGATTTATAAATGTAAAGTAATAGTTGAAATATTTTTGTAAATCTATTTTTAGATACATTACTTTGTGTTTTTTTTGTAAGCGAAAGGGTAATGTATGTTTGTTTTGATAACACTAGCGAAAAAACGAAGCGCAAAAATTCATATAAGTTAAAAGCAACCAAATACTATATGCGTAAACCAGATTTCCCTGGTTCAATTCCCATCTTGACCACATTGTTTTTAATTACAAATATTTTAAATAAAATATTTGTAATAATTTTTTTTAACAAAAATTCCTCTTTTTTAAAAATCTATTTTTAGACACATTACTTTTAAAATTCTCGTAACCATATAGGTAACCCCTTACATTATCACCTCTAAAGTAATGGGTATATACATGAAGTAAGGTGTAAAGTAATCCATCGGCCCCTATGGCTATACATTATTTTACCCATTATTTGGTAATGTGTGGTTTTGCTGGGTATGGCTGATTTTATTACACTACATCGTATAGTTTATATATATTTTTGGGATTTTGGGAGTTTGGCAAAAGTTAATGAGATGGTTATGTACTTATCTAATTTTGTATAATTTTATATAATTACACTGTAGGACATTTTTCAACTTCATAATCTTGAACCAATTGAGAACTCCATAATCTGAAAGCTTATGATAGTAGAAGGAAAACCCTAGCTGGGTTTTGAATTATTAGCTAAGGTTTTTTTTTAATTCATTTTTGAAGTTTTCGACTGGGAGGAGCATTTTAGTACATTTTTCAATGAACATGTACTGATTCTTGAGCCTATATCTCGTGAACTATTAGAAATATTGCTTTTCTCTCTTTAGCAAATTTTTGCCTCTTAATTAGATCTAAAATTTTTGCCTTGAGATAAAATCAAAAAACAACAACATTTTACTCAAAACAGCAAAACTGTCAAAAAACGTAAAATTTCGTCATATTTTTCTATGGTTTTTCTCACTTATTTCAGAAATTGTAACGAACTCGACCGGACATTATATGACAAAAAGATAGCCAAAAGCAAAACAAACAACTCTTCTTAACAAGCCGATTTCATTTGATGACTCCTTCACATAGTTATAGCCCGACAAAGTCATAAAAATTCAATAAAGGTACAAGAAATCACTTTCAATTGTATGTGTATCGAAATTAAAAATGCTATGCTTTTTTAAATGAAATAGGTACAAAATAGAAATAAATAATGAACATGTTTGAGGCCCTTATATATGCACCGCGTAAACACCGTCCACATGTCGCAGAGAAATCTGTACCATGTAAACACCGTCCGTTTGAATCATTGTTTGACGCAAAAAAATGGCATATTTCAAATGTCAAAAAATTTGCATTGTGTTGATTGCACGTTCGAATTAAATAAATTTGGGGAATTTAAATATTACGGCATACATTGCAGAAAGAAAAAGTTGATATGGAAAAGTGTGCCAAAACGTTCAATGAAAACGCAAAAAACAAATTTTACTGCTGAATTTAGAAATGGGTAACCGTCAAGCGGAATTTCAAAAGTTTTACAGTGTTAACGACGAAAACTCTTACACCTACTGCAACAACATAAAAGGCTTAGCCAATGATATGGGATTATAATATATCGCTGAAGACTGGCGACTGTTCATCGATAGCTCAGTCACTAGCTTAAAAGCAGTGTTACTGCATAAAAAGAACCTGAAGCCCTCAATACCTTTAGCATTTAGCACAGACTTAAAGGAATGCTATGCAACAATGGAAATTTTGCTAAGAGACCTTAAATACGCAGATCATTTATGGAAAATCTGTTACGACCTTAAAGTCGTCAATATTTTGCAAGGCATAAAGGGTGGATGGCCAAAGTATTATTGCTTTCTGTGCCGTTGGGACACACGAGCAAAAGTCGATCACTACTCGCATACTTGGGAAAAACAAAAGTCGGGAGTGAAAGATGCCACTTTAGACATGACAACAGAGCCACTAACATATTGCTGCATATTAAGTTTGGCATAACGAAGAAGTTTATAGAGACGGTAACGAAAAATAAGGACAACGTATTTCACTGCCTTAAGAAACTTTTTAAATTTTTTTTGCTTAAACCACGTGTACTTAATGGACCAGACATTCGAAAGTTGCTAAAAAGTGAAGATTTCAATATGGTTTTGTACGGAAACGTCTTAATTGCTTGGGACGCACTTAAGGTAGTTATAGAAAGAGTCTTTGGAAATAATCGAGACGACGAATGGAAAGTTTTAGTAAAAAATATGCTTAAGTCATTCCAATCGGTGTAACCATGACATTAAAACTTCACTTTTTAAATAATCATTTGGCAGAGTTTCAAAGGGGAAAAAATAGATGCGAAATACGAAAATAAAGCTAACGAGGTCGGAAACATATTTTCAGATGATGAAACTAGCTCCGAAAGCGCCGACTAAAGTTCAATATATATTTAAAAAGATTTGAAGTGTCCTTATTTTTTATTCCTTATGTTCAAAATCATCAATTTTTCTGAGAACCTATTTTAAAATATTTGAAGTGTCCTTATATTTTCCATCATTAAACAATTTTACGATTTTTTGACAGTTTTGTTGTTTTGAGTAAGATGTTGTTGTTTGTTTGATTTTATCTCAAGGTAAAATTTTTAGATCTGATTAAGAGCTAAAAATTTGCTAAAGAGAGACAAGCAATATTTCGAATAGTTCACGAGATATAGACTTAAGAATCAATACATGTTCTTTGAGAAATGTACTTAAATCCTCCTCCCAGTCGAAAATATCAAAAATTAATTTAAAAAAAACCTTAGCTAATAATTCAAAACCCAGCTAGGGTTTTTCTTCTACTATTATAAGCTTTTAGATTTTGGGGGTTTCATTTGGTTCAAGATTTTAGTGCTGCACTGTGTTATATATAACTATTACAATAATTTTGTTAAATAATGTTCTCTACTAGTTATTTTTTTTTCAATGTATTTTATATGTAAGCTACTTTGGTGTATCTTGACCTAAATTGTCTTTGATATTTTTGGGAAAAATTTGCAAGACTTTAAAATAAATGTGTGTGTTTAAGCGGCTCATAGATATAAAGCATGGTGTATGTCGGCGGTATGCATTTGATCGTTGAATGTCTTGTTTGACGGATTGACAAGCATGTTGAACGAAAACAAAATTTTTTGATTTTTTTGCTGGTTTGTCAAGCGCGATGCATAACAATCTTTTAAAGTGCTTTGCATAGGCATGGTATGAAAAGCTCTGGTTTTTTCAAAATATTTTTTTACATTGTAAAAATCATCCAACATGCTTGATCGTGTATATCAAAATAATTTTCATGTTTTTCAAGCATGATGAACAACATGCTTGAACGTCTTTTAGCTGCCTTAGTTTGGTATAAGAAAATCTATTTACAATGTGATTAAGGTTTTTTCTAAAAAAAATTCGCAACAATGGGAACATGGGATACCTATCAGTATAGCTTCCTTGCAAGTGGTAGGTTCTTTTCTATGATAACGTTTCCATTAGCCCGTTTTACCCGGTTTTACAGTCGACCGGTCTATCCGGTCAGACCAGATTTAAAACCAGTCGACCGGTCTACCTGCTACTGGGTAGACTTTTTTCAAATGTACGTTGGTACTTTTTTCAAATGTACGTTTTTGTTTAACTTTTTTTATCAAATTTATTAATATAGTACAAAAATCGCACTTTTTGTAGAAAGTACCAAAGCCCGGTCGTCCGGTCTAGACCGGGTAGACCGTAAGTACCGGTTGATCGGTTTTTATAGACCGTTCTAACCGATTATGACGGTAGCCTCTAGTTTTTATTAATATGGCGAAGATTTTTCCTTAAGAGCATTATTTCTTTTTCAGTTTTATTTTTTTTAAATCATTTTGTGAATGGCCCTAATGACATTTTTGAATACAGTTTCTTAATATAACAAACCAGCCCTTTGTAACAACTTGCCATAAGCTAAAATTATCACAATATATATTTTTGGAGTGTCGCTTTTGAAATATGTTTCTTATCAACCATCTTTTAAGCACTGAAGCGTCTTATTGTCAAAATATGATGGAAAATTATTACACACAGATGTCCACTAGCATCGATAGGTTCCACTAAAAGATGGCCAAAATGTTATTGAATATGTTATTAAAGGATATTCAGTGAAATGGCAGCTGATCCCCTTTTCAAGAAATCTTAAAAATGGGTCAACAATTTATCAATTTCATTAACAAAATCTTTTTGTTAAAATTAACAACCATTATGGTCAATTCTTTAAAAACTGGAACTACAGAAAACAAAACTTTAGAGGATACTTGGGAAGGTGATATGAGCCTTCCGCAACAACCCACAGGTCCTCCACCTGCCAAAGATCAGTATATGTTCATAATTATTAAATTATAGAAAATTTTATATAAACTCTTCTTTTCAAAAATCTTGCCCATTAAAAGAGATGGCAGGCAAAAAATTATAATAAGGAGCAAGTGGATCATCACGAAAACGAGGATAGTTTGGATAACAATTTTAAGCTAGAAATAGCCATACTTAGAAGTAGCCATGCGTATAGAAAAGATACACAAGCACTTATCCCAGGTAAATGGAACGAATCGGAACGGACGAACCTGTTGATTTCTGATTTTCTTTCCGTGTTTACGTGACAGGTGATATTACAAAACATGTTAATTTAAAAAAAATGGAAAATATTAATATAAAATAAAAAAAAATCCAAGCATATAAAATAATAACGTTTAAACATTGTGAAACAAATAACGTATAACAATAATTGGAAGTGTTGATCGAATATGTTTTTTGTTTGTCTATACCTACATAGTTTCTGTTCCGTCCCGTTACGCTAGGGTACGTTACGTCTACATATGTCTAATGGCTCCATTCAGTCAAACTTTACAACGCTAGAGGACACCTGTGTGCAATAACGTTTGTTTAAAACGTCTTGTCTATGAATTCTTAAAATTAAAGTTTCTTCAAATTAAAGTACTGATGTTACGACAGCGCAAAACAACTTACAAAAAAAGAGTCACAGCGTACGGGGGTATTTGCGAGATACTTGTTTATATGTATATGTATATGTATATTTATATATTATATATGTTGTATCTGTTACTTGCTGCTGCTGATGATTTTATCAATATACATTTTTTGTATGTTCATTTAGTTTTAGTTTTAGTTTAGTTTTGCGTGCAATCGGTAAAACTTGCGGAATTTAATGTATTTTACAACAATATATATAAACAAAGTTTTCATTTCTAAAAACATTAACCGATTGTTATTTTGCAATTTTTTACAGTTAATTTTAAAATATATCTGATCAATATATAATCAAAACATTTTCAACATACATTATTATTGCGTGACTTTGAAATAAAACTTCCCTTTATAAAAAGTGTTTTTGTTTTTTTGCAAAAGTTACTAACGTAAAAACTGTTAATTTATGTAATTTATTTGTTTAAATGTGTTTTTAAATAATATTTAAAAATTGTTAATTTAAAATAAAATTATATTGAACAATGGAAACGGAAACAACTACAATTACAACACAAAATTTAAAGAAAAGTGTGGATAAATTAAAAAGATTGAAAAATAAAATAACGGTAAAGTTTGAATTAAATTTAATTTTAATGCCAAAATCATAGAAAGTCGTACGTCAACTTTCAATGTTGTTTCACGTGTTATTTTTGCCTAATTTGTCACACGTCTTGCGCCGATGTTGGTTGCACGCTTCTAGAACAATAAATTTTAATAAAATTTAACTTAAATAATTTCGAATACATTTTTTTGTGGATTTTTTAATTTTTAATTGATAAATGGTTAAGATACATATATCCGTTAAAAAACACACGTATTATTGTGTGTATTACAGACGCAGTTTGAAAAAATTCCTATTACAATTACAAATCCGCCTATTGGGGTAATTTTTTCGTTAAGTATCTTACCAAGTATAATATTTCGTAACAAGAATGTTTTTGGGAAAGTTAAAACTACTTTTTGTCATTGTTTATTAATGTTCAATTTTATATTTTACAAATTTAGTGAGAAAATCAAACCTCGGGAAAACATTTTTTTTGTCAAAAGATTAGTATTTTTTTTTTGATAAATTATGCGAAAAATTGGGAAAATTTACCAAATTTTTTTTGTAGCCTAAAATTTATTTATAGGGATATAATATATTTTAACTAAAAAGATTTTAATGTTTACCATTCTTATTTTAAAAACAAGTAAAAGCTTTAAATTTGGTCTTACCAAATTTTTATGAGAACATATTATATTATTGAGATGAAAAAATAATTTTGAGGTAAACAAATATTGAGGAGAAAAAAGGTTTTTAAGCTGAAGAAGAATTTTTGCAGCGAAAAAAAGTTGTAGTGTAGTTGTAATCCTTTACATTTTATTAATTCACAACTTTTTAACCATTCAATCGATTTTGCTCCTCTTCAATACAAAACTGCCCAGGAGGATATCTATTATTGAAAATAGACTACCCTTGTTGCGGACTCCTCTAAATCAGTTTAGAATTACATGATAATTAAGAATATATAGATTTTCCAAATAGTTGGTGCTCACTACAAATTTAAATTTTCAAATGATTTATTTTCATTTGTTCGAAGTTTAATCCGAATTTACCCACAAAACCGAATTTCAGAGACGATTTCAAAAATGATTAGATTGTTTTAAAACTTTTGGAATGACTCCAAATGTGATTTATAAAGCATCAATTGAAATTCAAAAACACCAAGTTAAATTTAATAAATATTTATTGAATTTCAATAATTTTTTTAATTGCGTTTGGTATTTTTTAATTTTAATTTATCTTTTTAGGTATCGATTGCGAATTTTATTTGTAATTTTTTGAATTTAAATCTTTTATTTCATATTTTTTTTTCTTAATTTCAATTGTCATTTTTGGACAATTTTGTCTAGTTTTTTTTATAAAAAAACTTTATTTTTATATCTCTATATTTATAACTACTTGTTTTGATATATGGACTTCAACGGAACACGAAATATAGCAATTATATTGTATGCCCTGCTCTATATTTACTAAAAAACACATAATTTATTTGTTAGCTTTTGTTGTTTTGTTGTTTTATTTTTTAATATTTTATCAAAATACAAATATTTTTGTTTAAAAGAGAAAATCCAAGGATTTCCAAGACTTGGTAGCATTTTTACAAATTCTTACTTTTTAACTACTATAACTATGACTACTATAACTACTTAAAAAGTCTATATTAGTTAAGATGTTAATTAAATATTTTCAATTTTAAATACATATGTTTTGATATATAAAAAACTCATTAATCTCAAATTTTGGAGATACCAGTTACGACATAATGTAGTATTTGAACTTCAGATTTTTAATTAAAATAGTAATACAATTGGAAGCAGGAATTTTTTGTTTTAAAAGGATATATACAAATTAAATATTTCCACTTAGGACTTGTGCGAGGTAGCTAAATAAATTCTAAACTAAATACAAATTGACAAATATTTAAACAATTTTTGAAATTTCATAGAAATTTGGATACATGAATTTATTTTTTTTTATTAACCAGCTCACACCCTCACAAAATAAAACATTTAAACACAATGAC
The DNA here is from genome assembly GCA_949748255.1 of Eustalomyia histrio. Classification (NCBI taxonomy): domain Eukaryota; kingdom Metazoa; phylum Arthropoda; class Insecta; order Diptera; family Anthomyiidae; genus Eustalomyia; species Eustalomyia histrio. Next base: position 131,993,944 of record OX456523.1, read on the forward strand.
CTACATATATTTTGTTCTAACGTTTTTATTATTTTGTTGTTTTGCTGATTTTTAAACCCAATAATGAGTAACAGCAGATAAGGATAGTCGACGTGTAGATCAACCTTTAGTTACTCCTTTTTGAGAAAACTTTCAAAGGCGTTTAATTAAATTAAAAAAGCAGTTGATCGGTTTTTAAAAACTTAAGAGTATTTTTGGTTGTTTCTACCCAAATAATATAACGAGTGTGGAAATAATTAATAATAGAGGAAGGAAAAGTAGAGATTTCATCGTAATCAGCGGCCAAATTTAGTCCCGTACATATTTCAGAGAAATCCACCAAAAATTAATTAAGTAATGCTGCGTACCGTGGACCTCTATTGTACATATATAGTATATTTAGTAAAACTTTGTGTAAAACAAATATTTTTTTTGTACTCCTTCATAAATCTTGTGAAAACCAATCTTTGTTAACACATCTCTGTAAATAAAGAGAATAAAGAAATGAATTTTTTATATATAGGCTTTTTACATAGGTGTTACCCCTTAAGTAGTATAAAAGGGTGCTTGAGGTCAATGATTTTTGATGTAACAAATTGATATCATTGCGACAAAAACATTGATATATAACCCTTTAAGATCCGACTGTAAATACAGAAGATATGACAAAAAAATTAAAAATGCCCTACATTCGGCAACAAAAAAAATTAAAAAAATAAAATAATAGTTCCGCTGAAATTATTGGAATACTTTATTAGCAAAAGTTTATTGCTTTTTTGCGAGCTTTCATTTTAAAATATAAGGGTAGTACATTAAGGTGGTAGCAACTGAGATCTAGTGGGTTAATATTAGAACGGGTTACTTGAGGTCAATGGCTCCTTCGAGGAAAACATTGGTCTCCGTGAGGCAAAAAACATTGATATACAACACTTTAAGATCCGACGGTAAATGGCGAAGATATAACGAAAAATATAAAATGGCGATCCCCTCGGCCAAAAAAAAAAATATAAAAAACTTTTTCGAAATTTTCTTGTTAAAATACTTTATATTTGAGGGTGTACGGTGAACTTTTTTTTTTGAGGTACGGTCTAATATATATGTATATGGTGGAGTGCATAAAAATCTCCAATTCTTGTTATTAACTCTAAATTACTTAATATCAATATACATATAGTTTCAAAATTCATTTTACTAATTATAATTAAATAATTATTTATTGTATTCGAACTATTCCAAGTATTTTCCAGTAAAATATATTTAGGAATAAATGTCTCTCATTAATAAGTACAGGGTGTTTTTTTATTTCCAGATCGATGTTTTTTAACCGCCATTTCTGTTTGGTTGACATTTGTCAGTTGAAGTTATTAAAACAGTACAAAAGTATAAAAAGCAGATTTGGCGAAAAATCATTATGAGCGACGAGTCACATTTTGACTTGGCTGGCTTTGTTAATAAACAGAATATCCGCCACTGGGAAAATGAAAATCCTCAATTGACACACCAATGGCCTTTACACCCTCGTATTTTGCGAGAACTTTTCCCTGGCCGCATTATGTCAAGAAGAGGAGATTTCGATTGGCCCCATCGATCTCCTGATTTGACTGCCCCCGACTTTTTTCTTTGGGGGTACTTGAAGGGAAAGGTCTACGGCAACTAGTCAGATGCAATAGAACAACATTATTGAAGAAATTGGAACAATAACACCCGTAAAATGCCAAAATGTTATGAAAAATATGGTTAAAAGAGCAGCTGACAGAGGCGGTCATTTAGCTGTTATATTGTATCGTTTAAAATTTATTTAAAAAAACATCGGCACGGAACATAAAAAATACCCTGTATATATTTATATTTACAAACAACTGTATAATGTTTTTATAATGTAGTGTTTATCAACACATTGAAATTATTACCTGCTGTAGGTAAACAAATTTTAATGCATTCTTAAGTGTGAATTTTAAAAATAATTACAATTGACACTAATTTTGTATACATTAAAAGTATCATTTTGCGTAAATTCATAAATAAATATTTACCGGTTTTAGCTGTGTTTGTAATCTCAAATGATTTAAACAATATGTGCACTTTACACTCCAATCTGCAAGACTTATAGGCGGGTTGATTAAATGATTTTTCTAGTTTGTGTTTTAAATTTAAAAGTTATTTATTTATATGTGGTTACAAAACACTACATACACATACGTTCATATATTCTATATTCTATGTTTGTGTGGATATGTGAACAATTTCTTGTATTTTGTATTGAAATAATTTTGTATTTGGTAAAAAAAACGAAAAGGTAATATTCGAATGTATTTTTTAGAAACAGAAAATATAAAATTAAACATATAAATGGAAATATTAACTTCTACTGAAAGGCCGTATTTTGAACGACTGATTCAAATAATAAACAAATTATATTTCTATGTACAAGGGTGGGCCAATAAGTCCGTGACTTTTTAAATGAAACACAGTTTTTTTGCAAAAAAAAAAAATTATTTTTCAACATAATATTCTTTTAGCTCAATACATTCAGTCCAACGTTTCTCCAACTTTTGTATCCCTTCCAAAAAATAGGATTTTTCGAGGTCCATAAAATAGGCATTTGTTTGAACAGCTGTTAAACGCAAAGTAAATAACGGAACTTGCTCAAAATTTGACAGTAGTGTACTAAAAGGTGGTACTTGATGGGAGCAGTGTTGCATTTCAAATAACTACGAGGCAAGTTCGAAAAGTCACTGACTTATTGATATATGTTATAGTTTTGTTTCCAAAAGTCCTATAAGTGTTGAAAATTTATATATATTTTTGTTCTTAATGTTACTCTGGCAGACCGAGTTAAAATCCTGGCGAAGGCATTGTTTTTTAGAATTTAATTTTTTTTTTTTAATTTAAAAGTTGTATGCGTTTGGATCTTATTTGATCTGCTATTTTTCGGATCAGTTTAGGTCCTTCTATATCCCCAAAAATATATTGCTGGATATAATTAGATCTGGCATTTTTCGGATCAATTAAGATCTTACCAAATCCCCAAATATATTGCTAGATCTAATTTGATCTGTCAATTTTCGGGCCGATTAAGATCTAACTTAATCCCCAAATATATTGCAGGATCTTATATGATCTGTCATTGTTCGGATCAAATAAGATATTACAGCAGATATTAAAAAATATAAAATTGGATATGATTAAATATTGCAACAGGTCAATTTAAATTATATTAATATCATTAATTTTAATTTTTAATTTCTGTTCGTTAATTTAACCACACCGGATAACCAATAAAAGGTGGGAAGGCTATTGTTAAGGCAAAAAAAAGTTAGGAACGTTGCTAGAAGAGTACCGAATACATCTGTATTCGACTACCCCAATGTTTCGATTTTTTTGTACGGAAAGTAAAAGTAAAGGTATGAAAATGTTAAAGTTTCAAAAGTTCCAGATAAGAATACAACAAAGAACTCTGCGACAAAAACTAGTGCAAAAATTTGAAATCAAATTTAATAAAAAAAATATATATTTGCTGCTTATAAATATACCTGCTCCCGGCTTTTCTCAGCTGCCAGGAAAAGATTTTTATGTTACTGATTTCAGAGGAAATGTGAAAGAATAATAAAAGTTCTTCGTGTGGCAAGCAATTTGCAGTTGTTACATTAGAAACCAGACGTTTGTGAGTTCTTTTTCAATTTACTTAGATATATGAATATATAAAAAAGTGTTTACAAAAGAGACTTCTGTCATTCTTAAAATAGCACAAAGTATCCATATAGCTTGGCCAGATTTGGTGTCATGACACTATAGTAAAACTGCTTTCGATATTGGGCTCTAGTACAGCGAAATATAAAAGTGACAATTGCAACAATGAAATCTTTAATTAAAAGAATTTCAGAAAAAGTGGATAAATTCGATGAATTTATAACTTTTTTGAAAATCATAAAATAAACAGATGAATTTTTATTTAACTTTATGTGTGTCTAATTTTTTCATTCCCACTCCTTATGTTTGACGTATTATAAATTAAATTTTGGAGTTTTAAGAATGAAATTTAAAAAAAAAATTAGTAATAAATTTATCGCTATTGACATTATTTTCGACGTACCTGCTATTCAATGAAACATTATGGTTATTATAAAATATTAAAATTTAAATTCCGAATGTTATTTATATTTCTACTATACAGCATCGAAATAATGAATTGTATATACAAAAAATTCCTTAGTTATTATGGGGTATTTAATACCAATTTTTGTCAAATATTTACAACGGTTAACCAGTTAACTGAAATTGGTAAAAAACTATAAAAATATTAAAGGAGTTAACAAGGTGTACTGAGAATTGTATTGTTGTATCGTTGTATTAAATAATAGTGTTGACAACTCTGTTCCCATTAGCACACTACAATACATAAGACCTCTAGTGAATAATCTAATTAACTTTTTCTTTAAATATTTATATCTTGTAATTTATATAAAAAAAGGAAATACAATCGGGAAAGCGCTGGTAAGGAACTTTAACAGGTGGTAAACTTGCTGAAAAAAGTACGTACTCATTTGCAAAATGGTAGCATTGAGACAAAATATCCTGCCGAAGTGCTCGACAAGTATTGAGCAACAAAATTTCTAACATTGGCAAAAAGCTAACGAAACCAAAAACTAGTTTTTCTAATATAGTTTTTCGAAAATAAAATTTTAAAAAAGTTTTTTCGTAATTTTTCTGGTCATTCCTGAAGGTCAGATTAGCAGCTGAGAGCTCTACCCACTAAACTGTCGAAACCTATAATACTTTAAAGCTAAAAACGTAAATCTATGATGACTGCTGGCTAACCGTTGGTTGCGCTAATTTAACGCCACTGGCATAAACATTGTTGGAAATTACTTGTTGTTCCTAAAAAAGCTCTTCCACAAACAAAAATCAACTTTATAAAACATAAAAAATTTTAAAAAAATATGCCTGTAACCGGAACCAGACTCGAACTCGAAATCTTTTGACTACAAACCTTTTTTAACAAAGTGACATATTTTTTCTATCAACGCTCTGCCAGTACATTTGGGAAATTTTTGTAAAGCAATAACTGTTAAATCAGTGTCCTGGTATTAAGTTATATTTAATTCCACGGATGGCCATTGGTTTGCCAGTACTTGATTTTTTGTATAACTGGCAATTTCTGATTGGGTTATTTATTGAGCACTCTGCATTTAAAACACCCTTTAGCAAAGTATAACATATAAAAATTCGACTTACTTAAGGACGAATTAAAGAGATAAACAAATTAATTTTTTATCTTCATATGCAGTAGTTGTTTTAAATCCAGTTTAACAAGTAAGGCATGGAAATTTACGAATATGTTGTTTACAAGAATGTAGTAAAAAGTAACGTTTATTTACACAATCATAAATAAAATCTGTACATACACTTAAAAAAGTTTGTAAGTTAAAATAACCGAAAATATCATTTAAAAGAAATAATATTTCATTTAAAAACCGGTGTACTTAATTTTCATTTAAATTAAATGCCATTTGTTATTTATTTTTAAATGTTGATTAGTCAACTGACACATCCGTAAGAAACAAATGATATAATCAGTTAAAATAAATGTCAAAATTTTACCTACCAATCCTTAAAAAATAAATGTTTTGTTTATTTATTTGAAATTATTTCCGTTTTCGTATTTTTTTGTTTTTTTTAATATACTCGTACAATACAAAATGTATGTATGCCTATGAAGCTAAAAACACTTTTTCTATGAATGTATTTGTATATGTGTATGTGTGTTTATGAAGTTCTTGTAATTTGTATTGAATAATTTTGTATATATACAACCAATTTAAATAAAAAAACAAATTGAAATTATTTGAATATTTTTTTTGAAACAGACAGCAAACAAAATTTAAATTTATAATAACTGTTACGGACACAAATAAACCACAAGTTTCCGTTTTGTGGGTAAATTTTTATTAAATTTCAAACAAATGAAAAAAATAAATGAAACTGAAAAAATGGTAAATGATAGTAAATTATTTCGAATAAATGTATAAAAAAGTTAATATAGATATTTCTTTGAAAAATAAATGTATGTTCCTTATTTTTAAATGGAACGGAAAACTTTTTTATTAAACTACAAACAGTTAACTACATAATATTCTGAGTGTATAGCAGAAAAAGTTAATAATATATTATAGATTAGCTAGATTTTCTTAGCTGAATATTACCCGAGTAAAAAAATTTTGCTGGCGCAATATTTAATCAATTCGACATTATTTAATATCTAGCTTATCTAACTTGATCCGAAAAATGGCAGATCATATTAGATCCAGCAATAAATTTGAGAATTAATTTAGATCACAATTGATCCGAAAAATGGCAGATCAAATTTGTTACAGCAAAGCATTTAGGGATTTAGAAGGATCTAAATTGATCCGAAAAATGGCAGATCAAATAAGATCCAGCAATGTATTTGGGTATTTAGAAGGATATAAATTGATCGGAGAAATGGCAGAAGAATGGCAATAGGACTACTGATTTTTCATTTTGAAATTTTTCAATTTTGTTGTTTATTTTCAATTAGTATTTAATAATCGACAAAAGTAGTAAAAAAAATCGTTTAAAATAATCATCAATTTTTAACTAACAAAACGTTAGAAAAAACGACATTGGTAGTTTGTTTTTCAAATGGAAAGTTTTTGTTTTTTGTATGAGTAATTGCAAAATACAACACATCAAACGTTCATATTTTTATTTTCTATGTTTTTATGTATAAAATAAATACTCAAATAATTCCAATTTGTTATTTATTTAAATTGTTTGTTTATGTACAAAATTATTTCAATTCAAATTACAAGAACTTCATAAACACACACACACATATGGCTATTCACACAAAATTTTAATAGAGGCTCTAACTAAACAATTACTTTGGAAAAAAATTTGGTTCTTCACAGTCAATATGTTTTCTCTGTGTATAACCGTTTAAAAGTATTGGACTGAAAACGTAGCAATGTGTGGGTTAATGCGCATTTATAATTGTCAGATAGTATTGAATAATTAATATATGACGCGGAAACACACCCACTTTCTGCAGATTGTATTAGTATTTTGAAATGGAAAATATTAAGTAAATATTATTATCAGGTTAAAGACTTTCAATCACTTAAAAATCAAAAATATGCGCTTAAAATGTGTAGTAATAAATGCAAAAATGGTCTAAAATATGCAATTAAAAGAAAATATGCACTAACAAACAAAAAATATTTACCATAAATCCAAAAATATGAAATAAAATAAAAATAAAATTACTTAAAATATGCAGATTTTATTTATTCCTCAAGAACGTTTGTTTTAAAATTAATGCCAATATAATTGTGCAATAGCAAGTGCTATATCAAGGCTTACAAATTTTTTCTTTAGGTTATTTTTATTTAAAACATAATTGAAATTTAAAGAAAATATGCAATAAAATGCAAAATATGGACAAAAAACCATTAAATATGAAAAAATTTTTGATACGATAAAGTATTTGGTCAATAACATGTATTTGCATGAAAGTCGTTGCCCTGATAATTGTCCACAAAAATTAGATCCCCAAAATAAATGTTATTTTTTTAAAAAAAGTCAACACAAATCTGATCGAATATAACATTACAATAATGCACTAATACAAATTATCACACAGTTTCGCAAGCATTAAAATTTTTTAAATTTTCATATTTCACTCTTTAAATTTCTGTTGTATTTTTGCTTTTTATTGAAAAACTTTTTTGCACGTAAAAGTTGCTGACTGTTCTTTTTTTTAATAAATAATAACTTTTTTATTTGATAATAAATATTAAAATCACTCTTCATTCTTTTATTATATAATTGCGGAATTCATCAGTTTCGTGGCTTTGATTTATATTTTTAATTGTTATTTCCTAATGTAGAAAAAAAATAACAGTTTTGTTTTCAATTGTTTTTGTTTAAATTTAAAATATAAATCACACAGAGCCAATAAACAGAAATTCAAAAATATTCAAACAAGAAATATTCGAAAAAAAACAATTTTTTAAATAAAAGTTAAAACTGTTAGGTCCCTGATAAAAATATAATAATTGGAAATACTTAAGCATCTACTACGTCATAATACAAGTTGCGTTGATTGTGCATTTGAAAAGGTTGAGTGTGATAAACAAGTTTTTATTTTGTCATTATTTTCTAGTAAAAATGTAAACAAAAATAAATAGAAATAGTATCACAACAATGATGTAAAATATATAGTAATCAACCGATTAATCAGATGTAATGTAAAATTCGGTAGACTTTTAATCACTCTGGCTTACAAAATAAATTTGTTATACATAAATCTCTTATATACATAAAATACAAGCAAAAGTCAATAATTCTTTACAAAATCAAAGTAGGTCAATTTAAAACAAAGTAGGTCAATTTACAAAAGTAGGTCAAGTTACAAAGTAGGTCAAGTTACAAAAGACAACTGGCAAATTTTTAATAATTTTTTTTTAACAATTAATTGTTTGAAAAATAAAAAAAAAATAATTTCGTGAAACTTTTAATGAAAATCTCGCAATGAAAATCTTGCACAGAAATATTGACCGTTTATATTTTCACTTAGCGAGATTTCCATTTGACAACCACAGTATTTTTTAAACAAACCAAGAAATTAAAAAATACTTCTAAAAGGCATTTTATTCTTTGGCGAAGTACAATTTGCAATATCTTATCTAAAGATCAAACTCTAGTTATATTAGTAAAATTTTGTTCTATTAGAACTACAAGTTAGAGACTAGAGTGATGGAGAAATACAAGTAATTTGCAAAACTTTCACTGAGTTAATAAGGAATTAAATCTATATAATTTTCAGAGACCCCTATGAGTTTAAGTGCGTTAATTAGTTGTGATTTCGATTTTTCAAAATGGTCGCCGAGTTTGCTCACAATCAAAAATAAACGCAATCGTGTGACTGATTCTGTAGGCGGTTTAGAGCTTTTCCATAGCGGTCCTGATGAATTTCTTCGCTGATACATAATTGTATGAAACATCGATTGTTGATGAAATAAAGCAATGGATTTTATCAGGTGAATCTGCTCCAAAGAAAGCAAAGGCAGTAAAATCTGTACGACAATGGCAATTTAGAAAAAGGAAATACAATAAATGGAGAATATTACACAGAGAAAATAGATTCATTGTAACAATCGAATTTCTTGCCAACTGAATGCAACAGAATTTCGATTAAACCAAATATTTCAATTGTATGAGGAAAACATTTGGTTGGGACAACCAAATAATTTGGTTGCTGCAACCAAAATATTCAGTTGGCAAGAAATTCGGTTGCTACGATGAATATGTTTCTAATGTTTATTCATCATTTTTAGGACAATTAGGCGAAGAAATCAAAAAAATACGTCCATTTCGCCATCAAGATAATGATGCTCGGGTGCACACTTGTGCAGTTTCAATGGCAATAATTGAGATTCAAATTGTTGCCGCGTCCGACTTCTTTTTCAGATTTTTCATATTTTTAGAAATTGCTCGGCTTAAAAACATTTCTGCAGATCTCCAAAAGAAGCCTATTTTGAGGACCTTCCGAAAATTTACAATACTTTTCGGAGGGCTTAAGAAAGTTGGTGAACCGCTGGATGAAGTGTATCGAGCTAAAAGGAGACTGTGTTGAGCAATTAACAAGAACCAATACAAAATAATGTGTTTACTAAGTTCTTGTAAAGACTCAGTTGCTCTCAGTACCTGCCTTCGTACATATGCATTCAAAATCAAAAAATATGCATGCAAAATTTTAAAAATATGAATTTATTTCTGAGTTACTTCAACGTTTTCAATATTATCAATTCAATTTCAGTATACTTTTTATGCATGTTTGGTTTACGTTCTTCTCCATATAATAACAATAACAATGCATTTACATGAACTTCCGAGCCCAAGTTATGACTTAAAACAAATATTTTCATGAAATATACCTTGTCATTTCTGAAAGGTTAATATTTCACAAAAAAAAATTTTTGATGATTTTTCCTGTCTTTAAAAATACTTCTATTCTAAAATAGAGTAAAAATAAAAGCAAGGAAATTTGTCAAGTCTTTTTGTAAACATATATTTATACCCTTCACCACAGGTGGAAGGGTATATATAAGTTTGTCATTCCGTTTGTAATTTCTACAATATTGATCTTAGACCCTATAAAGTATATATATTCTGGGTCCTTATGAAGAGCGAAGTTGATTTAACGATGTCCGTCTGTCCGTCTGTCCGTCTGTCCGTCTGTCCGTCTGTGTGTTGAAATGGGTTTTCCGAAGAACCCAGACGTGATGAGGACTTGATTCTTTTTTATTTCTGTTACATGTGATCCATTTCTGTTTGCTATTAAAAATCAGACAGATCGGTTAATAAATGGCTGAGATATTAGCAAAAAACCAGGACCACCTCTAATTTTTCCAGTAAAATCCCTTTGTTTAATATGTATGTAGAATTTTGAGCATAACAACACATCCATGTGTTAAAATTTTTTTTTATACCCTTCACCATAGGTGGAAGGGTATATATAAGTTTGTCATTCCGTTTGTAATTTCTACAATATTGATCTTAGACCCTATAAAGTATATATATTCTGGGTCCATATGAAGAGCGAAGTTGATTTAACGATGTCCGTCTGTCCGTCTGTCCGTCTGTCCGTCTGTCCGTCTGTCCGTCTGTCCGTCTGTGTGTTGAAATGGGTTTTCCGAAGAACCCAGACATGATGAGGACTTGATTCTTTTTTATTTCTGTTACATGTGATCCATTTCTGTTTGCTATTAAAAATCAGACAGATCGGTTAATAAATGGCTGAGATATTAGCAAAAAACCAGGACTACCTCTAATTTTTCCAGTAAAATCCCTTTGTTTAATAAGAGTGTGAAGATAAATACGTAGGTTAAGTACGTTTCACAACTATTGTGAATGATATAAATAAAAAAAAATAGTAGTGTCGCCAACTTTTTTTTTCCTAGAAAATGCCAAATTTGACAAGAAAAGCGCTGAAACATATGGAAAAATATAAATTTGAGATTTTACATGACATATTATTTTGGATTAAAATTTTTGGACATTTAAGAAAAAATAAATGGGGATACCGCTTGTTTGTGGAGAGCTATGAGGTAGTAGATTCCAACGATGTATTCATCTCCTTCAGAATCACTCTAGGTTTCGAGTTTAGCATTTTAAAGAAAATTTATTTTTGAAATTCCACATAACATTATTTAAAATTAAAATTTTTGGACATTTAAGAAAAAAATAAATGGGGATACCGCTTGTTTGTGGAGAGCTATGAGGTAGTTGATTCCAACGATGTATTCATCTCCTCCAGAATCACTCTAGGATTCGAGTTTTGCATTTTAAAGAAAATTTATTTTTGAAATTTCTCATAACATTATTTAAAATTAAAATTGTTGGACATTTAAGAAAAAAATAAATGGGGTTACCGCTTATTTGTGGAGAGCTATGAGGTAGTAGCTTCCAACGATGTATTCATCTCCTCCAGAATCACTCTAGGTTTAGAGTTTTGCATTTGACAAGAACATTTATTTTTGAAATTTCTCACAACATTATTTAAAATTAAAATTTTTGGACATTTAAGAAAAAAATAAATGGGGGTACCGCTTGTTTGTGGAGAGCTATGAGGTAGTTGATTCCAATGATGTATTCATCTCCTCCAGAATCACTCTAGGATTCGAGTTTTGCATTTTAAAGAAAATTTATTTTTGAAATTCCACATAACATTATTTAAAATTAAAATTTTTGGACATTTAAGAAAAAAATAAATGGGGGTACCGCTTGTTTGTGGAGAGCTATGAGGTAGTTGATTCATTCATCGTTGGAATACATCGTCGGAATCTACTACCTCATAGCTCTCCACAAACAAGCGGTACCCCCATTTATTTTTTTCTTAAATGTCCAAAAATTTTAATTTTAAATAATGTTATGAGAAATTTCAAAAATAAATTTTCTTGTCAAATGCAAAACTCTAAACCTAGAGTGATTCTGGAGGAGATGAATACATCGTTGGAATCTACTACCTCATAGCTCTCCACAAACAAGCGGTACCCCCATTTATTTTTTTCTTAAATGTCCAACAAATTTAATTTTAAATAATGTTATGAGAAATTTCAAAAATAAATTTTCTTGTCAAATGCAAAACTCGAAACCTAGAGTGATTCTGGAGGAGATGAATACATCGTTGGAATCTACTTCCTCATAGCTCTCCACAAACAAGCGGTACTCCCATTTATTTTTTTCTTAAATGACCAAAAATTTTAATTTTAAATAATGTTATGTGGAATTTCAAAAATAAATTTTCTTTAAAATGCAAAACTCGAAACCTAGAGTGATTCTGAAGGAGATGAATACATCGTTGGAATCAACTACCTCATAGCTCTCCACAAATAAGCGGTAACCCCATTTATTTTTTTCTTAAATGTCCAACAATTTTAATTTTAAATAATGTTATGAGAAATTTCAAAAATAAATTTTCTTTAAAATGCAAAACTCGAATCCTAGAGTGATTCTGGAGGAGATGAATACATCGTTGGAATCAACTACCTCATAGCTCTCCACAAACAAGCGGTACCCCCATTTATTTTTTTCTTAAATGTCCAAAAATTTTAATTTTAAATAATGTTATGTGGAGTTTCAAAAATAAATTTTCTTTAAAATGCAAAACTCGAAACCTAGAGTGATTCTGAAGGAGATGAATACATCGTTGGAATCTACTACCTCATAGCTCTCCACAAACAAGCGGTATCCCCATTTATTTTTTCTTAAATGTCCAAAAATTTTAATCCAAAATAATATGTCATGTAAAATCTCAAATTTATATTTTTCCATATGTTTCAGCGCTTTTCTTGTCAAATTTGGCATTTTCTAGGAAAAAAAAAGTTGGCGACACTACTATTTGTTTTTTATTTATATCATTCACAATAGTTGTGAAACGTATTTAACCTACGTATTTATCTTCACACCCTTTTGTTTAATATGTATGTAGAATTTTGAGCATAACAATACATCCATGTGTTAAAATTCTTTTCTCTCTATTGACGATGATTTTGTGTGAGCTTCAATAGCTCAGTTGTCTAGACGCTGTGTCACAAATACTTTTTTTTTCTCTAAGGCCGTTGGGTTCGAAGTTCAAATCTCGGTGAGGTCAATTCACTTTTTTTTTACATTTTTTTTTTATTATTTTCTTAAGACTTTTTTTTTGCTTATTTTTGGTTTTTTTTAACATTTAATAATTAATTTATATAAAATTTTATATTAATAATTAAATAATCCATAAATAGGCTAAAAACATCAACATTTTTATAAAAACCCTCTGATACAAACAAAATACAAACGTTTTTATACCTTTCACCACAGGTGGAAGGGTCGCGGGTTCGTTAAGATTTTTTTTTTTGTTTATTTTTTGTTTTTTTTTTTACATTTAATAATTAATTTAAATAAAATTTTATATTAATAATTAAATAATCCATAAATAGGCTAAAAACATCAAAATTTGTATAAAAACCCTCTGATACAAACAAAATACAAACGGTTTTATTTCTACTTTTTTGCACCGATTTAAAAGAATTTATAAAAAGATTTTTAAACCATTTTATTTCTCACATATTAAGAAAATTTTATACATAATTTACCTTTGAGTGCAACTATTTTAGGTCATAACTTATAATAATTTATAAAAAAAAATTATAAACTATTTTCCTTCAAATTTTTAAAATTAAGCTAAAGAAATTACAAATATTTCTAATAAAAAAGCGAAATAAAATCCTAAATGCAAATTTGCCAGCTAAATCAAACTATTTTGTAGAAATAAAACACATGCAGTTCTAGTGATTTCTTTTAACGATTTGTTGAAATTCTTTTCTTTCACCTCTTAACCTTTTATACACAAACAACAAACACTATTCTAGAGCTGTATTATGACCTATGGATACGTCTTATATAGCAAAAGATCGAAAATCTTTAGTATAACATATTTGCTGAAAAACTCGGAAATATCGGTTCAGATACAAAAAAGTTATGCCCAAAACATACATTTTTTTAAAATACATATTTTCTGGAACCATAAATCTTCCCGAGTCCAAGTTTTATCTCCAAACTAAATGGTTAATTTCCTCTTAAAGGCGTCCGTATATAAATCTGTCCATTTCATATATGTCCATATATAAACTTCAGTTTTTTCCCAACCATGGTGAAGGGTATATAAGATTCGGCATAGCCGAATTTAGCCGCTCTTACTTGTTTTAATTATTATCACAATTTAATAAAAGAAATTAGCATAAATTAGAAAAAAATAATAGAAGGTTTACAATAAGCCTTTAAAAGACAGTCAAAAATTTGTTCATAAAAAAGAACATGTTAAAGGTGTTTTTACATTCGAATATTTAGCCGAATATAATTAATCGATCAGTCGCTTAAATGGCTGGTTATCATTTATCAGTTTTTTTGCATATAAAAATAAAATTATTGTTGTTTATATTATTACAACACAATAAAAAATATATTTATAGATTGATCTGTAGAAACAGATGGATAGGAATAGAAATTAAAGAAAATAAATATCATAATCATGAAATATTTTGCTTTTAATAACAATAATTGTACACTGAAAATATTATTTCGTTAAAAACAATTTAAAAAACATATTAAATTAATCGAAAATCAAATTAAAACAAGTCTACTGATTTTTCATTATATTCAACTCATTTTGTTATTTATTTTCAATCATTGCTTGAGTAAAAGTAGTAAAAACAATTAAAAGTCGTTTAAAATAATCTTTAATATTTAACTGACAAGACATTAGAAAAACAAGGATTTTTGTAGTTTGATTGTTTTTTTTTTCATGTAATTACAAAACACAAATACACAGTTGGCCAGAAGATATTTTAGAATTTGTCATCTATAAACTTCTGTTAAGGACAAGTTTATTAACAAGAACGTGTATTTGTTCATGTTTTCAATCTTATTAACGGCAATGTCATTAACTTGTCTTTTATTAAGGACAAAATGGGCAACATTTGCATGTTTTTGTTGTTTATACGAAATAACTTGGCGTCAATCGCACTCTGTGGAAGCATAGAGTAAGAATAATCACACCATGACGATGCCGCTCACGTAGCAAAAATCGTCCTCTTGGTTTTTATATGTGCAGATTACAAAGGTTCGGCATCTTTTCTAATTCGATTTTTTTGCAATTTCTTTGCGATTCCAGTTGATTGTCTTTGAAAGACCAATTGTTTTTTTCAGCAGATTTCCCAATTGGTTTTGAAAAAAGTTTAAAAAAAAGTAAAAATTTGTTCAAATTTTTGCAGAATTCAGGGAAATTTGCTCAATTTTCTCTCAGCTTCCGAACCTTTGTAGTGTGTATAAAATTTTATTTGGCCACTTTTATATTATTTCTGCGGAATTTAACCACATAATGATTCACTGTAAAAAAGTCCCGTACATGGGACCGAAAAAGACCGTGCCTATTTCATAAAATGTGTGATAAGTGGAGGACTTTCTAAATTCCAGAGCCAGTTTCGTAATACTTTTTCTCCACAACTTAAATAAATTTGTTCAATATTAAGTAAAAATTATGTCTATATTGTTTCTACAAAATTTTCCTAAAGCACTAAAGCCCGGTCGTCCGGTCTAGAGCGTAAAGACCAAAAAACCGGTCAACCACTTTAAAGACCAGCGGAAAGAAGGAAAAGGAATTATTTGAATTTTTGTTTTTAGAAACAAAAAACATGAACTGAAAATATCAACTTCTACTAAAGGTCTGTATTTCTTTATGGTTTAATTTTTAATTGTCTGATTCAAATAGTTAGAATATATATTTTTACATAGAAATTAATTGATTCTTGATTTAAAAATAAACTTTTCGTATTATTTTTTAAATAAACTCCAATCGGTAACGGAAAATATATTGTCAGTGTATGTAAATAATTAAAAGAACAAAACATGTATATTTTTAGACTTTGTCAATTTTTACCTATTAATTCTCGTAATAACTATGCAATGCGGAAATTTATTTCCATTTAGATATAGTACACTAGAAAAAAAATATAATTCATTGATTATATAAAAGAATTATATATCTTTTCTTTTCTTTTATAAATTAATTCTTATTGGTTTTTATTTTATTAGTATATCCTCTTCATCTATTTTTTTTATTTTGTGTTTGTGTTGTAGAATGAAGGCCCTAGATATGTTTCTGCCATTGATTCTCATCAATTTCCGGATAATGAAGAGCCAAATGTCTTGGGACATGGTTCACCAGCTGTTGAAGATTTACAAAAACAAAATAATAATTGTTGTTCAAAGAAATCAGCTATAACGGACTGTGATAATGTTGAAAAATACGAAAAGCATAAAATGCTATTGAATTTTGAAGATGTAAGTATGGTCAGTTTTTTAATTATCTCTAAATAAAAGCCTATTCAAAACATTTGTATTGATAAAATTTCCCATACTTTTTTTTATAAGAAGAATGTATGGGAAAAGATTGTCAAAGTTCATAAGTTGAGAATTCGTAACTGGTTTTCAAATCATGCAAAACGGCTTCTCCGTCATACTGAAGTCATTAAGCATATTGAAGTGATAACACTTATCGTTAGTTATGAGCTTTTGACCATCTATATGTAAAACCTTCCAATTTGTGTTTAATTAAAAATGTCTTACAACCAATTCAAACGATGATTTAAAAATCACGTTTAATTATTAATTTTCTTCAAAAATTGCTTCCAAAAATGTTACAAATTAGTACGATGATTTTTTTCCCCAGTAATCGGTTATTCTTTTTTCTTGCTTATTTGTATAAAAACAATTGTATTGTAAAGAGCTATTGCCACATTGAAATAAAATATAAAATGATGCAACATAACAAAAAAATTGCTTCTCTACACCGTTCGCCAACAAACATCAAAAGTCACGTTTAAAAAACAAAAACACCTTGTGGAAATTGGGTGTTAGAATATAACGCCGGCAGAACGTTCCAAATAATTGCTCTGCCAGCACTTTATTTGTTGTACTATTGGCAATCAGTGCTCTGCCAGTATTTTTTTTTTACCATCGGCAATTTCTGACTGGGCCGCTAAACATATTCCAACTGATTACCGTTACCCTTAAAATATCGGGTAATATTTTTAAATTTTTTTACCTATTTTTATTGTTTTTGTAATATATAAATCGGGGGTTTTAAGAGAAAAATGAAATATTACTAAGAATTCTAATGCCCTGTCCCCGCAACATTCTTGTTAGAAGATAGTACTTAAAAGTATTCAACGTATAGAGTGAAATTTGATTCACGGTAAATTTGTCGATCTTATGGTGAAGATGAAACTTGCTTATGTTGAATTTGGTGAAGAGAAACACTGATATTCTATATGATTTTTTTACTCTATGTTATTACTGTATCAGTTCGAACAAATTTTTGCAAATAACTTCGCAATTACCAATTTGTTGACACCTTGCGTACTGCTCAAAAGTCGTTGTATATTAATTTTAATTATACTATAAATAACTTGTGTATTTTATGCCTTCGCAGTAACTTAAATTCATCGCAATGATCTTCACACAAATTTAATTGTCCAATATTTAAATATTATGGAATTGTTTTTTTTTTCAAGTTCATGCCAAATTGTAATAAATTTATTAACAGCAACGTCTAACTTTGGATCTAACCATGCATAGTTGACATTTCGATTAGTTTTATAATATCATATTAACATAAATACTTATGCAAAATATTTATAGACCCTTGGTTATTATATTTTGTTAAAGACGTCAAATGTTTTGTAAACATACACTGACGATTTTGTTGCTTTGTTTTAAAATCTTTTTTGCTCAACTAAATTAAATCAAGGTTATCATAAGGGGTATTCACGATCTGCATAGTAAAAGAGTGGGTAGTATGTCTGACCTGACAGATACATTTTGATATCTCCAAAAAAATAAAAAAATAAAGGATTTTTCATTTTTTTTTTATTTTTTTTTAATATACGAATTTTAATAGAATTTTCCCTTTTAAAAAATTCTCAGATTAATAAATATTTTCTAAAAAATACTCGGGTTCATATTTTGCACTTTATATTAAAACCTTTAGATCTTAAATTAATCTGTCGATTTTTTTTATAAAAAAAATTTGAGAATCTTAAACATTAATCTTATAAAAATCTCAGGTTGTGAGAACTTATTCGTAAAAAATCTGTATTGAAAATTTAGAATTTCTTAGAATTTTTCAAAAAAAAATTTCTACATACGTAATCGTACATGCTGCAATAATAGGCCGGGTACTATTTTACTAGGAAGGTTGTGAATACCACTATTATAAAGAAGACAGAGAGGTTTTTTTGGTTGCTGTCCAATTGTAAATAAATTACTTTTAAAATATATTTGTATGTTGTTGTATTTTTAAATGTTTTATGTTTAGTCGAAGAATTGTGTTTTTGATTGACTACATTAAGGTTTTGTTTGGGTTGTCTACTTTTTTTTGCATGCCCAAAAAATATTGTGTTTCTTTTTATCAAAGGCTTAAGTAAACATTTTATTCATGTTTTATTTGTAAGAACTCTCCCGTCTCGTTTCGGTCAAAATAACCCAATTTTAGAATTCAAAATCACATATCTATACATTTGTCTGTTACGTCAAGCACTTTGTCAATAAAAATTTTCTTAAGTTTTTCCCTCGTGATGAAATTTATCTTTTACAAATACCTATTATATTTTGGTCAATTTTACCCAGTGTAATTTTCCCAGTAGCAAATAGCCGGGCCAGTTTAAAAATGTACTAGTTTTTTTTTTTTGTATAGTAATACATAACAAGTTTTCAAAATAATAATTTTAAATCAGTTGTAATACTAGTTTAATAGTATCGACATAGGGACTGTTTAGGAAAAATTGTCTAAATTAAATAAGTTTTCAAATTTTGATTTTGTTTACATTTGTTTTTAATAATAAATTCTGCAAATAAATGCAAACAGTTTGTCATTCCGCTTGTAACATGTCGAAATATAGGTCGAAATAGAGTATATATATTCGTGATCCTTGTGTAATTTTACGTCGATTTAGCGATGACCGTCTGTCTGTTGAAATGGTGATCACGACGCCTAGACGCAAGCGAGGGTATCTATTTTTACCCAGTTTATTGGACATCCTCCTGAGCAGTTTAAACATTCAATTACAAATTATATCTTAATACCCTAACCGAGCACTATCAACGAAGGCTTTTGGCTCGTTGTACCGAAAACAGAGCCTCTGGTGGGAATCGAATCCACGACCACCGCACTGATAAGCTAGCACGCTACCAAATAGCCTACCGGGGCGCCATTTACTTTTTTGCAATTGAAAATGAGCTAAATCGGTCCAGCGGATAAAAAGTTATGAGTGAAAATGTGAAGATACCTCTAATTTTTCCATACAAATTGGTGTATTTTAATACAATTTCATAGAAGCGACTGGTACATAATGTATTTTCTCATATTTTTTCACCATTCGCTTAGAAATGAATAATATTTTGTATTCACCTCAAAACATTTTTTTTTACCACAAAATTTTTTTTAACCTAAAATTAGTTATACAATGTAAACTATAAACCAAATAAGAATTGTATGGGATAAAATATTCTAAACTTTTTAGGAATGCTAAATTGGAGAAGTTTACATACTTGGTTTAAATAAATGAAAAAGTTTAAACTTAATTTAAAGAAGTTTCATATTTAGATTTTGAATTTTCATACAATTTTAAACTTTCTTATTTTTTGGTTTATAAATTCTTAACATTTAACTAGAAAAACATTTCTTAAATAACATTAGCTCAAATCAAGAAGGAACAATTAAATAATTATTTTAAAACAGTTTTATTAATTTTAATAAGAAACTCAATAAGAAGAAGCGGAATAATTTAGCCATAGGAAGTGTATGTATTTTGTTATTGTACCGTACCCTACATACAAAAGAGTCAAAACACAAAATTCTAAAATAAAATAGAAAACCATTCGCATATCGTAAATTGATGGCTCTTTTATTGTAAGTAAATGTTGGACTCTTTTGTATTTAGGGTGCGATAAAATTCCTCCGGAGGAATTTTACCTTTCGTCTTTATGTATAAACAATTGTATTTATTTAGATTTGAATTTTTTTTATATCAGGTGATATAATATGTTATATAGGGTCCGCCATCTAACGTTTTTTTTTTGTCAACTAGTGCTTATTTCGTGAATGGTAACACTTAGCTCATGTCTGATTTGACAGATAATTAGTTTTATCCTTCCGCTGAACGAATATGGTTGTATATACGCTTGAACAACGCTGGGAAATATTGCGACATTACTTTGAAAATCATGGTAATGTTGCAGAATGTCATCTTTTCCGATGAAGATCATTTTGATCTTGGCGGGTATGTAAATAAGCAAAATTGTCGCATTTGGGGCACAGAAAACCCGCACGCATACATTGAAAAGCCGATGCACCCAAAACGAGTCACTGTTTGGTGCGGATTTTGGTCCAGAAGCATAATTGGGCCATTTTTCTTCGAAAAATGAGCAAGGAGTGGCCGTTACAGTCAATGGCGATCGTTATCGGGCCATGTTGTTCACAAAAATTGAAGAGGAGGATATTGGCAACATTTGGTTTCAACAGGACGGCGCTACGTGCCACACAGCCGAAGCTACACTCGATGTTTTGCGCCCTGTTTTTGAAGATCGCATTATCAGCCGCAGAGCTGATGTCGTTTGGCCACCTCGGAGCTGCGATTTGACACCATTGGACTATTATTTGTGGGGTGCCGTCAAAGATAAGTGTTACGCCGACAAGCCAGAGACAATTGACGCTTTTAAGGACAATATTCGTGAAGCCATTGGTGAAATACAGCTGCACACAATCGATAATGTGCTTAAAAATTGGACCGATCGTGTAGGCTACTGCATGGCCAGGCAGCCATTTGAATGAAATTATCTTCCATTATTAACCGGAAGGATTGTACTTTCAAATAAAAAAAGAAATTAGAGAAAATAATCAGTAGTTTTTATTTTATAGCATTTTTGTTTTGTAGAATTGTAAAAATAAAGGGTGTCCCAAGAAGAACGCAATTTTTAAATTTTAAATAAAACACAGATATTTAAAAAAAATCGTGAAACTTTATTATATCGTAAAGTAGACAGAATGAGGTTATGTATAGAACAATATATCGTGCAGATGGCCGCCGCGGCTTTGCTGGCATGCACGCGATCTTTTAATGAAATTTTCAATAACCGTTTTGCATGAATGCTGCGGTATTTCATTAATGCAGCGTCCAATTTCCTCTTTTAAGGCTTGAGTCGTCGTCGGCTTATTCGCGTAAACCATCGACTTCAAAAAACACAAAAGAAAAAAATCTAATAGTGTTAAATCGCACGATCTAGGCGGCCAATTCTGATCTCCAAAACGCGAACGATGGCGCGTTGTTGTCTTTACATCACTAACAGACCCAGTTTCGGCAAATTTATCAATTAATCTCTTTACAGTTGACTCTTTTGGAGCATTATTGTGACTTCAAATTGATCGCAATTTGCGAACTGTAGCCGCAAAACTTTCACCATTTTGGTAAAACAATTTCACAATGAGAATGCGTTGTTCATTCGTGTAGCGCTCCATTTTTACTAACCTCGTACCTTCTACTAGCAAACAATAACAATTGTTCAAATGTCAAACAATGACACTTCGAATGTTGCCAGATTTAAAAATTGCGTTCTTCTTTTCAAAAGAAAACTATTATTGGTTTCTTAATGCAATTTGTTTACTGATATTTAGTAAATTTAATTTTTAATTTAGTAAAAAATTTAAATTTATTTTATAAATTTTCCACATTTATAAAAAAGCTGGATTTGGGAAATACTTCCTTTAGGCATAAATGAAGATACTACGGAATATAAAATGTAAAACTTTTTATTTTAAACATTCTTCCAACGACTAAGCATTTAAAGTTGGCAATCACAATTTAAACAGAAACCACAGCACATTTTGAGATTTTGAACACTTACAACTTCAAAAATGTAACAGATTTTAATAATTTTTTAATATATTTTTTGTTTAAATTGCAAAGCAAAATTAACTTGTAACCATGAATATTATTGAAATTGGAGAATAAAAAAATTTAAGTTATTTTACAAGGGGCTATTTATATATATTTAATCTTGTGACAATCCGAGTAAGCCAAAAGTAGAAATATATGTTTCTAGTTACCTGAAAAATTCCATCAAAATTTCAAAAGTCAATGAAATTGCCAATGATATGTGTATGAAAAAATCAATAAAATGGAGTTAAATTTTATCAAAAATCTGTGCCCAGCTCAAGAGCTTTAAACTAATAGGCTAACTAGAAAGTAAAACGAAAACTAAAATTTGGATATGTTGTGCGTATGAAAATCAATTTATAGACAAAAAATTTTTCTTTGATGCGCAATGTCATGTTAAGTTTAAAATGAGTAGTCAAAACTGAGAATGTTTTTGTATTAAAACATGTCTGAAATTTAAAAAATTTTGATTTTTTTATTGCCAATATTCAAAAAATACTTATTGGTATATGGGTTTCTCTATCAAATTTCGTCAAAAAATGCACACGGGATCGATGAGTGGTATTAAATGGGTTAAACATAGAAGACTAAATATAAGTACAAATATTATATCGTCATATCATCTAATGTTGTAGTTTTTAAAATTAAATTTTAACAACTCTGTTTTTAAAAGGATAATATGACACCCCTTCTGAACAACCTAAATTTTTAATTTCTGTAATTAGTTGTTTGTTTTCAATTATATTTGAAATCAAATAATTAAAAAAATTTAATGTTTTTGTTTTAGTTGACACTATGAACTTTTGCCAAAAATATACCCATTTTTACTGGAATTAAAGTGTTGTTCAAGTAATGTTTTCCAATTTCAAGCCTTGATATAAATCAATAATTACTTTTTGATTTAATAGCATGTTCCAGAAAAACGGACACTGGAATTCAAGTCGAACAATACAGTGAGAATATACCTTAAGTCAAGCGTTGAATCACAGTTCAATTCAAGTTCAAGTTTAAACAAATCCATAAAAACACGGTAATGATTGTCAATGGCGTGCCCAGGATTTTGTTCATACATTAAGAACAAATATAATTGTTAACAAGTTTCAAAATTGCCAAGCTCTAAGATGCAATGTCATAGAAAACCATTCGCATCTCGTAAATTAATGGTTCTTCCATTGTTAGCAGCAAATTTAAAAAGAACTGGCTGGGAGGATACACTCATGGACGGAGAGCAGACATTTACTTAATTTTTTAACTATTTTAAAAGGCAGTTGTTTCTCATCACTAAAATATGTATTTGATTTATATAAAATGATTTTTATTCTTATTCTTTAAAATATTTCAATTTAGGTTGTCCCAAGTAACTTTAATGTTTAGAAGGACTACATTCGGATGTTATTGATTCCATGCTATTTAAATGCGTATAATGCTGTGCATAAGCAATATTTCTTTGCATATTATGGGGTTATTATACCCTCCACCATATATGGTGAGGGTATACATCAGTTTGTCATTCCGTTTGTAATATGTCGAAATATAGGTTTAAGACCCTATAAAGTATATATATTCGAGATCCTTATGCAATTTTAAGACGATTTAGCGATGTCCGTCTGTCTGTCCGTATGTCTTTCTGTCTGTCTGTCTGTCTGTCTGTTGAAATGGCGATCACGACGCGAAGACGCAAGCGGGGGTGCCTATTTTTACCCAGATTATTAAACATCCTCCTGAGCAGTTTGGTATTTAAAATGAGCAAAATCGGTTAAGCGGTTCAAAAGTTATGAGTGAAAATGTGAAGGTACCTCTAAATTTTCCATACAAATTTTTACAATTTTTCTGTATCTATTTTTATTTTCTGTTAAGTAAAAATGTTATTAAGTCTTCTTCTTGTTCGATTACATTTATTGTCTTACATACTCTGAAAATAATAACATTCTTAGAGTATATGTGTGTTACTCTAATAACATTGTTAAAGTCTCTAACAGAGCAGACGTCTGTAAATAACATTACTAAAACTAAATAACAAAAGTTCTGTTTTATAAATTGACAAAACATATTCATATTACAGTTCATGCAAAATTTAGTATATACGTATGTATATCATCTTCAGCCCCTATGATTGCCGGAGGCTGGGTCCATATAGAATGAGGTAAGGTCCAGAGGAGCTGGATCGTCGTTAATATGTCCACTAATTATACCGACAGGAGAAAGATATGTAGATCCAGCCCAGATGTTGTTTTTCTCGCTTTCGTATATTTGGCTGACAAGCATATTATCGTGTAGAGCAAGTTTCTCAACAAATCTGGCTTGCAACGATATGGAGTACCTACAGAAGGGTAGAACATCGCCATTTTTGATTTTTGAAAATCGTTTTATGGAAATTTCATAATTTTTTCCGATGCATTTTCTTAGAATTTTCCGTTAAAATATCTCCAATTCTTTGGCTACTTTAGGAGATATAGTAAACCAGATTGGGGTTTTCTCTTAAGCTTTGTTGGTTTTACGTTTCATTCCATAAAATGTATTTTTTGTTTTTGTAACCAAAGACATTTATATATAAAGAAAGAGCAAAATACATAATTGCTTTAGTGCCGCTACTTTTGAATAGATGGCGCTGAATTAACTAAAACAATACCCTGCCCCATGGCTAGGTCCAAAGGAATTTATATATAAGAAAGAGCAAAATGCATAATTGGTTTAGTGCCGCTACTTTTGAATAGGTGGCACAGAATCACAGTAAAACTATACCCTGCCCCATGGCGATATAGCCTTGGATTAGGCTTTCAATTAATTTATTTACCAAAAATATTAAATTAACTGCATACTTTATAATACATTCAGATGTTGCTAGTAGACTTATTACATAATTTTAAAGTCAATTTTTCAAATGTTTGACTTAATAAAAGCATTTGTTTCACATTTTTATGTCAAAAAAGAAATTTTCATAGAGGAAAATAGTATTTTTTTTATTCCATTTGTATTTTTGAGAATTGAGGGATTGGAAAATGTATATTTATGTTAATTTTTCCTTTTATAAAAAAAACATGAATAAAGTGCAATATTGTGCTCTTAAACATCTAAATGAATATTTATTTAAAAAATTAAGGTATAATTTGTACATAAAACATATATTTTTTTTTGTTTTTGGCAAATATTCATTTATGTTACGAAGAAAATAGAAAATCAATAATACTCTAATGCATATTGTAGCACAATATGGCTAATGGAGACTAGCTCTGCAGCAAAATACCCTAATGGAGAGAATGCACCTTCTATTGACAAATAGTTACAACTCATGTTCTTTCTTCAATAAATTAATTTCTTTGCTGTATTCTCTCTATTAGACACACACTTCAATTTTTTAAAGAAAGAACATTCGTTGCAACTATTTATCAATACGTGGCGCATCAGAAAGTGCATTCTCTCCATTAGGCATATTCAGCTGCAGAGCTAGTTCCCATTAGCCAGCAAGCTACCTCTAAAATGCCCATACAAATTTAGTACAATTTCATATTTTTTCATATTTTTTCACCAGTCGCTTAGCAGTAAATATTTTGTATTCACCTCAAACATTTTTTCACCACTAAAATTTTTTTCACCACAAAAAATTTTACCTTAAAAATTTTTGTTCACCTCTAAATTTTTTTCCACCAAAAAAGTTCTTTTCACATCTAAAAAAGTTTTTCACCTCAAAAAATTTGTTCACCTACATAATTTTACTTCAAAAGTTTTCTTATATTATTTGTATCAAAAACAGAAGAGAACATCTTTTTAGGATATTGGTGGAGGGTATTCAAAGATTCGGCACAGCCGAATTTAGCCCTTTTTACTTGTTTTCATTTCATTATATTTGGGGTCATTTTTTATTTCTTTAAATTGGTGTTATTTTACATAATGAATAATTGTCTCAATCTAATAAATGAAAATATTCCCCAAACTTAGTTTTGCGGCTAATTTTCATTTGGTTGGGTTAATTTTTCATAATATGTTTCCTCAAATTCAAAGACCAATGCAAAAACAATTAGATTATTTCAAAAACTTTTGGAATGACTTCAAATTTATAAACCATCAATTGAATTTTAAAGACACTAAATAAAATAAAATAAATATTTGTTGAATTTCAATAATTTTTATAATTGTACTTGTTATTTTTTAATTTATCTTTTAAAGTATCGATTGTAAATAGGGCGTGGCACAAAATAGAATACTTTATATCTTAAGAACGGTAAGACCGTAATTAAATAATACATAAATGGGCTAAAAACATCAAAATAATTATAAAAACTAAAATTTTAGAGCTGTAATATGACCTATGGATACGTCTTATATGTCAAAAGATCGAAAATCTTTAGTATAACATATTTGCGAAAAAACTGTGAAATATCGGTTCAGATACAAAAAAGTTATGCCCAAAACATACATTTTTTTTAAATACATATTTTCTGGAACCATCAATCTTCCCGAGTCCAAGTTTTATCACCAAACTAAATAGTTAATTTCCTCTTAAAGGCGTCCGTATATAAATCTGTCCATTCCATATATGTCCATATATAAACTTCAGTTTTTTCCCAACCATGGTGAAGGGTATATAAGATTCGGCATAGCCGAATTTAGCCGCTTTTACTTGTTAGATTTAATCTTGGTTTTGGGACTTGATATTTTTCCTTATTTTATTAAGAAGTGTAAAAATTTTTATAATCTTTTTGAAATAAGAAAAGAGATAATGTAAGTACAGATAAATAAATGTGTCTTACATTTTGGTTAAAATCCATGGAAGAAATTCAGATTTTTTAAAAATCTTCACAGATAATTTGTAAATTTGAACAAATGTTTTAATTTTATTTTAAAATATTGACAATAAACGAGAAACATGAATCAAATTTATTTTTATTTGTATGAACTTTATTTTGACTGTAAAAAACACTTAAAATAAAGCACAATACAAGCAATATTTAAACCACCTGAATTTTTAAACAATTCAATGCTCATTGGGTACAGTTCAATTGTTTATAAAGCTCATAAAATAGTAGCATTCAGAAAAGTTAATGTACTATTATAAAAAAGGTGTTGTTTTAAAATAAAACCATAAGGGCTCAAGAAATACTTTGTTTTAATTTTTATGTGGTAGTTTATTATTTGTTATTTAGTAATTAAAAACAATTTTGGACACATGTGTACCTCCTTTAAAGAGCATTCGGAAGATCCAAATATAATTTTTTTAATCGGCTAATTGTGACATTAAAAAATTATTTTTTTCAGATAAATTATTGTATTAAAACAATTTCCATCTGACACTTTATTGCAAACGGATGGCAGTAGACAAAATTACGCTATTTAGAGCCTAAAAACATACAAATTTTTAAAACTTTTGCTCATAAATTGAGAATGAATTTTAATGACGAGTCTTAGGTATTTTTAATAATTAATTGCCATTAAATACACTTTTAGTTGAAAAAAGATTTTTTTAAGTCTGTATTTCATTTTAAATAAAATTTCTACACATCTAAACAAACATCCTAACTATGTTATAATTATATGTGTGATATTTATAATTTTATTTTTTTTTCTTAGGCACCGGACCATTTGAAATTTAATCCTTACATAAGACGTGGCTATCGTACATTCCTGTCTACAAAATTATGTCTACAGAGTATGTTTTGGTGGACTAATGAAACGGTGAGTAAGATGAAATGCAAAGCAAAGTTCATTACAACTCGTAAAAGCGAGTTGTATAAGATTAGGATTATAATCCTGATCGTTTACACTGACTGTTTTGACATGTAGAAAGATTATGATGGACAATTATTGTATAAAAACAATTTACATAGTGTTACATAGTAGGATGCAATGTTGCATCCAGTTACACAAAGATGTAAAAAATTGTATGCAAATAGTGAAAATGCGTTTAATTGATCTGGTGTCTAATAAATTTTTCGGTGTAAAAAAATATAAAAATATCATTTGAACAGAAAAAATTTTCATGATCTCGAAACGGAAAAATAACATTTCAAATGGTATGCAAATTAAAAATGCAGTTATAATAGTCAAATTTAATTTCAAAAAATAAACCTAGAACTTTTATAAAATAAATAAGAAATACATTTAAATTGTTTATTACAAAGTACTGACTATTTCCATAGCTTCTTGTTCTTTTATATCTGTTTAAAAATTATGTTAATTCTCTTAATTCATTTTTTGAATTAAATTCTTTGTTAACAAAATAAGTTTCTTTCTCCTTTTTATATTCCAGATCAATATATGGAGTCATTTATGCGGTTGTTTATTATTTATTGGTTTGACAATATTTGATTTTCAATTCTTAAAAGTATACGCCACTTTGGAAGATCAAATTTTAGTGGTCTGCCTATTGATTTGTTTCTGCTTGTGCATGTTGTTATCATCGATTTATCATATATTCTCTTGTAAATCAGAAGAACATTATGAAATATTTTTATCAGTGGATTACTTGGGTATATCCTTATCATTGGTGGCCATTTATATAAGTAGCATGTATTATGCTTTTTGGTGTTTTCAGGTACGTTTAAATAAATTTATGCGTAATATTAATCATTTAAATTCTCATCTGGTTTATAATGTTCTCTTTGCAGACGCTTAGAATTATTTACTCTGTGATTGCTTTAAGTATGTTTGGTTTAGCTATAATTGTACAAATTCCAAAATTTAATATTTCCCCAGAAGCTAAAATAGCTGTGCTATTGGTTTGGGCAGCATATGGTGTTATACCATTAAGCCATTGGACTGTATCTATGGGTGGCTTAGAAAATGAATTAGTTAGGGTAAGTAAAAAACTTTTTAATTGCCGTCAAACAAAACAGTGGTAAAAATCACCAATATTGCTTAACAAAAAATCATATCTTCAAAACTGTTGATCTGAGGAGTAAGAAATGTATGAAGCGATTGTAGAGGATACCCTGTTTCATTACCGGGTGCACCATAAGGAAGGTTTTAGTGACAATAACTAATTTTCTCCATAATTAAGAAGATCTTTAAATAGTTCATTGTCTTATTAATCTGAATATATGGGAAAATCCTGCATGACGAACGCTAAATTCGTACGCGTTTTTGGATTAAAATATAGAAATTTCTTGGTCTTTCAAAAGAGATAGCTTCAACTCAAACATAGTGTTTAGTGGGATTTAACTGTACTTTCGAATGGCATACAACTTAATTTTATAACAGGTATTTGTTGTGAAATAATTAATCACAAAGTTACTTTGAAAGTTAAGGTATATTTTTAGCGAATTTTGCATAACAAAGCACACAAAATCTAATACCTAAAAGTAAGATGAATATAAGAGAATTATAAAATAACTTATTTGCAGCCAAAAATTTTATCGTTTTTAATCAAAAGCCGTGGACCCTTTGTGACGCACGCTACGTGACGCACGCTGCATTTTTTCTAGTAGTATATAAATACACGCAAAGAAAAAACATGGTTAGGTCAATCATATTCGAAAAGCATCATATATTTTTGGGTTTATGGTTGTGCAAACCATAGTCGTACTATATTATGGTTATCATATTATGA
Source organism: Eustalomyia histrio (assembly GCA_949748255.1). Classification (NCBI taxonomy): domain Eukaryota; kingdom Metazoa; phylum Arthropoda; class Insecta; order Diptera; family Anthomyiidae; genus Eustalomyia; species Eustalomyia histrio. The sequence goes on from OX456523.1 coordinate 132,023,524, forward strand.
TAATAATATAACCATATTTTTACCATAATATAGTCCCTACAGTTATATTATGGTTCAAAAACTACCATGTTATAATGAATTTATCATAATATGATCGCACTTAATCATAGTATGCTCAAAATGTTATTATATAGTGGTACCTCATAACTATATTATGATTCCTGGATTATCATTATATGATCCATAATCTAAGAAAATTCCTTAAAGAAAAGTTCTTAGAAACTACGAAAAAGCTAAAAGAAAATTAATATTAAGGGCTTTTTGAAGAAAAATTGTAAAGGAAAAAATCATAGACTTTAAGAACTTTTCTTTCAAGGAAACTTTGATTCTGTGGACGTTTTTTTAAGAAAAATACTTAACACTTTTTTTAAATTTTTAATAAAAAAAACTTTAGACATTTTTAAGATTTTTTAGAAAGTTTTTAGAAATTTTTCTTTAAGAAAAACTCTTTAGAATCTAAGAATATTTCTATTAGAAAATAATCTAAGTTTGTTTAGAATATATGAACTTTAATCTAAAAAACAGTTTGGAGAATCTAAGAATTTAAGTTTAAGGAAAAGTCCAAAGAATCTAAAAATGTTTATATCACATAAAGAAACCTTTTCGTACAAAAAAAATCATGAGTTCTACAGACTTTTTCTTCTAAAAAATATTTTATTAATATTTTGAGAACTTTTTACAAGAAATGATTTAATGAACATATTTCTTTTTTAATTCTAAAGCTAAAAAAAAATTAACTGGAACTTAATGGAAAGTTTTAATGACATGTGAAAGGTATTTTCTACCCATCTGATATTTGTCCAATTTTAGTTAACAATAAATGATTGTTTATTTAAAGCCATTTTGTACTAAAAACAAACTGACTTAACTGATCAAATTTTGATTTTTATGAAAACAAAACAATATTATGACTGTAAATGTTAAAGTCATGTTTTATTTGATGTGTTATTATTTATTGATTGTTGCCAGCATTTTATCGTTGCACAGTATGGTTACAGCCAATCATGATATAAAATAGAAGCTGGCAATCATAAAACAGTAAAATATTTACTAAATTATGATGGTAGCGACAATGTTGTTGATTAGAAAACCAATAACTTGGTTGTGACAACCATAACTGATTGCAGCGAGCACAATATAGTAGCAGTGATCATATTGCAACCATGTTTTTTCTCTGCGTGTAAACAAAATTGAATTTATTTTAACAAAAAAATTTATTTAATTTTTTAACTACATTTCTTTATACAAATTTTTAACATTTTAACCAACCAATACAAATATAATAGAACATTTTTAATTTTTGTTCTAATTCCTTAAAAAATTCTAAATCATGTAAATTATATTTTCATGTATTTCAAGACAAGGTTGCATTTGTTTTCGATGTCACAACAGAAAATTAATATTTTAACTCCTGGAATAATTTCAAACAAAAATTATCGGTGTTAAAACCGACAGAAAAACAGATATTATTGGGCAAGAAGTTGTTCAACAAGTCGTTCTTAGAAACAGAAAATTTGCCTGTTAAGTTATTGATCCATTGTTCAGATCCTATAAGACCAGCGAGGATTATTGTCCATTACTTACCAAACTGTTGAACTATAAAATTGAAAATTACTGTCGTTTACAAAATTTGTAACAACAGTTTAGAATTTTCATGTAATATAGTAGATATTTAATTCCGAAAGTGGACGATAAACGATGATCGTCTTATAAAACCTGGCACGGGGTCTGAGAAATAATACTTCACTCTCAAAAGTTCTAAAGCTATTTCAACCTTATAATAAAAGCTAAAACCTCTAGAATAGGCAGATGTTAAACAAAATATTTTAAAATGCATAAATCAACACGTGGCAAAGTATTATTCTAAGAAGCACTATGACGTTACAGTTTTTTTATTTATTCGTATTTACATTTCATGTACAGTTATAATTTAGTATTATTTTGGCCTCAGTACCAAAACAACATATTAAAATTGTTCACTGAAAAAAGTTGATTTGTTAAGAATAGAAAAACTTAAGTATAACCCAAACCAGAAAATAAAAGTGGCAGTTTTAAACTGTGTAAATTTCGCTAAAACAATACAATATTTTTAAGAATTATGTTTTGAATACTGTTTAAGGACAGCTCTGGTTTTTTTTAAATTTTCTATAATAATTTTTCCGCAGTAAAACACTGTATACACTGCATTTTTCTGTTTTCGATTTAAGGGTTTACTTGAGCACTCTCTGTCCTTACTGGTGAAAGATATACTTTTATTTTGCAATTAATCGACCCGAATAACTGATTAATCAATTTTCATCATTTGTCGAATAATGCCCTAACCGGTTAACCGACAGGGTCGAAGCACTTTTTAATGAATTTTTGAGAAAACTCAAATCGTGACGCACGTTACAGAAATGAATATGCTATTTTTTTCAATTGTAGAATTTTAATTTTTGTATTTACTAAAAGCAATATATAAAATTGATTTAAAATTATAGATGACTTGCAAAAAAAATTTTTTACTAAAATTGATGAGAATTGAATCAATTGATAAATTTTAAAAAATTTTGGTTGGTGGACTGTTTCTGTGATTTGCCCATATAATACAAATTAAGAAAAGAAAAATATATAAATATAACTAAATTCAAAGAGGATTTCTTAAGCCCTAAAATTAAGATTTAATTTTTCAGATATCATTTGCTTCGTAAAATATTTTTTTAACTAGATATTAAATTAAAAAATAAATTAAACATAATAATACGTATAATAATTATTCCATAAATAAAAATGATTAAAAATTATTCCCTTTCGGAGGCTGAGACATGATCTTCCTTATATTGTTCTGGAATCATCGGTCACAAAGCGCTTAGGGACTTCATTTGATTGAATATTTTCTTGAGAGTGGGGATATCAAAGGGTCCGATGAATAGAGCAATGTTTTAAAAAAATCGTGCATAGTTTTTTCTCGGGACATAAATCGAGTGTGGAATTAACTGAAATTACGGAAATCTTTGTTTCTTGATTCCATTTATTCTTCGGAGAGCATTCCTATTGCCAAAGAAGCTGATTTTATAATATTAGTCCCGAGAACTAATGCCTTTCCTGGAGATTTTTGCATATCTTTAAGTAAACATGCAGTATCCCGTTTACCAGATTTGTACAGACTTACACTAATAGCGAAAATCAATTCCTTCCTTAGCCACCATCAGTTTTTTTGATGCGTCGCTTGACTTTGCGAAGCTTTTAGATAAACATCCTCGGAATTCGTTATTTTCCATGCAGGACAAATAACCATTCATTGCGTTTTCTCTCAAAAATTTGTATTGTTCGGTTGGAGTCGCTTCATTTTTGTTATCTAAATAAAATTAGATCATTATTTTTAAGTATATTTAAACGCAAGTTATTGAGAATTATTAAATGGGTTCACAATATTACTTTTCCCTTATATTACAATTCTTTAAAAAAATGTATTTATATGAATACTCTTGAATATCGCCCACAAGTAATATTTGTATAAAGAATTGTTTAAAATTCTACTTTGTGGCACCCAATTTTTTCTCCAGAAATACCTTGGCGGTATTTAGTTGTAAATTTTTCTAATCTCTTTACACATTTCGAAAATTTTACATCTGTGTACTTAATTGCTAAATCATTTTCACGTGAACAAATCATATTTTCGTTCTCTTTAGCAATTGTTTAACAAAAAAAAAAAAAAAAAACAGGTTTAATAACACAGTAAAACTTTTAATAATACGTTACTTCAAATTTTGAAGTAGACGTACTACTTCTTCTTTACATACATACATTTACGGCATTGTAATTTCATAATGAACACATTAATTGAAAAATATAGAACAATTGTATGCCTTAAGCTTATAAATTTGCAACAAAAAATAAAAAAAATAGATTGGTAATTTTTCCCACAGTAAGACGTTTTAAAATCTCTACATCTCTCTAATATTTATACTAAAAATTAAAAAAATGCTCATACTTTCGATATTATATTCCTCTAACTCCCACTGGAGCATAGGGCGCCAAAAAATATCTGAGTACATTGTTTTCTGAAAGAAAGTGTTATAGAGCAATTATATTGTTTTCACGGCTCTACCTTTACTTACAAACACAAAATTCATTTGTTAGCTTTTGTTTTTTTAATATTTTATCAAATTATAAATACAAAAACTTCAAATCTTTTTATGACAAATATTTTTGTTTACATTAACAAAAGCCAAGGATTTCTAAGACTTGGCAGTATTTTTATACATTCTTGATTTTAAAGCAGATAAATCTATAACTACTTAATTAGTATGGAATATTTATTTATTTAAAAACATGAGAGAATTTAAAAGGACATTTGAAAAAATTCATACGTAAAAATTCTTTAGTAAAAAACTTCACTAAACTTACTAAATTCTTCATTTCACCAATATTTACAGACATGCTTTGCTAAAATCTTCTTTTCTGTAACAATTAAAGACTTTTCGTTAACTTTCACGGACTTTTTTTTGTGTGTAAGATTAAAGTTTATGAATAAGATAATTTTTCTTGGAAAATATGTGTCAGGATCGGTTAATTTTGTTTTTATAGAAAACAAAAAATGGCATCAGAACTTTATTCCTTTTTAGAGGAAAGGGCTAAGTTTTTCTACAGAAATATGTCTCCGATTCTTGAAATGTTTCAAAAAATAAATTTCCAAATTTGTATGTCATTAAAAAATATTTTACGAATAGGATATTATATTTAATAATGCCTTTTTAATTTAATCAAGGGTGTATCTGGAATTTTTCGATATTCGCAACCGTTTGACTTTTATGTGACTTCTGCCGAAGATAATTTTTTTAGCCATATTTAAAAAATTTCAAATATGTGGCAACCCTGAGGCGACAATATGGGTATGAAAGTTTTAGCTTTCTTGTACAAAACAGTAATAAAAGTTATTTTTGACCTTACTTCTTAATCCCTAAACGTGAGAAAAAATACATTGCTCTAATTTTTCTCTCCTTTATCATGTATCCGAATTTTATTAGGATCGGAGAACTCGCGGGATACTTTCCTTATAAGTGGGATTTTTGACCAAAATTTCATTCGAGTAAAGACGGAAACATAATTGGCTTAAGTGACGTAAGCTATGTTTTGCTATTAAATGAAATTTTAGGAATACGTAAAAATTTTTAATTTTGATAAATTTACAAATTTCCTTTCATACCATTACCTTCTTATGTTCTTGTCAAAAGAGAAAGTGTGCATATAGATTTTTGATTTTTTTTTTGGGTCTAATGACTTTATTTCAATTAAAAAACCAAGTAGTGGATATGGCAGAAAGAATTTTTATAAGGTACAACGAAGAATAAATTAACAAAATCGAATAGAACGTTTTTAAAATATATTACTTATTGTTTTTGAAAAATGTATTAAGAAGTTCTAAAATATGAAATAGCGGAATGAAATTTTCCACCTTTATAAAACGGAATATTTAGTCAGGTTAGGTATACATTTCCATAAAAAGTGTCAACAATTTAATATGTTTTCCACAGAAACAACTAAACAACAAAAATAGTACAAATTTCGAGACCATTTTTTACCCTGAGGGGGTTCCCTTGTTAATGCTGAATATGAAACTGCTCCTCTATCGTTTAAAAATGTCGTTAATAATTTGATAAGATTTTTATTACATTCTCTAATCGTCTTAAATTTCCTTTACTTTTATAGTTAATGGTACCTCGTGTCATTATAATGTATGCTCTATGTGCTATTGCTTTTGTGATATATGCTGCAAAAATTCCCGAACGTTGGTTGACCGGCAAAGTGGATTACTTTGGTCACTCACATAACTGGTGGCATCTATTCATTCTGGCTGCCTTCTATCATTGGCATAATACTGGTATGGCTTATGCTGAATATCGTCTAAATAATGATTGCAGTGGTCCAACGTTGACGTGATAATCACAAAAGTAATATTGACTGTACAACAGGACAGGAAATTCGTTTGTCATTCATCATATCAAATCATAATCATACCATTAATATGTAAATTTGACCAAAATCATCCTAATATTATTATTATAATTGTTATACACAAAAATCTTTATAAAATAAGATTATTAATTGAATGTTAAAGTAGCTATTACTTTTAAAGGACCTATTGAACAAAAAAAAATGCAGCTGTTTTCAGAATTATATTAATTGAACTATTTATTTTTATTTTATGTTTTTTTTTTATTTTCTTTCATTTCAAAGTTAAAACAATATTATTACAGAAATAATTATGTTAATTTAATTTTATTAGTCATACTTATGTATGTATTACAAATTTGTTAATAAGTTTATATTATATTGTTTCCTTTCAATTTCAGCGCTATGACTCACTGATTTACTAACTTAATATCGTCCAGCTTAAACCTGATATTTGGTGCATAGGTTCCTCCTTCTTCGAATATACTTATCCGCTAAGAAGGCATTTTTGGAAATTCCTACGGGCATGGTCAAAAAACCCTTTGGCTAGAATCCTGAAATTTAAAATATGTGTTTAAAACTGTCTTCCAAACCGCTTTGGCTATAAACTTGAAATATAATATGGAGCATACATGGAACTAATGATTTCTTTTTCATTGCATTAATAACAATTGTAATGAAATAAATTGCATTACCATTATTTTAATTAATGATCATGATTTAAGGATCTGATTTCAATGTTTTTAAAGGTCAGTTTATGTGTTATTATAAACGTTATAAAACTTCAATTCGTATAAATTTTATGTAAACAAATGACTTTTTCATCGATAATAAGTAGATTTTTTAATGCATTTGTGCTATTCATTTCCATTAGTAATTAAATTTTTAATAGAAAAAAAATTTCATTACCATTAAATGGTAATGATTTTTTTTCCATTTGCATTAGTGTTAGCTAATGGGTAATAAAAATTTAAAAAGTATGCTTTGTAATTTAGAGTATTGGAGTATGAGCTAAAAGGGTGTTTAAAAATAGAATAGAAATTTCCCTTTAACGATCTGTACAAACTGTATTGGCTAAAAACATGATATTTGTAATACATGTTTCCTGGAGTATTGGCTTATTCACTAATAAGACACTTTTTAGAATTTGCACCAAGTGTGTAGTAAAATATGGCTTCAAAAGGAGAAAAGTGCCATCTTTCACGTCCTGCTCAAACGGCTTTTTGTTTAATTGGTGTATTATTAATAACAATGAAATTTAAAACGATTGGTTTTAATCAATCCTAACGAATCCTTAAAATATTATTAACAATTTAAAAAATGATTTATGAAAAGTAATATAATTACAACTTATATGAATGCAATTGTAATAAAATCATCAATTAATTATTCCTCGTAATTATTTAGTCTCATGTATTAAAGACATTCACTAAGATTTTTGGAAGATGTAAATTGGGAAAATGTCCTCAATGTCCTACCAAAACCCAAAACAAATAAAAATATTTGTTCCATGGAAGAAAGTACTTCCCTTAATGGCCTGTGTCAACCGCTTTGATTAGAAACCTGAATATGGCTTATTCACTGAAAATATTTTGGAATTTTCGTCAGAAACGTGGTAAAAATGCGAGGTTTAAAGGGGAAAAGCATAAATGATTTTTTTTTTGGAAATTCTTTCGGGGAGGGAATGATGGGCTACCCAAAACCATTTGGACAGAAATCTGAAATTTAAATATGTTATCCCGGCCGTATGTTATAACACTGAGGTTATATAGGAAACAAGTGCTAAAATATGGGGCATATAAGTTTCTTCTTCAGCAAAGACATGCAATGAGACGTGATTTTATGAAAAAACCTCCCCTTAGTATCGTGCCCAAAAACTGTCGGTCAGAAATCTGTCATTTAAAATATATTTTTCATGGGGTGTGGACATATTCACTAAATAGAACCTTTTGTAATATCCAATTAAAGCATGGAAAAAATGGTGTTAATGGCATGCGCAAACCCTTTGAAATTGTAACATCCACTACAAAAAGGCCCAACAAATTTATTTAAATACGAAAATCTTTAGGAAAAAGAATTTAAATTTCTTCTTCGTAGATTCCGATGCTTAAAACAACCGCTAAAGTATCAGGCTTTTAAGCTTGTTACCAATATTTTATTTTTTTTCAGTCCCAAGACAGATAATATGATGTACATATATGTAAATATCCCTATCGAACAATGAATATAAATTTATTTTTTATCTTAAAGGTTATTAAATTAATATGTGAATTGCTATTTTTATTTTTAGTACATTTTTGTTTATTCGAGTTCACTGGAAATGTTTAAAATAAAAACTTAATTATTAAAAAAAAATAATTGTTTTGAATTTTTTTAAGTTTTAGGTTTTTTGAGTTACATTTTTAGGTTTAATTTTTTAAGTATGCATTTAAAGCAATTTGCTCCACTGTTATGTTATGTTATTAAAGTCAAGTGCATAATTATTTTGTGTGTATTTATATAACAGCTTATAAAACAAATTAACATAAAAAACAACAATAAAAATCCAAACAAATAAAAATATAGATAATGTACTGATTTTGTTTTATGCATAAGAGGTTTACCGTATGCATATATCCATATAATTGGTTTTTATAACAGTCTTACCGCGGTTAATTGCACCGTTTAACCGTAATCGTAACCGCATAAGGTTACGGTTAAAATTAAATTCTTTAAAATTCAGGTTTTGGAAAAAAATTCAATATAAAAATTAAAAAATTCACAATTTTTCTGAATAATTATTTATTAACGGTTAGTCAACCCTTTTTATTTCGTTTGAGCAATAGTTAACTCGAGTTTCAACTTTACAGTACAAAATCAAGCATTATTTGCGATGTAAATTCTGAAATTTTTATAAATTTGAAATCGTTGAGTTAATTTTTTTTCCAGTGATACGAGGGCAAGTCAAGATACCAAACAACTGAAGGACTTATTTTTCTAAAAATTTGCCAGTCGTCTAATATAATTTGACATTTTTCAAAAACCTACTTTATTTAAAATTGTGAATTCTCCTTATATGATTTTGTAAACACTTATTTAAATTACCGTCCGTTTAATTGTGCACTTTTTGGTTAAAATTTGCTAATTCTTAAATTTCAGCAGTTTGTAATTGAAAATGTGATTTAAGAAAAATTAAAAATCACTTAAAAACCGGTATACTAACTTTTGAATCAAAAGATATTTTGAATTTTTTTTAATGTTATAAATAAGCTTACAATTTCCGTAAACAATATATTATTTTAAGTTTATTTTAACTGTTAACAAACTAACCACAAATGATATTTCTTTAATTTTTTTCTTTTAACTATCAACTAACTAACTACAACTCCGTAAACGGTAATGATTTTTCCTTTATTTCGTTTTTTTAACTGTCGACAAATTAACTACAAAATTCGTTAAAATAATTGATATTTCGTTCATTTCGTTTTAAAAATGAACTGTCATACCTTAACCAAAAAACCTGTAAAAATAAACGAGTTTTTATTTTAACCAGGGACTGAAACCCTAAAAAAATGGGTTCAAGTTCGGGTTAATCGAAATAAAAAATTCAGGTTCGGGTTCGGTTCAGGGTTCAGGTTCAAAATTAAAAAAAGTAAAAATGTTTTGTCAAAAGGAAATTTTGAGTATTTCTCAAAGAAATTTTCGTTTAATTTTATAATTAATATATTTTTGAAGTTTTCTTCTTTTAAATTTGTTCTTTGTGGCGACAAAATGAATTTTAAGGCTGAAAAGTCCCTCTCATTTGAAGAATTTGATTTAGAAAATCGTGCCTTCTTTTTTAGAACTTGTTCTTCTAAAGAACAAGATATTGATTCTCTCATAAAATTCTCTTCTTCTCTTTCCATTTGCAAATTTTTGAAAATTTAAATTGTATTTTAGCATTTTCAACATCTTCGGGACTTAGCATAAACTTAAATCTGCTATTTAGATACACTTAAAAAAGTTTGTAAGTTAAAATAACTGAAAATATCATTTAAAAGAAATGATGTTTCATTTAAAAACCGGTCAACTTAATTTTCATTTAAATTAAATGTCATTTGTTATTTATTTTTAAATGTTGATAAATCAACTGACACATCCGTAAGAAACAACTGATATAATCAGTTAAAATAAATGTCAAAATTTTACCCACCAATCCTTAAAAAATAAATGTTTTTTTTCATTTATTTGAAATTATTTCCGTTTTTGTATTTTTTGTTTAATATACTCGTACAATACAAAATGTATGTATGCATATGAAGCTATAAACACTTTTTGTGTGATTGTATTTGTATATGTATGTGTGTTTATGAAGTTCTTGTAAATTGTATTGAAAAATTTTGTATATATACAACCAATTTAAATAAAAAAACAAATTGAAATTTTTTGAATATTTTTTTTTTGAAACAGACAGCAAACAAAATTTAAATTTGTAATAACTGTTACGGACACAAATAAACTACAAGTTTCCGTTTTGTTAGTAAATTTTTATTAAATTTCAAACAAATGAAAAAAATAAATGAAACTGAAAAAAATCGGTAAATGATAGTAAATTATTTCGAATAAATGTATAAAAAAGTTAATATAGATGTTTCTTTAAAAAATAAATGTATCTTCCTTTATTTTTAAATGGAACGGAAAACTTTTTTATTAAACTACAAACAGTTAACTACATAATATTCTGAGTGTATAAAAGTGGATGATTAATAAAGTGGTTTTCTCCTTTTATAATATTTAAATATAACTCTTGTGAAAATGTTTTTGTTATTTCATCTTTAAAACTAATCCAGATTCTATAAAAATCGCCTAAAGTCATCTGTTCTTGTTTTAGTTTTCGAGTTAATTTTGTAACAGGTTCAAAAACTTCTACGAATTCTTTACAAATATTCCAAATATTATCATTCATATACTCACAATATTATTTCGTTAAAAATAATGTAAAATACATGTTAAATTAATCGAAAATACAATCAAAAAGAGGACTACTGATTTTTCATTATATTTAGCCCATTTTGTTGTTTATTTTCAATCATTTTCGAAAGTCGTTTAACATAACCATTAATTTTTTACTGACAAAATGTAGAAAAAACGATTTTTGTGGTTTGTTTTTCAAATTAATTTTGTTTTTATTGGTATGTTATTTTATAAAACATAACACACACAGATATATATTTTATATATTTTTATTTGAATAGTTTCTTGTAATTTTTATTGAAATAATTTTGTATATAAACAAACTATTTTGGTAAAAAAAAAGGAATTATATGAATTTTTAACAGAAAATATCAACTCCCACTGAATGTCTGTAAATTTTTATAGTTTGTTTTTTTAATGACTGATTCAAATAGTTAAAAATATATTTCTATGCATTTCAATTAATTTTTCATTTCAAAACAAACTCTACGTATTACTTTTTAAATAAACTACAGTCGGTAAGGGAAAATATATTGTAGCATCCAATAATTCCGAACAAAACCTTCTGTATTCCAATAAGACTTGAACCATTTCATAACTGCAGTTCCATCTAGTTTGACAGTCTAGAACGCTTTTTTCAAGTTAAGCTTTCTAGTTAAACCCGTTTGGGTTCGGGTTCGGTTTCAGTCCCTGATTTCAACTATCAGACAATATTAACCGTAATTTTTCTTTAAATAAATGTTAAAAGGGTTGAGAAATATATTTCTTTGTATTTTATTTATTTAATCGTTTCAAAACAAATGTAAGGATAATTTTTTAAATAAACTGCAGTCAGTTACTGTAAAAATATTTTGAGTATAATTATGTCGTATATATTAAAAATTTCTTATTAATTTTGTAAAAATCATTAAAAAATATTTTATAATGAGCGCGATTAACCGTTAACCTCGATTAATCGCATCTATTTTAACCGTAACCGCTGTTAAGGGAATTTGGGGTTAAATCAAAGAATACATTTTTTTATTGAATGAAGTCGATTTTGTAATTTAAGGAATGAATTCTTTAAACAGAAAAACAGGAATTAATTAATGTGAATTAATTCATGGAATTCAAGTAAGCGACTGAAATATTAAACATTTAATTTAAATAATTAATTTACTAACGAATTCATTAAATGTAGATAATTAAACTTACGGAATGAATCCCTATTGAGTTTATTAAATTTTCGCTAAATTCTCTGAAGAAATTAGCTTCTAATTTTTAATTTATTATTTAAAATTTATTTTGATTTATTTTTTAAATTTTGTTTGGAAGTTGTAGAAATTAGGTTTGAAATTGGAAATTTTTTATGCCGTTCATGTGAAATGGCCATTGGTTCGAAGCATCCTAAAACTTTTTAAAGAATCATGCTTAGAATTATAATCTTAAGAAGAACATTTTTCATACGCAGATTCCTGTAAGGTCTTCACCTGGTAATTTTGTCTGTGCATGTGCAATTAATGTTGCCAATAAACGAATATTATGATCACTATTTATATCAAGTTCACTAATTGTTTAAAATTTTTTGTACAATTCAAATTAGAAAATTGTGCACAATACGCTATATATGGAGTGAAAAATTCTGAATGCACCATTTGCTCCATAATTCAATTCACAAAGAGAAACGGCAAATTTTCATTCCCAATCTTTTCTTTGACAATATGGCATTCTTGCATTAAAACTGGTTGTAACAAAATGTTGTAACTACGACCATTTATAAGAAAAAACGTTGTAAATCGGAATCGATTCGCTCCGAACTTTTTTCGAGAGATTAAGAGAAAAATAAAGTCATCTTAATTGAGTACTCCTTAGTTTTGGTAGTGTATTGATAGGCAACGGCATTTAAGCGTTTTTGTTTGCTTACCCTAATTTTCCCCCGCCTTAGCGCTCTAGCATTGACAACAACCTCAAAATTAATAATATATATTACAGGGTAGTTCATAATATAATGCTTATAAATATCCAAGTATTGCTGAATATATAAACAGGGCGCGATAAATTTTATAATGTCGACAGTGCTGCCAAGTCTATACTAGTAAAGACTACTTGAATCATTATTCAAAAATAACAAAAACTACGATAGCGTTGTGCCTACAAAAATATTGCACTGCACCGACATATTAAAATCGGTAGTAGATATAACAGTAAAATTCATAAGTTCAAAAAAACCGGCAAAAATAAATGGAAGTAATTCTTAAGGAAAAAAATTTTCATTGATTCTAAAGTATGGTTAAGTTCTGATTTTCCTCTTCTAAGGCAGTTCTTTTTCACAACTTCTAAAAATGTGACTTCTAATAAAATTTAACACTTTTCAAATCTATGACGAGTAACTTATTTTAAAAACAACCAAAGTTAAACATTAATCATAGATATTTCTATACAAATTTAACTATGGTTTATGTTTAACTGATTTGTTTCAATTTTTAACTTACAATTTAAAAGATTTTAAATTCTTATAATCGTAGTTATTATTGCTACAAAAAGCAAAAAAAAAAAAAATTGTAGTTAAAATTGCAAGAATTTCGAATAGAGTAATTTAATAAGTTAGGCCCGATTACTAAATGTCCCGTTATAATTTAACCAACAGTAAAACTCAAACTTTATATAGGAAACAAAAACAAATGTGTCAGTTATATTCCCAGTTAGACGCTAACGGGAGATTGCGAAAATGAGGCTAGAGTCCGATTACTGATATCTTGTTAAAATCAAAATTTCAAATTAAAAATTTATTTGGAAGCATCAAAAGATCTAATTTTTCACTAAATCATAAGAAGGGCTTAAGATCCAATGAAAAAGGATTATAAAAGAAAACTTCCACCCTATGACACCCCTATGTAAAAATCATTGGTTCCGATCAAAATTTTCACAACACCGCAATCAAAATCACTGCTTCTTTTTCGCTTCTTTTGCTGCTTTTTTTGCAGGTTAACATTTTGACTTTCATTGCAAATATCTCCGCTTGGAAAAAATTCATTTTCGGGCACAAGTCTTTGACTGGTGCATCGGACTAAAATTCAATAATTTACCGCCATTTTGTATCTGTCATTTTGAGTTCTTGGCTTTCTCCATTTCTACATCATCTATAAGCGTATGATCAAAAATCAGTACGTAGGCGTGTGCCAAATGAACACTAAAGAATAGCTGCCTTTTCTTCAAAAAAAAATCAATAACAAATTCTTAAAAATATGGTATGAATAGTTTTTGCGAAATTTACAAAGTTTGATAGAACTACCACTATTTCCTGACTCTTTCATTACCACCCAGCAAAATAAGAGCTGAGGAAGAAGTAGTTAAACACTACATCTACTGAACCCGAAATTGTGAAAATTTCGGTGAATCATTAATGATTTTAACATTGGCGTGTCATTGGGAGGAAGTAGTTTGTTTGTGCTATGAAAAATCGGTGATCAGATGGACTTTTTCATTTGTTTATGAAGTTGTTAAATCTACAAAATAAATATAGGGAGTGGTCTTGTTTTAAAGTTAAAAATGTGATTTTAAATACGCCAAGAATTATTATTCCGACCAGGACAAAGTAAATATTACAGGTATGTACAATATGTTTTCAATAAGGCAGTAAATGACTGCAGGAATTAACCATTTATGGACCAACTAAACAATTTTGTTTTTTTTTTACTATTAGTATAAATTGTTATAAATAAATATTTAAATTAAAAAATTTGTATGCTTTTCAATAAATTTCATAAGAAGGGGTTAATATCAACATTTTGAAAGTTGTTTAAAATGACTTTTTACAAATCGAAAAATTTCCACTATTAAATTCTTTAGATGTTCTGAAAAAGAGATTCGTAAAGAATAACATCCATTTTATTTTGCTGGGCAGGTTTAAGCTTTGATTCAGTCAATTTGAAAATAATTTGATTGTATTTTAGTTAATGTTTTTTTCTACGATTTTCTTGCCAAAGTTAAGTAAATTATGAAGTTTTAAGAAAAATAACAGTAAAATTCATATTAAGAATTAAACCCGTTATTCGACCTATTTTAATTGATTATTCGGGTCGAATAATTATTTGAGTTTTAAATTATTTGTTTCGACATTAACCGAAATAGAGACGATTAATCCAGGAATCGGTTAATCGGTTAACCGAATTGGAAACACTAATTGGAACTACAACTAATATTTTTGTATTATAAGCCGACATCTCGTGAGTAATTGTTTAAGCATACTCAATGGTTTTTGCCATGAAAAAAATTCACTCAAAATTTAAAAGCCTCAAATCGAAATTTAAAAGAATGTTTTTTATTTTATAAGAAGACATAATAAAATCCATCCAAAAAGTCTCTTTTTCTCAAGAAAAATAATAGTCTTGTATTTATTAATATTTGTGCCAATACGAATTGACGTAAAAGTCATTAGCATGAAAAATAATTTTATTTTTATATGCAGTTTTTTTCTGTGAAACGCTTACAAATTAAATCATAAACATCTTTTGTTGAAAAAGATTTCCGGATGCTTCTAGCAAATCACTGGACTTTCAAACAAAACAGTACAACAATATTAGTTGTAAGTTTAGTTATTTCTTAAAGTGTCGTTTGCCAGTAAAACTTTTTTTCGTACGATTGGCAATTTATGCCTGGGCGATTGTAAAGTTTTATTGGCTAAAGTTGGGACAGCGATTTAAATCAGCCGTTTTTATTATTTTCAAGGTTATAAATTTTGTAAATTAAGTACTGGCAAAAAACACTTTACTCCAAATTTACTATTTTTAATTATGTAAATCAAGTTTTCGTAAGCAATTTGTATTACACTCAGAAAAAAAAATTAGTAGAAAAATTTGTAAACGGTTTGCAATCCCACTTTACTATTTTTGTACTGATATTTAGTAAAAAAAATATTATTTAGCAAATCTTTTTGCTATTTACATTTTACAAATTACAGAATTTTTACAGAATATCTACAAATTTTCGTTGCTAATTTCAGAAATCATTTTACAAATTTTTTGCTAATTTTAGCAAAAAAAAATTACTAATTTTAAAAAAGTCGATACTGAAGGAAATGTTATTTCTAATAAAATACATACAAACTTAAATTTCCCTAAAATGTTACATAGGATTAAAAAAGCGATCGGAAGTGAAGATACCGACTCATGTCTAAAAAGAGGACATCCACTTAAAATAGCTCTAAAAAGGGTTTTTTAGTTCTAAAAATCAGCCCTAAAAAACAATTAAATTTAACCTTAAAAGTAAAAAAAAAAAAATTGACTAAAATATTTTTCAAAACAGAAATTACCAAATTAAAACAAAATGATAAATTCGTTTATGTTTTAACAATTTTTAAGATTTTTAAAACTTTGATTTTTTTAATTTTGTATAAAATATCTTTTAAAAAATATAATCAAAATTTTGGATGTTCGATAAAACAAATAAATCTAAAATTTTGTACTAACATTAATAGTATTTAGTAATTTTTTTGCTGAATTTAGCAAACAGATTTTAAATTCCACTTTACAAAAAGTCTACTAAAATTTAGTAGCGGCTACTAATTTTTCTACTAATTTCATTGTACTACACGTCAGCAAACATGTGCTGCTAAGATTAGCAAAAAATACCGCTGGGCTCAAATTAGCAAAATTTCCCGTAATAACAGCAAAGGCTTTATTGTTTTCACCATCGCCAATTTCTGCCTGGGAACTTACTATGCTTTATAGTGCAATGTGTCCTTTAACTTTAAATGTCAATCGAATTGAACGTGACATCAAAAACAAATGCTTAAATACAATTTTATTCAAAAAACAACAAACACATGCATACATGCATCATCACACAATTTACATATGAAAACATACATGTCATGTATTAAAAAATTTCATTATAAATATGCATAATTTTTAAGTACGAGTAAATATGGTTTCTTAATATTAATCCCAATTTAATCCTAGCCAGGTTGTTGCTTTCATGCAGGATGATGACTGCGTGTGTGTGTATATTACTCTTAAAATGTCTAGTAAAATGTTGTAGTTATGTATAAAATGTATCCAAATAGAGAACGGAAAATACTTAAAGCACGTTTCCCTATTTATTTTCCAAGATGAATTGAAAAACATAAACACAGAAAATGAAACGACAAAAAATGTATTTGAAATAAATACAAACAATTTGTAGACATTAATGCAGGGAGCACCGGCAGTATCATCATCATCATCATCCAACGCCAACACCAAACATTACACAGATCAACTTGCATGTAACATATATGAGCGTATAAAAATATGTATGCAACACTTACATATGTGAGGATGAGCGTTGTGTAAAAGTGACTGTAGTGACGTTTTGTCCAACCATGTGTGTATTGTTTAGTGTTGCTTTTGCGAGGGATGATGGTTCGTGTGTTGGATGGATGCATGGTTAATACCACTTAATCCACCTTTAAAAAACACACACACACACACTCATACACAAAACTGACTTCTTAAACATAAGAACAAAAAATTCATATCATGAAATCTAAAATAAGCACAAATACAGTTCTTACACATGTACGATTTAATGCATTTGTGACTTATGGGTTCATTGCAGTAGCATTTCATCATACATAAATATATATTAGTATAAACATGATGGCTATAATTTTCAACTCGAAATAATTTATTAAAGATTATAAATGTTTTGTTTCAAAAAGAGTTTTTAGAACCGATTAATATATATCCCAGACTTTATTAATTGCAGCAAGTGGAAGTAGTATGTATGTATACACACGAGTACATACATACATATATATAATATCTGCTACTTAGCATTATATACTCTAGAAAATATTAATTTATCCTATATAATCGACTGAAGCTGAAGTTCTAATAGTAATCAGCATTGGTTATGCACAAATAGAATTTTGTGCAAAGCGTTAATGCATTTATTTGTTTATTTATACAATAAATTTTTTATTAAACAGCTTCATTCAATCAACCTGCTTTATTATATCTAATGAAAATTTTATTTATTTTATTTAACATAAATATTATTTGTATGAAATATTTTCATTTATATTTCATTAAGCCTATGAAATTTTGTTCATTGATTTTAACATAAACATTATTTGTATGAAATATTTTCATAGATATTCAAATTTGTAATTTTTTTTAATGATTTCTGTAAAGCAAATTTTTTAAAATAAATCATTAAAGCATTACATTATCATATTTAAAAGGATTTATTATTATAAATTCGATCATGGAATTTTTAATAATAATTCATTAAAACAATTAATAATTTATTAAAAAAATCTCCTCAAATATGTTAAAATTCCTTCGCCGGATCGTATTTGGTTATAATCAGAGACTAAAACACTGAAAAAAATGTGTTCAGGTTTGGGTTCAGGTTAATCGAAATTAAAAGTTCAGGTTCGGGTTCAACATTGAAAAACATTACAAATGTTTTATTAATAAGAAAAATTTTTTATTTTTCAATGAAATTTTCGTTTAATTTTATAATTAATATATTTTTTAAGTTTTTTTCTTTTAAATTTCATCATCTTCTAAAGAACAAGATATTGATTCTCTCATAAAATTCTCTTGTTCTCTTTCCATTTGCAAATTTTAATTGTTCTTAAAATACCTTTTTTTAGCATTTTCAACATCTTCGGGACTTCGCATTAACTTTTATTTGCTATCTAAACTTAACTTTAATCTGCATTAAAAAGTGGATTATTAATAAAGTGGTTTTCTCTTTTTATAATATTTAAATATAATTTTTGTGAAAATTTGTTTGTTTAAAACAAGGGTGTCCAAGCCCTATGCGCTTGATGCTCATTTGTTTTTGTAAAAGCGCTTAGCATCAAAAAGTGGATTATTAATAAAGTGGTTTTCTCTTTTTATAATATTTAAATATAATTTTTGTGAAAATTTGTTTGTTTAAAACAAGGGTGTCCAAGCCCTATGCGCTTGATGCTTATTAAGATTTTGTTTTTGTTTAACGTATAATATGAAATATTTTTTTTTCTTTACAATAAAAAATATTGATTAAAAATTTGTTTTTCCTAAGGAAACCTTTGGCTAACTTAAGTAAGTAGCAGGGCTCGAAATTGTTACACAATTTTCCAACAACCGAATATTTTATAGAATAATGTTTTTAAGTTATTCCGAATATCGGACGAATATTCGAGAAATTTCTACTATAATGCCATGCTAACTAAATTTGTCAAAAATTTATTAAGAAAAAGATGCAAATTTCTTTAAATTTCCTTATATATGCTCGAAAATAAAAAAAAATTGTCCATTTTTCCTACAAAAAGTGTTAAATTTTGAAAATACACTAACGAGTAACTAAAAATTACATTCAACTTAAAATATAATTAATGAAATAACTTAAAACACCGTTTACCTATAATGCCTTAGCGGAATAAATATCGTTCACTCTTTAATATACTAAGGAAATTACTTAAAATTACGTTAACTACAAAATATCCTAACGAAATGCTGTTTAAATATCGTTATATATTATCACTGATCGAATAATTTAGTTACCAGCCATTCAAACAAAATAACTACTCTGTGAGGAAAAGTGGACAGTTGAAGTTCGAGTACATGTCACCTGACCGATGCAATAGGGACCTGTCTGGGATCTGTCCCGTGATCGGTGGAAACAGGACCAGTCGGAAAGTACCTACCCCGTGACGGTGAAATCGCACCAGCACCGGCACATAAATATTAGTAATGTCTAATCGAGTATTCAGTGTTATCTGCGAAGTTTTTTTTTATTTATTTATTTATTTAATTTGTAACGTCTACAACAAAACATTTGTCTTAAAACAGTAGAACTCTTATGTAATTATAATGTTAATTAATATTAAATAAGGATTATAGAAAAAATATAAAAAAATAATATATAAAACTGCTAAAAACAAGATAAAACTAACAGTTTTTAATGAAATAGTAAAATAAAATAATAAACTTTGTGTTCAATTATGTTATCTACGAATAATATTCAAACATTTTATTTTAAATTCTAACACGTTGCTGGTTTCTTTAATTGTTGTAGGAATAGTATTCCAAAAACGTATTGCAGTTATAAAAAATTGGCATTCGGATATCAATGTACGATGTCTAATTTGAACTAAATTTCAATATCTTCTGAGTTAACTAAAACTCAAACGATTAAAAAGATGACATGGCTCACAGGTTATCATAATTTTATGAAGAAATATCAGAGTACTGATTTTCAGCAAGTCTGCGAACAACACACCAAAAATTCTCTTAGAGTAAGGAGTTATATTGAGACAATCACCATAATTTCTGAAGCCATAAACGTATCTTGCAATGTTGTTAGGAAAAAAGTGGTATTCGACCAAGTATATTTTTACATTATTTAAATTAAAAAGCAAAGTAAAATGTTTGGTTTCGATTTCAGCCGAACATTGTAAATTTTGCCGAAGTGCGGCTACGGTTTAAGCCAAAACGAGTGAGTTCGGTCGGACACTATAAATGGTTGATTCCAACATACACAATTACTAAACGAATCTTATTTTTTACGTTGATTGGAAATACAAATAATTAAATACATAATATGATTGTTTTGGTACTCAGTTTTGCATTTGTTTTGCATTTGTATTATATTTTATTTTTGTATTATATATTATATGTTTTTCCAAATAAAATAACTTCCTTACAAACATTTTTAACGGTTTTGTCGAATTGTAAACAATCTTTTCTCTGGGTCTACGATTTCCTTAAAAAATATGCTTTTCTGCGAAAAGTTGCTTTGTTTTACACTCTAAAAAATGTTTGTAAATTTACTACTATAAAACGGGTAAATTTTTGTGTAATATAACTCATAGTTGGTAAATATAAACAGCAAATGCGTAAAAATATTGTGTACACACTTTCACATACAATAATACGCATACAACGTATAAATAAACACTACGTGTTTATAAATAATCATGTTGTGCCTAAAATTAGTATAGTTTTCAAATTTTAAACACAAGTTTGTAAATGTACTATCATATAGTGGTAATGAAAATATTGACACTTATAAATTAAAAAAAAAAACGTAAACAAATTCAAAAAATATTGGAAACCAACTAAATAACGAATTTTTATGACTGAAAAAATGAAATGCATATAAATCCGATGAAGATAATTAAGATGACCTCACTACTACGGGGGAAATGCTATATTTCGTATCCTACTATTTGTTTTATTTTAAAAAAATTACCCGATTTATAGTAGGAGAAACAGTTTCTTACAATAAATTTTTTAATTTTAAGCTAAAATTAATTAGATTCATTAGGATTAATTATATTTTATAAACAAATTTTTAAAAATATTGATTGCTTTTATTTTATAATATAACGCATTATTAATAAAAACACATACGAAAACCCGTCCCCGCAACATGTGCTGTGCACATATATATATCTTTATATATATAATTCTCCTGTACGTGTGTTAGTGACTGCACTCCTCCTTAACGGCTGGGCCGATTTCGATGAAATTTGTTGTGTCTGTTTTATTTGATCCCTGAATGGTTTAGATTCACAATTGACCTATATGGGTACAATGGGCGTGGCACCTCCCATACGAAGTAAAAATGTATTTTTGTATATCTGGAGTACTGTTACAGTGGGAGTCTTCAAACTTTGTGTGAGCTTTTTTTATAATAATACTCATAATCTCCCAAAAAAATGAGTGCCATCCAAGCAATGGGCGTGGCACCTCCCATACGAAGAAAACATTCATTATTGCATATCTGGGGTACTATTAAAGTGGGAGTCTTCAAACTTTGTGTGAGCTTCTTTGATAATAATATTCATAATCTTCCAAAAAATATGGGGGATCCAAGCAATGGGCGTGGCACCTCCCATACGAAGTACAAATTTATTATTGCATATCTGGGGTACTATTATTGTGAGAATATTCAAACTTTGTGCGAGCTACCTAGATAATAATGTAATCCTATTCCTAGGCAGAACAACGTTTGCCGGGTCAGCTAGTATATATATATATTAGTATATATGTGCACAGCGCATGTTGCGGGGACGGTTTTTGTTTCACAGGTTACTATGAAGACATTTTGATTCTTTGGAGACTGACCTCAAACTTTACATCAATCTACTATATACACTGAAGACATTTTACTGGATACAGCGCATATTATAGGGACTTTTTTGGCTGTCTTCAAAGTATGCATAATGAATATATATATATATATATATATATATATATATATATATATATATATATATATTAGTATATATATATATATATATATATTCATTGCCAATACTTTGAAGACATCTGTATATACAGCCTAAAAAGTCCCTATAATATGCAATGTACCCAGTAAAATGTCTTCAGTGTAAACAGTAAAATAACGGAAAGTTTAAGGACAGTCTTCAAAGTAACAAAATGTCTTCATAGTAACTTGTGGAACGAAAAACCGTCCCCGCAACATGCGCCTTGCACATATATACTAATATATATATATATATATATATATATATATATATATATATATATATATATATATATATATATATTAGTAGCAAAGCATTTCAGTTTGAACAATATATATTGAAGCGAAAGTACGTTTTCGCATTTTCCGAAAAATGAAAATTGATACATCTTCTTAAGTACATGCATAAAAAATGGATTGTACAATAAGTTAAAATATAGCTAAAAGTATTTACAGGCTGCTGATCGGTTTAATTAAATTCACAAAACCGAAATCGGGGTTTTTAGTTCAAATTTAACTATTCCGAAACCTAAAATCGGGTTTTCAAAAACGTCGAATAATCGATCAACCTAGTAAATACAAATAAAAAACTTTTTAAATAGGCAACAGCAAGGAATGTTAATTAAATTAAATTTGTAAATCCAAACACCTTTTCGGTATTTTTTTGAAACTTCCCTATTTTTTCTTAAAGATTTTTTATATGAACGATAACAGTAATTCAACATTAAAATTTTCTTTAATGATTTAATAAAATATTTAAGAATTTACATACTAAACACACAATATATAATGTAAATACACATGTACATCCTTTGTTCGATGATAGTTTCAGTTATAAATATTCCTACTAGCACGTACTATTCTCCTACTTGTTTTCAATTTTGATTTGTTTCGAAACATTTGTCCTTGATTGGACATTTGGTTATAATCCTGCAGACTTAAAATAGCGGAAGTAATTTTATGCTACAATTTTTTTTTTCCCTTTAGCATTAGTGTTCGTGACTTTTGTAAAATTTTTATTAAAATGACACTATTTGAGTTCTATAGTTTTTTTTTCTTGTGATTTAAAAAATGAAGATGATGAAAATAAATACAATTTAAAGGTACACGTTTCTAAGTGAGGCATAACATTTTCTATTATTTTTAATATGTTTTTTCTTTTAAATTTCACTAGAGCGTAAAAGAAATTAGCTTCCGTTTTTTGTAACTTCCTCAAATACTTTCTAAATGCATTCTGACAAAAAAAAATAACATGCTTCTCTTCCCTTTGAAAGAAAAAAAAAAATATGATAATATTGATACAATTTACAATTGATTTTGTCATTGTTTGCATACAACAAAAATTTCATTCGCTTCACGGTTTTATCATCAACATCCTGCAAAGATTTTCTTCGATTTTCCTTAAATGTGTGTGCGCGTGTGGGTTTATTTCCATTTTATTTTCAACAAATCACAGAAGTAATGAAGCATCTTCGCTATTTGATGTTTTTTTGTTTCATGCTTCATTTTTATGAAAATTGATATTCAAATTTGTTTGCATTTGCTTATGGTGGCAACTGGTAGTTTGTTTTGTAAAAGTAAGTAATTTAAGTTAAAAAAAGAAGAAAGTTTCCAATGAGTATGTATTAAATTTTCTGCTTAGATTCCTTTGTACACCATCACCATTTTTCATATGAAACAATTGAGCGTGTCATTTTTGTGTTAGCTGGGTTTAAGGATATTTTGATATTTAGTGTGATTTATAAAATAAATATGTATATTTGAACGGTTTAAAAAGCGTGTGTTCCATACAATTACAATAATTAGTAAAATGATTTACAAAATTTTCTAAATTTTAAATGTGTTTAGTTACTCTGACTTTTAAGCAATGTACCCCAGGCTTAAATACAGGGTGGGCCATTTCAAATTTGAATCGGCTATAAAAAAGTACTGATTTTTTTTTTTTTTTTAATTTCTGGTTTTATTGGAAAGGTTGAACTTTGTCATTTAATAATGGAACACAATATCATTTATATGACTACCACGACTGGCTCGGCAGTACCTTATCCGATCAAACCAAATTTTTCAAAAATGTGAGAAATGTTTAATTCCTGAGATGGATGTTCTTGGACATTCTCAGCCACAGCAGCAATGTTTTCGATCGAACGCACTGAACTCGCTTCACAAATTGACGCACAAACTAAACTGAAAACCGATCTCTTCTTGAAGATTTTCCACGTAAATTTCTTACAGTTTGCGTTAAATACACTACTTTGGATGTAAGTTTTTAATATTTCCCAATTTCGTTCGAGCGTATAGCGTCCCATTTCGCAAATGTCAAACATTAACCTTAAAATAAAAATGAATGTTATTATACCTTTCAAAGTAATCGGTAATTGTAATTTAAAATGGCCCACCCTATATCTGATTGTGTTGGAACTTAAATAAAAGTGGTAAAAATCATACAAATATTCCTTTTGTAATTCTAAAAAAATAAACTTAAAGACCTTAAATTAAAGTCTCAAATTTTTATATTTTTTTCAGATTTTCTACCATTTTGAAGTTGTGGCTATTTCTGAAAAATGAAATCTTTCCTAACCAAAAAAGTATCTTAAGAAAAAAAAGAAGCAGTGATTTTGATTCCATTGTTGTGAAAATTTGTTTCGGAACCAATGATTTTTACATAGGGGTGTCATAGGGTGGAAGTTTTATTTTATGATCCATTTTTCATTGCATCTAAGCAGTTCTTATGGTTTAGTGAAAAATGAGATCTTTTGATGTTCCCATATGAATTGTGAATTTTTAATATAAACTTTTTCTCATATTCTAACTGGGAATTTAACTGAAATATTTGTTGCTGTTTCCCATATAAAGTTTCAATTTGACTTGATTTTTTACTTCTTGTAGCATAAATAACTACAATTTTAGTTCTTTTCTAATACTTTTTTAAAATAACCAAAGTTTGGAACTAACCATAGTTTTGAATATCAAATTTCTTTAAAAAAAATCTGTGGTTTATCTTTAACCTTAATTGTTAAAATAAGTTACCAGTCATAGATTTGAAAAGGGTTAAATTTTATTCAAAATCATATTACTCAAATATCTGGAAAACATATGCTTTAGAAGAGGAAAATCAGAACTAAATGATACTTTGGATTTTTGAAGCAAGAATCTGGAGTTTTGTATATAAGAACCAATTGAACTTTTGCAGTGCTTAGTAATTTTTGACTTCCGCCATTCTATACAATTCTTGGTGCACATTATAGTGTCCTTGTTTATTCTAGGCCACATGAATCGACCTGCAAATCAATTTGATTCCAGAATGTGATAAGTTAAGAGATGGAATGAAAGAGCAAACTAAACGATGGGAGTCATCACAATAAATTCCAGCAGCCGTTTTAGGTTCGCGTTTTTGACTAACTTTATAGTTTTATTTGTGAAAGATCGAATACATTAAATTTGCAGTTCATTTCCGTTAACCGTTAGCTAACCTACCTCATCTAATTTTTGTATTTAAAAAAAGTACAAAAATATTCATTTTTAGGGCTTTCTATATTTTCATGTATGTATTAAGTTTGTAGTAAAGTGAACATTGTCACTACTGTCAACTTGGCGAGTTGTGAAAAGCGAACAATTGGCATTACTGTTCATCATATTGTATTTGTCTGCTTCATATCAACTAACTAATATGATATTGTCATAGTAGATTTTATTTGTTAACTTTCGCGATAGACAACACAATAGACAACACAATTCCTGGTGTTGGCGTCGCCAACGGCAGTGGTTTCGCTCATACCCACTTTATTATGTGTGGCAGCTAGCCATAGCATGACAGGTGGTTGACGGCCTGTTGTTGACGGTGTTCAGCTGCAGTTGTGGCCTACTTGGAGCTGTAGTAGTTGTTTTTGGGCAAGTAACCACTTGGGTTACGGCACTATAGTGGCAAGAAGAAGAGAAACTATTATTATAGAAAAACAAGTAAAGTAAGCAACGAGTGAAAGTGGATAGTGTTAATTAATTAATTTAAAAACTAAAAAGAAAGAAGAGAATAAATAAAGAAATAGCGACCAATATGAAAAGTGTATTTTTCTGTATATATATAAGGGCGACAGCGTAAGGAACCTGAACCAACATCAAATACCGGGCGATAGCGTGAGGAACCTGAACCAACATCAACTACCGGGCAACAGCGTAAGGTACCTGAATCAACATCATCTACAGGTTAATACCTGGACTTGGACATAATTCCGTTCAACAGCTGTCTGCATTATGAAAATGTAACTGCTACGCATGAATATTAACATTGAATCAAATTCATTGGTTCATTGGCTTCTCGATCCGGGAGTTCGATGAAAAAGAACCTTAAAGTGATCACTCACTGACAGCTGTCAATGTGTATATGAAGTCAGCACACAGTATACATACCGCACCTACGTATTTGTTGTTTTTTTATAATGACAAAATCACATGTTGACACGAAAAGTCATAACTCACGAACTCGACCGATTTCGTGCAAACCATCACGACCATACGAACAAACCCTAAAAGTTTAATCGAATTCGGTTTGACCGTTCGTGAGTTATAAAGTCACAACACACTTGCAACAATTTTTATATATATAGATGTGAGAATTGTTCTGTGTAAATTGTGTGTATTCGTTAACCAGTAATTAAATCAAAACTATTTTAAAAGTAACCGTTCTATATATGAGTATACATTTTATACCAAATATATCTATTTTATGCTTATGTGATAACATTGAACATGTCATTTAGTTTATAATTTTTGATTTTAAAAAATATTCAAAAATATTTATTTTTTGGACTTTTTATATTTTCATACATTTAGTTAGAATATTGTTCTAACTTAAGTCCTTTTTGAAAGGCAACAAA
Source organism: Eustalomyia histrio (assembly GCA_949748255.1). NCBI lineage: Eukaryota > Metazoa > Arthropoda > Insecta > Diptera > Anthomyiidae > Eustalomyia > Eustalomyia histrio. The sequence goes on from OX456523.1 coordinate 132,050,490, forward strand.
TAAAATCAAATATGTATGGAAATATCATGTTAGATTTTGGACTTAAGGTAGAACAGTAGAATACTGTTTATAAAATTAAAAAAAAAAGATTTTTCTTGGGAGATTTTAGAAAATTTTTTCCCTGCGTGAGATTTTGTTCAAAATGGAGAATTTGGTTATAGTCCTAATGTTACCAAGCGTTGTCAAGTTTGAGCGGCAGTTTTTAAGCAAAAGGTCATTCGGAGGTACTCAAACCGAGTACTATGAAACTTAAGAGAAAGTACAAAGTGTATAATTAATAAAAAAAAAAAAAAAATCATAAATGCATTTTGTAAATCAAATAACTGCATAAAAACTTGTGGTATGTGGTACTTTTATGATTGGCTCGGTGGCTCGATAATTTGCTCTATGCTTTTAACTTTGTGCATCCTGTAAAATTTCATAGTCCTTGTTCAAACAACCCAAAAGGTAGAAATTGTTTGGTTGGCAAACAAATATTTTTATTATAGTTTTTCTTTTTAATTACAAATATTCATTAGTTTTTTCAGCAAACTAAAACTCAATAATAACACGGTGCTACACTGAAAAAGAACTTGAAAAATGACCGAGTGTAGATTGTAGGTCTAGCTTAGTGTATTATATAACCGGTTTTATAAGTTGCAAAATACCCTCAAAATTTCACAAAAGAGTTTTTTTTTGGACTGGCGCACTTAAACTTTTCTAACTCAGTAATTTTTAACCTATTTTGAAACGGTTAATTAAAAACGAATGTGCTCTTTCCAAATATATTTACTTCCCGTATACTATTAATATACATATATATGTAGAGATTTTTTCAATAATATCAAAATTTTTCATTTTTTTTTAACTTTTTCATTTCCTACGAAGGTTTTTTTCGATTCTTCTTTTAAAACAACAATAACCTCAAAGTCAGTGTCCTTTTGAGTAAAACAAGCTCTTATTCGTGTAAATCGGTTAAAAATTGGCAAAGTTAAAAATCGGTTAAAAAATGACTGAGTTAGAAAAGTTTTAGTGCGGCAGTCCAAATAATACTCTTTTCCCCATATCTCAAAATTTTGAGGGTATATTGCAACTTATAAGACCGGTTATATAATACACTCAGCTAGACCTACAACCTACACTAGGTCATTTCACAAGTTCTTGGATTTTTTTTTTGTAGTACAGTGTAATAATTAATACAATGAGTGAACATAGAATACATAAATAAAACAAAAGTAAAGTGGTTCATTCACCACAAGTTATAGACCAACAAAACTATTAACAATTTCTTTGTTGGACAAAAGTTTAAACGGATTGGCCGGTTTTCACGACAAAAGTTCAGGTTTTTCCCATATTTTTTTATACCCAGTCTCTCCGTAAATGTGAGTGAAACGATAATTTTTTGCCAGTGGTACAAAATAGCTTATAAAAAAAACACAGGCAAAAAATTGACTTCGATAGTGGTTTTCTAGTACTAATCAGTCAGAAATTGCCAGCTGTACAAGAATCAATACATTGGTAGAGCACTGAACTTATACAAATGATGACGCTTTGTTAAAAGGGTTAATATATTTTTAGTCAGAAGGTTTAGAGTTTGAAGGCATTAATTTTTTAATTTTTTATTTTTTTATATATTTTTTTGGGTTAAACTAGTTATGTTTAGTAGAAAGATTTTAAGTTTGAAGGCATACATTTTTCTTAATTTTTATATTTTTTTTATTTTTGTAAAAGCTTTTTTAACACCATCTTTTTTTGGTTACACAAAGTTGGCAAGATGTTTCCAAACAGCTTTTTGCAGTTGCCGTAATATTAGTTCAACCAACGCTTAGGCAGCAGTTATAATTTATTAAGGTTTCTGGTTTTTATGCATTAAATGTCTTGTTAGCTTAGTGAGTACAGCTCTCGTCTACAATTTGCGAACCTGAGTTAAGATCCCGGCATGAAAACTAATGCGTATACAATTTTTTACATTTATTTTGAAAAATCCATTTTTAGTTGCTACAAAATATTCCATTGGCAACTCGAATAAGGAATAAGTTTCGAAACCTGTTCTAAAAACATTTGCTGGGTAAATGCATAAAATCAAATTTTTGGCAAACAACAATAAACCGAAAGAGAAATTAGCGCATTAAACCTGAATCGTAAATAATAATTAAATTAGAATTATCAAACTATTGAGAAGATCAATGGTTTATGTGGTTGGTGGAGCTACGCAGCCATAAGTACAAAAACATAATTATTAATTATATGTCTGCACATATGTGTGTATGTTCATACACAACAACTTTACTATTTTTGTATGTATAGGTGGGACTAGTTGCTAATATTAGTGTTAACGAAATAAATCTATATGTTTACACACAAATATTTATGTTACAAATAAAATTGAGGTATTATTTTATATGCCAATTGTAGTTGTATGCACAATTGCTTTACAAAGTATTAATAATTATATATGTAGATAGTTGTAGAAATACACATGTAGTTCTAAGGGAGTCCCGTGAAAAAAATTCAAGTAACAGCACTCCGTAATACAGAGTTAAAAGCATCGAGCCAATCATTAGCCATGCTTTCAACTCTATACATTCTGAAAGTTTCATAGTCCTTGCTAAAATCAACGCATTAAAAGCTTTGCAACTCGTTCAACTCAACTGGAGTTTCTGAAACTTTCCTTTTGGCATCGTGGCTTTCAGGTTGGCTTTTTATTTTTCATTCTGCACATCCCATTGAAATTCGGCAAATTTAGCAATGAGGGTACTTTTAGGTTCCGGCACGCCATATCAGATTGCGAAAATGGTATGGATGGATTAAAAACAAATTTCTAACTTTTTCTGAAAAAGAGTTTGAAAGTTTCCTTATGTAAAGCTTATCTTTACATACTTACTGGTTTGACATTGTTTGAAATAACAGAAAAAAATATTTACACATTTTTTTTTAGAATAATAAAAATTGTTTTTTTGTAACAAAATTTTGTATTGCAAAACTTAATAAAAACGCTTCTATGGACTCAATTATATTTGGTAATTATTGACTTGTGTAATATGTTCATAATAATAATTATTTTAGACCTACACTCACAATTGTGGGATTAAACGATTCCTTGGTAAATTTGATTTCTTTTGCACCAGGCATGTATTTGTATTTACTTAATAACAGGATAATTACTCAATTACATGTAATTGAAGAAATTGAGTTCTATTGCATGATATTTAAGAACACCCTCTCCGAATATGCTAAATATGTTGACATTGTCTTAAGATGAGTCTAAGAAACTTAATATCTAGTAACGAATCAATCTTTATACCAAGTGCGACAATTTGGCTATTCTACTCCTAGGATCGACTTCGATAGATCTTTTTAGGTCAGGTTGTCCTCTAGCAAGGAATGGGACAAGAGAAATTCAACGGCGAGGTTTGACATCAGAGTATATACGGATGGCTAAAACGAGTTGTGGGGTAGGGTATTGTTAAGTGAATGCGACACACAAGGTTCCTAGAGGTAACCAGATTATGCTAGTGTCTTGCAGGTGGAGATTCTGGCTATCAGGGAGCTGAGGGAGTCGTAGGCATATTCGTCGATAGCCAGGCGGCGCTTCTGCCCTTGAAACTTGTAAATTACATCTTCCATCCTTTTTGGTCAGCGTGGGTAGGAACTGTCTGGGCTAAGTTGCCCGTCTTAAATTACGTTGGTATGTGTTCTCGGTTAAAGGGAATTTTACGGAGTGCGAGGGACAGATGGCATAGACTGAACCCTTGTAAAACCCCGATACTTACGTAGTCCGACTTCGATATGGGGCCTACTAAATCTCTTCTTTGGAGGATTAGGAGATAAGTTTCGGTAGTTTTGGATTCATTTGAGTTAAAGATTTTTTTGAAGAAAAAACAACTGTTCGGGATCATTCCTAAACATTTGTGTAGATACCAAAATTTGATTAACAATTTTATGAAAATTATAATTATTATTTTATTAGAACTGATTTCACATACACAAAGGATTATTTTGAATATACATATATATTATGTGTCTTCATTTATGTATGAAAACATGTACATAGTTATTGTATTATTGGCAAATACCAACTAAATTTTCATTAGAAGCATTAGTATGAGTACTCATATGAAATGGCTTAACAGTTTATGAGTGTTTAAGTAAGAGCATTAAGGGAGCATTCGCCACTGGCGATTATTTACGATAATTACTGAATGGTTCTAGCCGATAACACTGTGCAACCAATTTTGGTTCATCGTCGTCAGCCTCAACGTTGAAATGAAAGTAAGATATTTCTTAAATAAAACCTCCCATGCGCTTTGGATTTGAAATAGCTGCTTATTATGATGCGAAGATGCAGGATAAATTGGAAATTTGTTATCCTCCTGGTCAGTTTACGTTAAAAATAATCGAATTCTGCACATCGGTTAAGCAGTTATGAACGAAAATGTGGGGACACCTCAAATCTTTTTTTTAACGATATGTACATATTAGTGCTTTACTGAAATGTATGCGATACAATTAGAGTCTCAGCCAACTTCGCAAAGTACTTTGGGTGTTTTGTATAGAGTTGTCAAGCATGTGACTGACTTTCGAATTCTTTCAAAACCCTTCTTTTATTTAACAAACCGTGTTTCAGCTTTTTTAATTAAAAATCGGTTCAAATATTAATTTTTTTGTTTATGTACATAAACAAAATTACAAAAAATTGCTAACAATATAAAACTCATGTTTTTGGCATTTAAGGTCGAGTCACATTACTTTTACATATATTTTGCACTTGCATATATATTTTTATGATAATTCTCTTTTCTGAAAAATCTATCTTTAACCTTTTCAGTAACAGTTACAATATAGAGAAATTCAAGTCAAATTTTCACAAATACTACCCCATTCAAATACTACCCATCTTCCATAACCCATTTTTCTAATTCCAACACCCTTTAGTGGATATGGACGGGGAAAGTTCCGAGACCCCATAATTTGAAGAAATTTTGTACCTCAGAATAATAACAAAAACACCTTGGGTTTTACTAATTTGTTTGTTATTTTTTTTTGGTTAATTTAAACAAAAATTGAGCTTAAACTAGTGCTTCCAATTCGGTTAATCGATTACCGATTCTTCGCTTAATCACCTCTATTTTGGTTAAAAATTAAAAAATTTAAAACTCAAATAATTATTCGATCCGAATAATCGATAATACAAATCTTTACCGTTATGTTTTCATAAAACTACCTAATTTTTTATCTTTGGGTAAAAATATGTCAAGAAAAGCTCAGAAAAAATCCTGGACTAAAATAGAATCAAAAAAAAAAAAAATTTAAAATCGAGTCAAAGATATCCTTAAGGATTAGGTAGCATTTTTATGCAACTCTATAGTTTACAAAAAAAAAAGGTCACAAGGACAAGAAGATGTTTCACAACAGAAAATTTAGCTGTTAAAAAATTGCTTCAGGTTTTGAGAGATAATTCACTTTAAAAAGTTCTCAGATTTTGAAGCTATTTAAAAATTGAAATATGAGAAATTTACGTAATAACATCGAGTTTATAGTTCAAGTAAATAGCTTCAACCAGAAACACTTATTGCAGCAAATTGCAAATTAAATAAATTTTAGTTTAGTTTTTCTTTATAAAAAGTAATATTTATTGTTCAATATTTCAATAATTATTATTTTTTTCCTGAAGATGCTACACAATGGAGTACCGAAATATTGAAAAATAAATAATACTTTAATAAAAAACTAACCTTTAGGAATCTAAGTTGATTCTTCAAAAAAATTTAGAAAAGTTGAAGAAGTTCAGAAAAAACAAAAACAAAAAGTTCAGAAAAACAAAAAACAAGTTTTCTCAAAAATATATAAGAATTCGCTTATTTGCATCATTAATTGAGCAAATAAACACTAAAAAAAATCTTTGCAATTTACTGTGTAAGGACATGTCAGGAGTAAGCGTATTCAAAAGTTTTATTGACTCGAAAATCTTGTAAAATTTTACACCACAAAGTCTATATATATTTATTTTCTGATTGTTTTGCAGGAATCTAATGATCATGTTATGAAAACCGAAACAATGGCAGATCCTGATTAAATTAAAAACTACTTTAGAGTTAGCCCAAAACACACAAAAATTCTGTTTGTATTATTAAACATCTTTCGTAGAACTGTGCCGGAAATTCGATTCATCACTTTCCATTTACTCGTAGAGACAATAATTCCCATATGCCATATGCCATCAATGGTAACTCTTCACCACAAATAAGGTTGCACTAATGTTTTATTCTGGCAACCTCGACATAGCAAATAACATACTCGACGTTTCCGGTATACAAATATCGGACAATGCTGCCACTTTCTAGTTATTATCGCCACACACATAAATAACCGCACAATGTGGTATGTCAGATAGTTGGTAATAAAACGCAGACAGCTACATAGCTAACAAAAGCATCATTGGTGATTAATTTAATAAATCCTGTTAAAGTGTAACTTAATAGAGTTTCAATAAAGTATCTTGTGTAATTGTTTTAAGTTTTTGTGTAAATAAAGAGTTGCTATAAAAAATTTCAACTGTGTATTATTTGCAATATAAAAAGTTGTCGAATTATGTAAAGAAAATAAATCAACGATTTTAAGAGGTACAAATAATTTTTTTAAATGCACCAACAATGGAAATTGTAACTTCACTTTTTATTTTAAAACAATTTTTTATGAACATTTTAAACAAAAAATTGTTAGAAATCGAATTTAAATTTTTACAAATATTTTTAATTACTTAAAATTTTGTGATACTTGTTTCTGTGCAGATAGCGAAAGTGGCAGCCCACTCAAACAATATAAATTGCGTAGAAACTATACAATATTTTTATGAATTTCTTATTGAATTAGTTTGTTTAGACTTTTTTAATTTGTCGACAGTGGCAAAATAAAAACCAACTTTATCGATAGAATGTCGCACTGGGGAAAACACCGCTTACAGTGCGATTATTTGTTTTAGGCTAAGGGTTTACATCCACTGAACATGACAGGCAACACTTTATTTTTAAAGATTCCTCCAAAAAACCCTAAGATTTTATGGCATGATTCTTTAAAGTCACAGAATGCTTTGGATTACACTGATCAAACACTTTATAAATAACTGTAAATTGAACTAACCACAGGTCTCCGTGATTTTATTGCTAATATACCCGAATAGCCGATTAATTAGTTTTCTTAATTTTTCGAGTAATGCCCTAGCCGGTTAACCGGTTAGGGAACCACTAGTTAAAAAATTTTTCTGTTAATCTAACAAACATATTTTTTTGGCTCTCGATCGTAAAAGCGTCATTGTTTTATTATACAATAGAAAATAGGGGTTTACAGCCGTTTTGGAACAAACAACTTACGCAGGTAATAATTTTTCTAAGGTTTCAGGTTTTTATTTAATTTCATATTTTTTTACACTAATTCAGTGGGTACCTTCCCCTCCACCAAAAAACAATTAATTCAGATCAGAGTTGATTGAAAAGAAACATTTTATTTCTTCGATAATGTAAATAACGATATTCCAAATATCGCGTTACCTGAGTGAACTTTTTTAACGACCTTGAAAGAGGAATATCATGATTTTTAATAGTTTGTAATGAAATACTCGACTATGGGTTATTTTGATATTTGAAAAAATTTTTTTAGATTTCGATTTTCCACAATTTTCCGAGAATTGAATTTATATTTTAAGTGGATTCAAACTTTTCACAGTAAATTCCGCAAAATGCCAACCCCAACCACTGAATATTATACATACATGAGACATCCCGTATATTATTTGGTTTAATTTAAATAAAACAGAATTTTGCGAAGAATTCATTGCATTCACATCAGAATGGGAAGCATAAATACAATAAGTATCTTAGCCGACTGCTTCCCATTCTACCCTACATGTAGGTATATACATATATCATACATGGGAAAAATGAATTGAGTCGCTAATTAATTGATGATTTCAAAACTATTAATTGATAACAATTGCAATGAAATAAATTTTATTACTATTGTTTAAATTGATGATAATGTTTTAAGAATCTGATTTTATTGATCAATGTAAATTTTTTCGAATTTCATTACCATTATTAATGCAACAATTTCAAAAAAATTTGCATTATTAAACGCCGTCTTATGTGTTATTATTTATGTTGATATTTATTCAAGAGGGTTAATATTTGTTTAATATTAATATATTATTGTAAAAATTGTTTTGTAAACATATGATGTTTCCATCAATAAAATATTTCATCAATGAAACATTTACCGAAAAAAATTTCATGACCATTAAATGGTAATGAAGTTTTTGCATTATGCTAACAAAAAATTCCCATGTATGATATATATTCATTTGTTTTGCAGTGTGAGATGTACTTGTGACACATTTGGTTTAATTTATCCACTCACCGCATACGTAAATTCAATAATAATAATAATTGATTGTTTATTGCAATCATTTACACTACATATACAAACATTTATTTGTATGAGTGCCTTTTTGATATATACTTATATATGAAATTTAAGTTTCATTACATATCTATACTCAGCCGAAACTTATTTCCTGTTCCAATTCTGTAGGGTAAATATAGTACATATGAAATAAAAATCTTTAAAGCAGTATATTCGTCAGGTTTTAAACTGTATCGTCTCACATTATTGCCATGAAAGTTTTAACAGCTTTTGGATATACGTTATTTGTTTACGCTAAATCATAACGACTAATTCGCATTTATACATAAATGCTACATATTAGATATGTACTCATGTATGTATATATGAAAATTTAAATGTACCCAGCAAAAACTGTCATAGCCCAGTAAGTGGTTATACATAGTCGTATAATGAAACTAAAAATGTTAAAAACTTTTTATTCACTAGTTATGATGTCAATCTTTCATGTGACCAATTATCAAACTAGAAAAATAACGTGGAAATGGTAATCAACAAGTTTTTAATTGCTTATAAACATACCATAACTACTTTTCCATTAACCAATTAATATTTAAATATTGAAGCCATTATTGAGAATTTGTTGGGTGTGTATATTTAACAAAATACTATTATTGTATTCATGAATAATTGTATTTGCATTTTTGGTACCAGGTGTTTATGCATCATATATATGTGAAGTTATGGTTTTAGCTAATAACTGTTTATTGTAATTATATGTGAACTTCTTAAAATCCTTGTAAAATTTGATAATTCATTAAATATTTAAACTTTAATTTTCTGCCAGTTTATTAATTTTTAATGAAATTAACTGTTTGTGCAAAATACAAAATCACGACTTAAAGAGAATTTCCTTTATTAGTTTACTATGCAGGTGTAAGTAAAAACTGTAGGTAACTTAAATATGTACATATTAGTCATAATTTATGTCCGAAGAATTCTTGTAATATTTTATGAGTCTGGTTAAGATTTTTAAGTTTGGGAAGTTCTCTTAAAGTAATTTGCAGAAAAATCGAACAATGACTTGTTTTCAGTGTTGCCATTTTTCCAGTTTTAACTGTTTTGCAGTTTTAACGGCGCACATATTTTTTGCCGCAACCGGTTAAAAAAGCAACTTGTTAAATCTTGCACTGCAAATAGAGTGTCCAAAATTGCCTTTTTCTGTTTTGTAATAAAATTCTACATTTCTTGGATTCATTTATACAATTCAAATGCCCATATTATATTATTTTGTTCAAGTCCCTTTTTAATGGCAATAATACCATTTATTGGGGCATAACTAATGGGATCAAAAATTATATTGTCAGACAGCCCATATTTTTCTCTAAATGTACAAACCTAATATTTTTGAACAAGTTTGCAGCCGCGGAAGATAGAGTTATTGTTGTGAGTGAAAATCGGTTTTTTTAAGTTTACTTTGAAATTTATATTCCTGCGTGATCGTGAGTAGGAAGGATTGCTTGATTCATTTTTATGTTCGTAAGCGTGTGTGAGGAAAGAAATTCTCACGCGCCCATAAACAAGTGGAATTGGAACGCTAAACATAGGGAACGAAATGCAATGACTTCACGCAAAGAAAAACATAGTTGGGAGAATCATATTCGAAGAGCATCATATATTTTTGGGTTTATGATTGTGCCAACCATAGTCGTACTATATTATTATAATAAAATATCCATTATTTCACCATAATATTGACCCTACAGTTATATTATCATCCAAAAATAACCATATTATGATTCTAAATAAACATATTATGATGTTGAATTTATCATAATATGATTGCATGTAATCATAGTATGCTCAAAATGTTATTACATTATGGTCCCGATAACTTTATTATGATTTCTGGACTATCATAATATGATCCAGATAAAATCTTTATATAGAATCTTTTTGACAATGAATTGATTATTTTAAATAATATTACATGTATAAGGAATTTTCGAAAAAAAAACCCTCAAAAAAAATCTTCTAAAGTTTAAAAAAAAATAAACTGGATCTTAATAAGTCAATTGATGAAATATTTTAATGCCACATGAAAAGTATTTTCTACTCATCTGATATTTGTCCAGTTTAAGTAAACAATATATAATTGTTTTTTTTAAGACATTTTGGTTTTTATGACAACAAGAAAATACTCGTATTAGGACTGTAAATGTCAAAGTCATGTTTTATTTGATGTATAATTATTCATTGATTGTTGCCAGCATTTTATGTTGCATAATTATCATATTTTTTTCATAGTCAGAATTTTTGTTACCACAGTATGGTTATAGCCAATCATGTTATAAAATAGAAGGTGGCAATCATAAAATAGTGAAATATTTACTATAATAATGATGGTAGCGACCATGTTGATGGTTAGACAACCAATAATATGGTTGTGACAACCATACCCGATTGCAGCAAGCACAATATAGTAGCAGTGATCATGTTGCAACGATGTTTTTTCTCTGCGTGTTTTACAGATTTGTTTATTTCAGCCATTTTTGTCCATTTGTAACACTGTACGATACTTTAATTGCGCAAGATAAAAAATCTTAGAACAGTTATTGCCCGCTAAAGGAACACTGAAATAGGACGTATCGCTTTATATGAAGAAAACAAAATTCATACATATTATTTTTATAAATTGATGTTGCCATTACTGGGCATCGAATCCGCAACCTTCCTTCTAACATTCTAACGTGCTAACTACTAAATAAATACCCGGAAATGGCCTAACCTTTTATCTACAGTGTATTTAAATTTAAGTCAGTGTAGTCACTATAGTTATACAGCGTAGTCAAATGTTTATAAACACAACTTCCAAAAAAAAAAAGGTCGTTTAAAGCCAGTTATGGAACCTTAAGTATATAGTAGAATTATGGAATTAAAGAAAACAAAGTTAAAAACAATTCTTGAAATTTCTAAATTCATACTGTCAAGGTAGTATCAAAATTTTTTGCCAACAACTACAAAATGATAAATAAAAGTATCATATAAAGCCTAAAATCGTCACTCTTCACATGTTTTTGTAAAAAGTTTTTTGACTTTATTATTGTATACGACATTATGAGTGCTTTCATTAAATATGAAATATGTTTATTTTGGTAAAACCACAAATACGTACATTTTTAAATTTAAATGTGTGTAAAATATTTTAAATGGCATCTAAAAGCTCTCAAAATTGTCGACGACAGACCCCATCTTTATTTTATTTTTATCGAACATGGACAAACAAAATAAATTTATATTATGTTCATAAATTTACAGAGAACACGTATCCATATATATGTACGTATACGTACTAGCACCCAAAGTGTACATGTTCGTGATAAATATAATTTAAAATCATGTCACCTCTTGGAGTTGGCCAATGTTTCTCTATGTGTTGTGGTTTCTATACCCGAGTAAATAAGTTTATATATAATAATATTTGGTTTTAACTAAAAATATATTATCATATATTAATACCTATGTCGCTATACATAACCATTATATATTACATATTCGTTTTAAATTATTTTATATTGTGCCATAATTATATGGCAAGATATGATATATATTATAGCATATAAAATTATATATAACACCACAGCGTACACAGTGAAGACACGGTGATTAGAGCGCCTTTTTTTTCCCTTACGGCCTTTTAGAAAACTACGTGGAAACTACTATTTTAATACACTATAAAAGCAACTGCGCTATGAAAAACTGTAGGTGAAACAACTGTATGACAATTATTCTGTCTCTCTTCCTTGCGTCTGATTTTCCAATTCGTCAGCTTATTATTGGTTTGGCCCACTCACCATTTTTGTAATAATAGAGGCGAATGTATTATATATAATATGAATATCCTCTTTCTATTTCTGAAACTCGTTTTTCGATATCTGGCATCATAACTGAGATAACTAATATCAACTTTGATATAAAATTAAGAATAAAAACCATTTTCATTGTTTTTCTTTTAAACCTTTGGGCAAACTAATAATAAGCTGACGATTAATTAAGTGTGTTTTGTGAGTGTGTTTATTTGCTTATACATTTCACAGATCATATAAATGTGAAACTTTGTTGTATGTTTAGTTCTTTTGAATACTGAGATAATATTAAAAAAATACATTAATCATGTGCAAAAATGTTATAAAAACATAAAACAGTTTTTGTTATTACAATATGTAACCCAAGTATAAAATTTGTTGTGAGTTTGTACTAAGTTTATGAAACAACAATTTTAGTAAATACAGTCATGTTGCACTTCTTTGGTATCTTTTTGATATTTTTGGCGATCATATGTTTTAAAACATGCTGTGTAGTTGTTCACTTTTACACATTATTTTTTTGTATACATTGTTTTTAAATCTCTTTCTCGCCTAGGACATGAAATACAACAACAACCCTCACCATACGGTTTTGTATCACTCGTTTGACAGCTGTCACTTCTGACATCACTGGTATACCCTGTGTATAACACTATAAACAATTATAGATGTCATATATATGATATATGCTTATATGTGGCTTAAACAAAATCATATTATTTATATATGATATCATATATTTGAGATATCAAAACTATTTTTAGTATGAGATATACATTATTATATATGATCAGAAATATTTTTTAATGGTATATAATTTTTTTCTTCTGATTTTATTTGCAATCTATTGTTTAATAATAAGCTAATTTAAATAAAATAATATCATTAAGATGATTTATTGATTCCCAATGGAAACAACAATATAAGATATACATACATGCATAAGTATACATTAGTGCTGATTACTATTATGAAATCAAAATGGATACATATTTGTATATTAATTATACATATAATCAAAATACATATTAAATGAATGTGAGATCTAAGCTAAATTTCCTTAATTCAGATTTAACGAGGTATATAGTTTAGTATGATTAAATATTAATAAAACATTTTTTATATGATATAAGATATAATTATACATTATACAATATTTGCCAACAATTTGAGTTATTGCTATGTATGACTCCATATCATGAGTGTTTTTGATATGATAAAAGCTGTAATTAGATATAATTATATGTTGTTTCATCTCAATGGCATCGGATCCCAGCCAGAAAGATACAATTTTCGTGTTTTTTTATTTCTCTTTATTTTCATATTAATATTTTTTACAAAGCTTTAAAATTTTAACCCCTTTCGAGCATCAGTAATTAGAAATTTTTTATATCATATAAAATATAATTACTTTATTGTAATATATGTATGTAAATATAATTAAATATGATATTAGTTCTGATTTTTCTCTTCTAAGGCAGTTCTTTTTCACAACTTCCCAAAATGTGATTTTTAATGAAATTTAACACTTTTTAAAATCTATGACGGGTAACTTATTTTAAAAACAACTAAAGTTAGACATTAAACATAGATATTTCTATATAAATTCAACACTTATAACTATGGTTAAAGTTTAAGTGATTAGTTTAATCCTTAACTTACAATTTACCTGATTTTAAGTTCTCAAAATCGAAGTTACTACTACAAAAATTAAAAAATTATTGTAGTAAAAATTGCTAGAATTTCGAATAAAGTAATTTAATACATAAGGCCCGATTACTGAATGTCCCGTTATAATTTAACCAACAGTCAAACTCAAACTTTATATGGGAAACAACAACATATGCGCCAGTAAAATTCCCAGGTAGAAGTTAACGAAATATTGTGAAAATGATGCTAAGGCCTGATTACTGATGTCCTATTAAAATCTAAATTACAAATTTAAAATATATTTGGGAACATCAAAAGATCTCATTTTTCACTAAACCATAAGAAGGGCTTTAGAAGGGCAGTGAAAAAGGATTCACGGTGTTGTGAAAATTTGGATCGGAAGCAATGATTTTTACATAGGGGTGTCATAAGGTGGAAGTTTTTTTTCATGATCCTTTTTCATTGCATCTAAAGCCCTTCTTATGATTTAGTGAAAATGAGATCTTTTGATGTTCCCAAATATATTTTGAATTTTTTATTTAAATTTTAACGCATATAGAAACAATATAAAATTGTCTATATCAATGGTCATAAGTTAACAATTCGTAACAGACAACAAAGTGACAAATTAAGTTAAGCATACTAAACAAGTTTTCTATCCACTTTTATAAAGTCATTTGGCATCTTTTTCTTAAGAAAAACTGTTTGATGCGTAGGAGTTGGCAACTTATGACCATCGGAGTTCAACTGAATATATTCATAGACAAATAAAGGTGCAAAGTACAAAAATTCCATTTCGGCAGTTTACAAAGCTTTCATTAAACCCGAGTCTTTGGGATGTGAGTTAAACTTGGTTTAGTTAAACCGAAAACGAATTTTGTCTGCCATTTCCATGTTTATTAACATACATTTGTCGGAACAACTTTTCTTTACATAAAATTTTGGTCTTCATTGAAATAAAATAAATTAAAACAAATTTCAAAATTAGTATTCAAATTACAAACTGCGATAAACTGAGTTTAAAGATAATCTACATACTAAAAACTCGGCCTAATTCACATTCAGTAATCGAGACTTGTTTTTTAAATTACTTTATTCGAAACTCAAAGTTAAAAATTGATACAAAAGACTTAAAGCTGATAACTTGTTTCAAAATAACAAAAGTTTAGTCCTTCACCATAGTTATGAATATCAAATTTATATTAAAATATCTATTGTTAACGTTTAACTTTTATTATTTTTAAAATAAGTTACCCGTCGTAGATTTGAAAATACATAAATTTCTTTAAAAACACACATTTTTAGAAGTTGTGAAAAAGAACTGCTTTAGAATGGGGAAATCAGAACTAAATGATACTTTGGAATCAATGAAAAATTGATTGCTTAAGAATCACTTCCATTTATTTTTGCTGGATATTTATATAATCAGGTAAGTAAAAAAACAATGTATTTTCATAAATTCAGTTATAATATGTGTCATTTTTCCAATTTTTCCTAAATTCCCGAATATATAATTATAAGTCACAAAGTTATAATTATATATAACACACTTACACAAAGAATGAAGTCTTATAAAGCCAGCTATTGGGTGAAGCAATGTATGCCTGCCTGAGTGATATAAGCGGTCGACAAATACGAAGGCATTTTTTTATACTAAATTATTTTACCAATTTTTTTTACATATATTTTTTGATATATATTTTTTTGTATACCAGATTTCATACAATATATTGTTGGATCTAATCTAAAACAAATATATCTGTCTAATTTGAACTGCCATTTTTCGGATCAAATAAGATCAGCTATATATTAGAGCAGATATTACAGAATATCAAATTGGATATGATTAAAAATTGGCCCAGAACAACTTTTTTACTCGGGTATTGGTAGTCATATTGCATGATGTTGATTGTTGTTGTTGGTGTGTAAGTATTGCTTTTTAAATGCAAATTTCAGCATACAAAACCAAGTGACAACAATGCTCCTCCGTACAGGCGAAATATTTTATAGGTATGTGTAGTTGTTATTTGTTTGCGCCACTTCATTGTTACCATATAGGGTGAAAATGAGGACCAATCAACTGTTTTTGTGTTATCCATAGGCTGTATGAAGCAGTGTTCGGAAACCTTTTATTGTTCTAATAATCATATCAAGGAACTTGCACTATAAAGTTTTAGTTTTTTGAGCTTCGAATAGTGTTACAGGTGACTTCCGCTTAAAAATACCAAGAGATTGGTAAAGATTTTAGATTCTGATATATCGGATCCAAGCAAACCACATTACAAGCGATTTGGTGAAAATAACGAACAATTCGATTAGAAAAAAATCTGTTGCTCGTATGCATATTTTTCTAATGCGATATGCTCATTCGAGAGATCGAAAAAACTATCATGGAGTCCAAAAAACGCTCTACTAAGAATGCTTTTCACGATGTTGTGAAAGTAGTGTATATATATCTGAAATATATAAAATTTATATTGCTTGCGTTCTTGAGTAAAGAAATCAGAACAATGTAACCAATAGGGGTTAGAGATGATTTTGACGGCTCTCACAGCGACAGCTTCGGCCTCTGAATTAATTCCCCGCGGAACTTGACAACCAGGAGTTAAAGGTTGTTGTATATGCAAACGATTTAATAAAATTGGTATCAGATATGTTTCTGGAAGTAACAGGTATCATTAAAGCAAGCGCTTGGTCCACTCAGATTCTGGGTTACAGGTTTTGTCTTGAAAGTGGTTTCGAGCACATCATAACTGGTTCTATTCACTATGCAGACCAGGATTCCAGGCTTCAGATTTACTTGCCTTGGAAGTTATCGTACTTTGCATTATAGGATTTAATGTACATGCGGATAGTTGTCGAAAAATTCCAATGAAGACGAGACTGCGAAAAAAATCTACCCATGGAATTTCATCAAATGAAGTTTTTTATATTGAGCCAATTTTGGTGTGTTTTTAGACAATTCAAATAATATGTTATAATATTCTGACAAAGATAATTTATTGTTGCGAAAAGATAGATATGGAGTGCCCATATTTTTACATCCCTGTTACTGAGTTTCAACTGTAGGCTTTATTCACGTGCCTACGATACTTTTTAGTGCTCACTTTTACTAAAAAATACCCACAAAACAATGTTGATGATGGTCTAAAACCATTGTAAAAATGCTATTTATGTAGATATTATTTTATGTTCCATCTTTTGTACAATAGTTTTTGTTTTTCTGTTTATAACTCATCTTAATAGCTTTGGTCGTTGTCTCCTTATGGAAAAGATCCATGTTTGTTTTATATGCCCAAGGCGCATCTTTTAAAAAAACCAACACTCACAAAAAATTTAAATAGTTTACAATGTCCTTGTCTTTTTATTCGCAACACGTTGTTTGCGAAATCATAATATACCGGAAGGATTGTGTACATTTATAAATTATGCCGGACATGTTAAAATGCCATTTTGAATATGAAATTTGATTTTTGTTTTTAAGCCAGCTTATATTTTACATTCTATATCATAACATACATACGAGGAACAACTGAGAAGTAACCGGAAGGAAAAATAAACAATACATTTTATTAAATTATTGGAAAATACAAGAATGTGACTATAAATTTAGTTTATTTTAAAAGTATGGTAGACGTTAGAAAAACTTTCTGCATTAATTATCCATTCCAATTACATAAAAGGTGCTGTTTAGAGAAGATACTCTAAGGGACATTTTTGCGGACTTTCCTATGAAATGAACCTAACACTTTTGCATTCGATATCATTGAAGAGAAAAATTTACTCCTAGGACAGGACACCAAACCATTTCTTAAGGAGAGTCCGGTAACAGGTACTTCGTATTTATTTCCATTAACATATTCACCAACAAACTTCCCTACGGGAAAACTAGACCGGTTCCGAAAATACATATCACGAGATAGATGAAAAGAGAACCGGTTCCTAAAATCCTTCCACGTGACCGGTTTAAAAGTCATGACATTATGTGTTTGTTCTGCGATATGATCTTTGGGATTTAATTGTGTAACAATTTCTTTTAAACCAGTCCTGTGACATGTTACAGAGGCAATTCACTCTTTCCCATGTTATAGTGACCGGTAGTTATCGTATAAAAATCCGGTCCCTCTCACAATTAAACCGGTAACGTGACTTGTCCTGGGAAAGGTCCTTTTCCCGCAGGGTGGTTGGACCTTATAACTAAGGCTTTAATCTGGTAAATTTGTCATAGACCACCCTGAGGGGAAAAAGGGGTCAGCTGGGATTTGGGCACTGTACGGTGACCAGTTTAAAAGTAATGGCATATTGTTTTGCGTTGGTTCTGTGATATGTACTTTGGAGTTAGTTGGTAGAACAGTCCTGTGACACGTCACAGAGGGTAATTGACCACCTCCTAGGATAAGCCCATCTTTAAGGTACCGGTTATTATCTACAAAAAAAACCGGTCTCGTGACCGGTCCCTATCACAATAAACCGGTCTCGTAACCGGCCCCTATCACAATGAACCCGTCACGTGACGTGTCCTGGGTTAGGTCCTTTTTCCACAGGGCAGATATTAATACTATACTAGATGATGAATAAGAAAAATACTCTTTCAGTAAAGAGGCGGGAAATATCAAAAAGTCACGGACATATTAACCCGCCTCGCATAAGCAATATTTTCGGCGATTTAATAAAGAATGTATTAGATTCATAACATTTCGATAGAAGCCAAAATCGCAATTGCATGTTGCTGAGGGATGGCTAACTTAAAATATGGAGAAAATCAAACAGATATAACAGATTCCCTGATGTAATTACGAAAGTAATTTCTAAATATGTTTTAAAGAATATTGAACTGCAATTTTCAAGACATTTCATTGAAAAATGTAGGAATAAATGAATTATCAAAATGAAAAAACGGTAGTAACTTTTTATGCAAGTGGTCAGTAGATACTTGTAAAAATGCTACTACGTAAATCTCTTATACCAAAATTTTATGTTTTAGTGGTTGTAGAGTTCTGAGTTAAAGTTTTAAGTACTTTTATAAAGATTTTCTTAAATTACACAGTATAACAAAACAAGAAAAATTATATGCATCGGGGTTGCGAATCATTAACTAAAATTGAAAAAAATTTATTTTTTGTACCTCTGTAGTACATTCATACAAAACGAATTTAAAACAAACATGTTATGATTATATATCAGATTCTGATGTAAAGGTTCTGATTCTTTTAATGAAATAAATAAAGTAGGATATGAACTTAAATCATGTGTTAAAGTTTTGCATATCCGATTAAGAGATTTTATAAGATTTGCTAATTAGAAATTTAATTGAATTTTCAGTTTAATCGAAATAAATTGATAATATAATTCGTATCTGTATTTACTCATGTATATGAATTGATAAGAAATTCAAAAGAAAATAAATTGGTTTTCAAAAGAAAAAAATTTGTTTTTAAAAAGTGGAGAGATCATTTTTCAATTTGTTGTTCAAAATCGATCAGAATGTTTTGGTTTGTGGGGAAAATATATAAATTTGAAAACAACTACAATATTTATTTTAACATTTGAACCAAAATTTTAAACTGTCGGAAGTTTTAGAAAATGTAAATTTCAGTGCGGGGGTAGTTGGTTCGATTCCAACCAAAGGCTGTGTTCTGTTTACGCTATAACGAGCCTTTGTTGCTAGTGTTCGGTTAGAGTATTAGGATATAATTTGAATTATATGAATAATATAAATATATATATTTTTTTAAATTTGGATGATCATTGATCAATTTAATTTCGTTTTCTAAATTTTCCCAAACTTCATATTTAATATACCCACCTATTTTTACCCTAACGTTTCGTGAAATATAAGGTTGAAGTTCGATGGAATCATTAAGATTTTAAGATCGTGGACTTATGCCTTTAATTTTTTTTCAAAAGTAAAATAAATGTTTTTTTCGGTAATCCGCGATTTAAACCACCGTGACTCAAAAACTTAAAATCAAATTAAGTTCTCTATTAATCTTTTCACTGTGTAGTCTCCAAATCTCTTATTTTTAAAATTATTTAAAAGTATTTAAAGTGGCCATGTAATTGTTTTTTACGTTTGAAGTTCTTAATAATGTGATTCGTCTATATCAAATTTTAAAGCTACAAAAACTGCTTTTTATTAGGTATGTAAAATTTTGTGGTTATCATGGATCAAAAGTAATTTATTCTTCATCATATTGACTGGATAATAGCAAAGTTAAACATTTTTGATTTTCTGTTCAAATAAATAAAAAAGATAAAAAAACAAAACGAAAATTAAAATGCAATAAATTAAAAATTGAGAAACAAAATGTAACTTTAGAAGAAAAATTGCTTTTAAATAAAAATCAAAATTTTTAATTTTTATGATTCAAATCATATAAAAATTTCTCCTGAAGAAGTCACCCAATGCGGTGCCGAAATATTGGGATAAATAAATAATTATAATATTTAAAAAGAAAGGATCTCAAGCTTTAAAAGAGAATAAAAATCAATATAAATAAAATCTTTTTTTTAAATTATAATAAATAAATTATAAAAAAATCCAAAAAAGGCGTAGAAATTTAAGAATTTAGTTTTAGAAAAAACAATTCAAAGTACAACTTAAAAGGCAAACAATAATTACAAAAAATATAATTTAATTTTTATATTAATAAATTAATATACATTTAGATCGGTCCTATTTCGCCAGTACTTTCAGGTAAGTGCTTTATTTATTTATTTGCTGTCCCATACACAAGACTTTAAATCTTATATTGCAGTATAGAACTGTGTATATGTAAAACAATAGTACGTTCAATACCTAAAAAATATAACTACATTAAAAATATAACTACTGGTCCTGTTTTCACAATTTACAGGGTAGGTCTTTTCAGTTCTGTTTTGTGCCAGTCACTGGACTGGTTACTAGCCACTTTTTCCCTGAGGGGAGCTAATAAATCACACATTAAAAAAAAAATTAAAAGCTTTTTTCGAATACGGCGATTTAATATGCGGACCCAAAAATATCCATTATGCGAATTAAAAATTGTTATTCCGCGGTATGGGGTAGAATCGGATACGATTGCTTTTCCCCTAGGCGAAACTCAAATTCAATTTAATTATTTAAATTTCAATCTTGAATACTTTTCAGGTTTCAAATTTAAATATTTTTGTTTTAAAATAACTTTGTGGTGAAAAACCATTATGTCTTTTAATTTTAATAAAAAAAAAAACAATAATTAAAAAAAACTAAAGGGTGTTCCAAGAAGAACGCAATTTTTAAATTTTAATTAAAACACAGATATTTAAAAAAAAAATCGTGAAACTTTATTATATCGTAAAGTAGACAGAATGAGGTTATGTATGGAACAATATATCGTGCAGATGGAAGCAGCGGCTTTGCTGGCATGCACGCGATCTTTTAATGAAATTTTCAATGACCGTTTTGCATGAATGCTGCGGTATTTCATTAATGCATCGTCCAATTTCCTCTTTTAAGGCTTGAGTCGTCGTCGGCTTATTCCCGTAAACCATCGACTTCAAAAAACCCCAAAGAAAAAAATCTAATGGTGTTAAATCGCACGATCTAGGCGGCCAATTCTGATCTCTAAAACCCGAAATAACACGACCGGGAAATGACTGATGCAGCAATTGAATTGTTTCTCTGGCTGTATGACATTTGGCGCCGTCTTGTTGTAACCACATGCCCTCCACATTCATTTCTTCAATTCTAGGCAAGAAAAAACTGGTTATCATTTCACGATACCGAACACCATTGACTGTTTGCGCTTGACCTGCCTCATTTTCATAAAAAAAAGGTCCAATGATTCCTCCAGCCCAAAAACCACACCACACAGTGACACGTTGAGGATGCATTTGCTTCTCGTGAATCACTCGAGGATTTTCCTCACCCCAAATGCGACAATTCTGCCTATTGACGAAGCCATCAAGATGAAAATGGGCTTCGCCACTGAAGATGATTTTATCGGCAAAATCAGCATTTTCATGTTGTCTCTCCAATACCCAATTAACGAACTCCCTTCGCTGTCCATGGTCAGCTGGCTTCAGTTCCTGAGTCAATTGAACTTTGTATGCATGAAGATGCAAATCTTTCGTCAAAGTGGATTTGGAGACACCAATTTGCTGAGCTCGGTGTCGAATTGAGGTGGATGGAGTTTGAGCGACATCATCACGTACAGCTGCGACATTTTCGGTCGATCGACCTGGTCGATGGCGCGTTGTTGTCTTTACATCACTAACAGACCCAGTTTCGGCAAATTTATCCATTAATCTCTTTACAGTTGACTCTTTTGGAGCATTATTGTGACCCCAAATTGATCGCAATTTGCGAACTGTAGCCGCAAAACTTTCACCATTTTGGTAAAACAATTTCACAATGAGAATGCGTTGGTCATTCGTGTAGCGCTCCATTTTTACTAACCTCGTACCTTCTACTAGCAAACAATAACAATTGTTCAAATGTCAAACAATGACACTTCGAATGTTGCCAGATTTAAAAATTGCGTTCTTCTTGGGACACCCTTTATATGACTTTTCTGTGATTTGAAATGAGAATCCTTAAAATAGACTATCAGTAAGTGTCTCTAACCATTACACTACAGGCACTTACATTTAGTTGTTGTCTAATTATGAAAAAAATATGAAAACGTATGCAAAAGAGCAAAAATATAACATATTTCAAAATTTTATTATATCAATTAAAATTTCCGTTACTATAACATTTTATTATAATTTACGAAATTTTGGAAATTAATGGTTGATTGAACTAATGTCGATAAATAAATTTCACATTATATTAAAATTAGTTGGAAAAACTAATATGTATCTTAGATAGATTTTAGTTTTAATTGAAATAGAACTAATATTAGATTTTTATAGCCAATATTTTATTTTAAATGACAAAATTTTCGTTAAATTGTTGGTTATCGGTATTGAAAACAATAGAGAAGATAATATTTTTAGAATATTGGCTGGAAAAGCCGATATTTTGGATGATGTGACAGTGTTTTGCAAACTTTTATACATTTTCCGTTTATAGTAAAATTTACCTATACCGATTATGGTTTTTAAATACTTACAATTAAAATTATTGAAAAATTATAAAATTGTGGTGGTTCCGATAGAATTTCAGTCAATTTATTTCTTATGTATAGAAGTTCAACAAAATCTATTAGGTTAACCCTTTTTAGCCTTTGATTTGTATTTTGAAATATTTTCTTGGGCAAATAATTGTGCAATCATTTTCATCGATACGGAGATTTTTGTGTTTTTTCTTTTTAAAGGTAAAGAAATAGTCTTTTATTTGGTATATAATGTTATTGTGTGACTTTTCTTGTAATTGCAAGATCTGCTCGACAAATTAAAACTAAGCCATTCTTTATTTCTGTTTATTTTTAATATGTCGGTAGGGGACGAATAATAGAAAGACTTGGTTCCGATTAAATGGTGATGCTTGATGCATTAGCATTGTAGTATGACTACTTAATAAACCTAAAAAATTACGCCAACTGTAATACCTTTTAAAACATAATTAAGTTTTTTGTTTTTCATGTAGGTCACTTTTAAATATACCCATGGAAAAATGGATCTTTTTATCAAAGATGTTTTTTTTTTACTTTATTTTATATTACTAGACATTTATAGATACTTATTGTTAGTAAAAGTATGTACTAACATTTTTCAATAAGGCTCTGTATAAAATGTTTGTTCATGATGCAACTTATAAAAGGACACTTACTATACTAGTACATCATGTAGCAGCACTTTATTTCAATATTTTCTATTTCGTAGTTTACATGAAAAATTTGAAAGTAAAACTACATATTTTTCTTTAGCAGCATTTTAAGGTATCTGCCTACTACAAAGCTTGCTTCATTAGTTTTAATTAAAATTAATTGTTTGTTTTTTGGCTGATTGTAAGGGATGCTGAAAAGTAAGACAGTTGGTGGTGGTTACATACTTTAAATTATTGTTGATTCTTTTGCTTAAGAAATATAAACATCTTTAGGAAACTATTATAGTAAACTGAGCTAAGAATAAAAACTCTCGGTACATGGCCACCCATTTTAGAGATCTTAATCATCGGTCCGTATTTCTTTAAAAATGAGGTTGGACAGAACATAATCGTCAATGGCATGCGCTACCGAAATACGATATCGGACTTATTTTTCCTGAAATTGTAGTCCGTGATAACGGCGACATCTACTTCCAGCAACTCGGAGCTACGGCCCGGAATATTGGCTTCATTGAGAAATTATTTTGGTGATCAGCTAATATGCAAACTAGCCGCCTAGATCGTGTGATATAACTCCTCAAGAGTTTTTTCCTTGGTGTTATGTGAAGTAAAAAATTTTCGTCGATAAGCCAGTTACAATTTAAGACTTGGAGGTCAACAATAATCGCGAAATTTGCGGAGCCCAGTGATTAATTAAGTGATAGTAAGTCCCGATTGAGAATAATAACAAATGTTGCTCTTATTAAATAAGATAAGAAAAAGAAAAGGGACAAGAACGAAACCTTGCGGCAGTCATAAATTATGTTGATAAACTTAGTGATCGACTATACGAGTTGTAATAACAGAACTATAATTGCTCTCTACTCTTTTAACGAATGACCAAAAGTTCTTACTGGTTCGAGATTATTTTCCATCTACGTACATTCGCACACTAATATTTAGAATATATAACTTTTAGTTAAACTGAATTCAAGAGGTTGAGTTCAAATGGCGTCAAAACCACACTTTTCGAGATATTGTAATATTGCATCCTCATTACTCTCTATTGGCAGTTCAAGAAATATTTGTCCAATACTGTGCATCAAAGATTAAAGGAGATCTTGGTTATGTTAAATTTCTATTCAGTTGTTATCCAATATATCCTTCCATCGTATAACTCCTATAATTTATTTCATAAAAGCAATGCCTAGTAGAAAATCCGAGTTATATAAAACTTGAATACAGCATATTTATTTAAATAGAGAAAATTTGCGATACTTGAGGAAAAAAACTAGAAGTCCATATATTGTTGTTGAATTAATAATAAAAACTTAAATCCATAATTGAATTTAGAAAAAAAGGGATATTTAATATTTATACCCTTCACCACAGGTGGAAGGGTATATATAAGTTTGCTATTCCGTTTGTAATTTCTACAATATTGATCTTAGACCCTATAAAGTATATATATTCTGGGTCCTTATGAAGAGCGAAGTTGATTTAACGATGTCCATCTGTCCGTCTGTGTGTTGAAATGGGTTTTCCGAAGACCCCAGACATGATGAGGACTTGATTGTTATATATTTCTGTTAAATGTGATCCATTTCTGCTTGCTATTAAAAATCAGCCAGATCGGTTGATATGTATGTTAAATATTACGCATAACAAACACATCAATTTCTTTTCTTTCACCTCTTCACCTTTTATACGAATTTTTAAAATTAAGCTAAATAAAGTAAAAATATTTTGTAATAAAAAAGCGAAATAAAATCCCAAATGCAAGTTTGCCAGCTAAATCAAACTTTTTTGTAGAAATAAAACACATGCAGTTCTAGTGATTTGTTTTAACGATTTGCTGAACTTTTTTTCTTTCACCTCTTCACCTTTTTTACACAAACAACAAACACATACAAAGATTTCTCATTTAAATAAAAACCAAACAAATCCCTATTGAACGAAAACTGTTCACTTAACTCTAAAAAACGATGATTCCATATAGCCTTCATAGCCGAATTGTCTAAACGCTATGTCACAAATACTTTTTTTCTCCAAGAACGCGAGTTCGAATCCTACTCAAGACACCACAATTCAACTTTTTTTTTGTACATTTTTTTATTTTCTAGACTTTTTTATTTTTTGTTTTTTTTAACATTAAATAATTAATTTAAATAAAATTTTATATTAATAATTAAATAATCCATAAATAGGCTAAAAACAACAAAATTTGCATAAAAACCCTCTGATACAAACAAAATACAAACGGTTTTATTTCTTTTTTTTTTGCTCCGATTTAAAAGAATTTATAAACAGATTTAAAATTAAGCTAAATAAATTAAAAATATTTTGTAATAAAAAAGCGAAATAAAATCCCAAATGCAAGTTTGCAAGCTAAATCAACGATTTAGTAAAAAAATATTTTTTTGGTCGAAAAAAGTTTTTTTTTAGAACTAAAAAGATTTTTATAAAAAAAAAATGACAACACTGATTGGCATTATGATCGTGATTGTTGTTGTTTTTATTTTATTTGTTGAACTCTTTGTCTTTCACCTCCTTACCTTTTACCCACAAACAACAAATCCATACAAAGGTTTGTCATTTAAATAAAACCCAAACAAATCTGTTTTAAACGAAAACTCTTTATTTACTTCTATTAACGACGTTTGCTTATGTCCTTCAATGGCTCAGTGGTCTAAGCGCTTTGTCACAAATACTTTTTTTCTTTTAGTCGCGCGATCGAGCCTCGTCTATTCAACTTTTTTTATTTTTATATGTTTTTAACACTTTTTTTTATTTTCTTAAGACTTTTTGTTATTTTTTTATTTTTTTTTTAACAAAACAAATGCGTCCAGCACAGTTGTCTTAACGATGTTGGTCAGCTTTTCTGTATAATTGGAGAACGGAAAGAGGAAAAGTTTCCAAATAAGGTGCAAGCATCTTGGTTATCAATACACAACATCTGACCAAATGTGGGCGGGATCCTTGAATTGGGCGTGACACAAAATAAATTAATTTATATCTTAAGAACGGTAAGACCGTAATTAAATACTCCATAAATGGGCTAAAAACATCAACATTTTTATAAAAACTAAAATGTAATATGACCTATGGATACGTCTTATATACCCAAAGATCGAAAATCTTTAGTAGAACATATTTGCTAAAAGTAGTTATGACCAAAACATACATTTTTTTATATACCTATTTTCGGGAACCATAAATCTTTCAGAGTCCAAGTTTTATCACTTAACTAAATGGTAAATTTCCACTTAAAGATGTCCGTATATGAATTTGTCCATTGCATATATGTCCATCGATAAACTTCACTATTTTCCCAACCATGGTGAAGGGTATATAAGATTCGGCACAGCCGAATTTAGCCGCTCTTACTTTTTTTATATTCAATTTGAAATTAAATTAAATGTAAAATAACTTTATATTCAAATCAAGAAAATACTCGTAGCAACAAAATAATGCATTAAAATAAAATGTTTTTATTAAAATTATTATAACTAAAAAAGGAAATACAATAAGCTTTGTGACTAACAAATGCTGTTCAAGGAAATCTGCAACAATATAAAAATCCTTTATGTAAAATATACATAAATACAACAAACACAACTAATGTATGAGTTTATTATGGAAATCACAAAGTTTTCCTTCAGCAAAATATGGTCAACTCGATTGGGCTTGCAAATATGAAATAATATTATAAGGTCGTGGACATTCATAAAAGAGATCGTCTTCTTTCCACTACCACTACCATTTAAATATATAACTAAACTTCTAAAGTCCTTTCGATTTAGATGCAAATTCATCATATCTCTTTCGTCCTGTATATTGTTTACTGCCGCATGTTTTATATTTTACCTTGAGCTAAAATCGTACATACTCTTCTACTAGAATGTAATATGGACAACAGATATGAACGAAAAGCCTTTTTACATTAAAATCCATATAATATTTTTGATTTTGAAAAGACGCATTGAATTTACATACATATTGAATCAAGAATACAAGAAGTGCTGGGGGAGAAATGGAGCATAAAATATACTTAAAGTGGACATGAAAAGGTTACCAGCAAATTTTGTGTATTTAAATGGTCCCAGAGACTATTTTACATACAAAAAGTTAAATTGTGCGATGAAATTTACCAAAATATCTGCATTGTGAACAAGAAAATAAGGATTCAAAATTCAACAGAATGCAAAATTGTGCATCATGCTGAGCATACATATAAAGTGTATGATGTTGGGTCATTCCAACAATATACTTTTTTTTGTAGTGGTAATAGGCTTGCCATATGTACACAATTTTTTATATGGTATATTATTATTATGTATTGATTTACTATGCCTACAACATTTAGACTGTACAATTTTCTAATTTCCATGACTAAACAGCCCTTTGGATTTTTTTTTTGTAAAATTAGGAACCATAAAAAATTCATCACTTTTGTATTGAAAGGTCCTTATAATATTTCTTTAAAAAGAGAATCAATACTCAGGAAAATGTTCCTATTAATTAATGTGTTGCTTTCTTTGAATCTTGGATAAAGAAAAGAAGAATGACGTTGAAAATATTAAGAAATAGGAGGATTTTATAAAGTTAAAAGTTCTTAGAATAAATGCTTTGGCCGCCATTTAAATGTCAATTATTTAGACTGTTGGCAACACTGCCTTCTTTATAATATGGCGCATTCTGTGGCTGACTATTTTGGTCAGTATTGTGTGTCAAAATGTATTTTGGTTAAAGTTGAAATTTATACGTCAACATTATTGTCTGAAAACATGGTTTCTCTATACATATGCAATTATGGTTCGGAAGGTACACAAACAACACAATCCAATCCAACACAACTACTACAGTATGCACCAACAATTCCAAAGGCTTAAGTATATAAATACCACCTATTTATGTGTGTGAGTGAGTGAATAAATAAATGTATTCATATATGGACAATGCATTTAAGTGTGTGTGTTTGTGTGAGTATCTGCTGTGTATAGACATACATATGAATATTTATCCCGACATATAAAGAACGTTATTTTAATTTAAATTGTGAACATAAAATATAAAATTTTAGCCATAAATTATCAAATAAAATACACATAAAAATACTGTATGAAGAAAAAAGGAAAAACTTTTTTATTTCCCAAAAAACACAAATAATAAAGTTTAAATATTTGTTAGTCATGTAAACAAGTTTCGAAACAAAAAAAAAAAAAAATTACTCCCAAAACTCCCACATTTTTTTAGCTAGTTTTTGTTAAGTTAGTTTATCAAAAATAAATTTTTTAAAAATTGTACCCCATCATAACTTAACACATCAACCATATAAATCTTTTGTTTTTTTAGTATTTCCCTCATGGTAACAAACCATTAGATCTCATCCTCTTACTTAAAGACTGTTATAGAGAGAGTTTTAACAAATTAGAAAAAAAAATTACAGTCGAATTTTTGTAGAATAAACTAATTTACAGATATCCGAGAAATGTAAAAGCATCATATATGTTACGGTTTATTTCGGGCGAGTAAAATTTTTAAAACCCCAAGAATAAAATTGTTATATTTTATTCTAAACTTTACAAATAAATGATGCAAATATCAACATTGAACGATTTATTGAAAAAAAAAAAAACACAATTCTCATGTCACAGCTTATTTCGTGTTTTAAAAAATTTAAAAATTGTTGATAAAGCATTATTTAATATTTTGTGGGGTAGTCTTTTTGCTTTATTACCACTTTCATTCTGGATTGCATAGAGTGAACCAACTTTTGTAGCGATATTTTTCTTCACTCTTTCTTTAGCGCTGCTTTTAAACTTTCGATATGAGTTCAAGAATGTGCCACAAAATTTCAGTCACATTTTAATTGGGGGATTGGACGGGTGTTTAGGTGACGTGTGGGCAATTCCAAATTAGCCAAGTTTGCACTATAACGCATATATTTTATGACAATAAAATTATTACAAATTTAATGATTACTGAAATGTACAAAATGTTTTAAAAACACTGACAAAAATATTTATAAAATTATTAAACAAATAACAATCAGACGTCAGCAAAAATCGGTAACAAAGAAAAGACAAAGTAAAGATCTGGCTATTCCTTGCTTAAAACTTTTTAATTAATGACATGTATTTTACATGTATGTAGGAAGCCTGAAAAGGTATCCACAAATTCTTGAATTTTGTTAAGAGGAGTTCTGTAGCTTTTGTTTGTTTAAATATGTTGTAATTTCATTCAGTCAGAAGAAAGGACATTAATTGAATAAAGATTATTATGAATGATAATGAATAAAATGACGTTGTTGATAAGTGTGTTCTGAACTCAATGTCTTTCAAACACTGTCACTATGCAAACTTAAATAGAACTGCATACTTTTCAAAATATGTTCAATAATAATAGTCACTTCGCTGTCAATCACTTACCTTCACAATGTTTAAATAATATCTTATGTGACCAAAGTGTAAGAAATTACATAATTTGTTTTTTTTTTCTTTCCAATTCCAATTATCCGGTAATAGCTGTTTTGTTAAATATTTACATGCATATAATTTATTTTACGGTAAGTCTTTCCATTATTGAGAAAATAAAAAAAGTTTATGTAAAGACTCTTTCTAAATTGCAACTAAATTGGCTTTATTTATTGTTGTTTGTTTAGTATTATATAAATTTGATATTGTTATATGAACAATGTTTTGCTTATGAGACTTTCGATTTGTGTAGATTTATGCCCATTTATCTTGCAGCAGCTTATAAAGTTATGATATATGAACATTTATTTTTAAAATTCTAAAAAATATACTTCTTTATTATTACATCTTCATTATTTGATGTTCTAAAAACATGAAAAATAAAAGTTTATTTGGATAAAAATTATGACGCCTTAGTAATACATGTGAAATATTTTTTATATTTTCATACATTTTTTTCGTTCTACAGATTCCTAAAAAAACACTGGGTGCAGTGCATTAAAACATTACGAGAAAAAACATTTTTCAAATTGTTCAATTAAGGATATATTAAAGCCAAAATTCGCATTTTAACAAATGATTAATTGTCTTAATTATATTACATGTTTAAAGTGACTAAAACCATACGGAGTATTTCTAACTATTCAGGTCATTAAAGAATTTACTTCTCAGATTTCTGAGGAATCATTTAATAATTCTCGCTTAAGGAACTTTAGTACATAGCCATACGCTCTATGTGAATTGTCAATTAGGAGTTCTTTGAGCCTGGGTTCGAAATATTCTACCTTGTTCTCCATTCTCTCTGCGCAATTGTTCCAAAACTTGTTAAAACAATTCAAAAAAGGGAACAAAAATCATTCAAAAAAGGGAACCTGCTCCTATTTATATTTCTTAACCGTCTTTAAAGACGGTATTACACTTTTATACTCTACACCACTAAGTTCATAGTAGAGTGGCAATGACAATTAAACTTTTTCTTTTTTTACGAACAAATTGAAATTTTTTTGTACTAACTTAGTTCTTACTTCACATTTATATGTAAATACCACGGTCTTTTTCGATTACATGTACGGCATTTTTATGGCTTGGTTCACACTGGACTAAAACTTTGTAGAAATAATCTACACATAATTCTGACTTAGAACTGTAAACTTTTTTTAATATGTGAAAGAAAAATATTTCGATACTGTTTCTTCAATTTAGAAATTCCTGTACATGTCATAAATTTATATCTACATAATTCTGACATTAAATTTATATAAAACTTTTATAAATGGTAGCAATTTTTCTATTATTTAAGCCGATGGCTTATGTTGCTAATGCTTTAGCTTTTAAGAATTATTGTTATTTTAATTATAATAAATAAATAAATAAATAAATAAATAAATAAGCAAATAAATAAATAAATTAATTAATTAATTAATAAATAAATAAATAAATAAATAAATAAATAAATAAATAAATAAATAAAAAATTTTATTATTTAATTTAAAAAAATATCAAAAATTAACATTTGGAAAAAGTACTACAACCCGGTTAACCGGGTAGACTGTAAAGCCAGGTCGACCAGTTTTAAAACCTGTCTGACCGAGTAGGCTCTACTATTGACATATCTTTTTAAACAAGGATGGTATCTACTTTATAATACATCGAAGTTATGATGTAGTTATGAAACTACACACTCAAAACAGGTTTGTAGTTGCAACCAAATTTTTGTAGTTCCATCTACCATGCCGCGAACTGATCTAGAACCGGCGACCTTCTCTTTGTCAGGTCATTGCTTTTCCTCTACTTAAAATAAGTATTTCATTGAAGAATACAGGGTGGCGCAAAAATAACCTTCCGATGTTTTTTGGCTGTAATTAAAAAAAAAAAATGAAAAACTTTGATTCTTCTTGTGGATTATTTTTATTTGGTCTTTTAATTTTTTTTACATCAAGTCGAGAATATGATGTCATGTAAATGGCCGCCGCCACAGTTGATTATCATTTGAGCCATTTTTATGGCATTTTCCATCACTTTGGCCAAAACTTCCGGCCATAGGTCCTAACATTCTTGACGGATATTGTCTTTAAGAGCTGCAAGAGTCTGAGGCTTGTTGACATAAACCCGCGACTTCAAAAAGCCCCACAAAAAGAAGTCTGTAGCGGTTAAATCAGGCGATCTTGCTGGCCAGTGCAAATCGCCAAAACGGGAGATTAGGCGCCCGGGAAATGCATCCTTCAGCATATCGGTTGAGGCACGTGCAGTGTGTGGCGTTGCACCATCCTGTTGGAACCACATGTTTTCCAATCCCAATTCACCAAGTTGCGGCAAAAAGAACTCGTTGATCATTGCTCTGTAGCGCTCACCATTCACAGTAACCGTTTGGCCCGCGACGTCTTCGAAGAAAAAAGGTCCGATGACTCCTCCAGCGAAAACAGCACACCATACAGTGACTTTGAGCGGGTGTAATGGCTCTTCGTGGGTTACACGCGGATTTTCAGTGCCCCAGAAGCGTAAATTTTGCTTATTTACGTACCCGCTAAGATGGAAATGGGCCTCATCACTCATGATTATTTTTGATGAAAAATCATCTTCATTATTGCTCAAATAAATAGTCACCAATATTCCGCGTTCTGGAGCAGTGTAGCGTAACATTGTTTATTAACGTGTATTTCGCATGTGTTTACTACACAAATGTCAAAACAGAACTGACATTAGGGGCCAATCGTAAAATTTATAGCATTTTCTGATAGGAGGATTACTTTTGCGCCACCTTGATTTTAACTTAACTGAAATTTTTTTATTGAACTATGTACAAACAGTAAACTACATTATATTCTGACTGCATAATGCATAATAAAAATTCGGAATTTGTAAATAAATTTCGGTGATTAGAGCAGTATTAAAAATGAACTATAAAAATTCTGTTTTCTGTGTGTACATCCTTTTGGAAGGCCATATCTGACATGGGCTTAAATGGTATTAATGGAGCTGTTTTTTGATTAGCGATCGTAACATAGACCCATGAATCGTGCTAAAAACTGAATTGGTATCCAATTGAATGTTTCGGTTGTGGTGCTTAAATTTTTTGGTCATGACAACAGAAATCCAATTGAGATAAGAATAACTAAATAGCAACAACCATTCAATTAACTAGTCTCATGTTGTGCATCATTATGGACTATTAAAATTTCTGGGAAAAACCGCCAAAAAACTCTATAAGAACATCCAGGAATTTCGATAAGTCTGATTTGTGTTTGCTATGTATTTTTCAGAAAACACAAAAATCTCAATTGTACCTCTAAATAAAAATGATTTTATACATTTACCCCCATATGCATAGACATTAAGTTGATTCTTATAACAGTCTTATAAGGAAAACTTGTTGTTGTTTTACATGTTAATATGACTTATAAGTGTGTTATAAAAATCAACAGAATGTCTATGCATATGACAGTTATTATTTAAACACAACGCCAATTATTATCTAAGTTTTCTCTTACCAAAATAAATTAATTTATATTTCTTTTTGCTATAGCTCCATTTACTCCTTTTCGTGTTTATTTGATTAAAAATAAACGAAATGAAAATTTAATGTACAAATAAAAACCTATGGTTTTAAAAACAATGAAATCATATCACTCACATTTAATTAAATGGTTAAATATTTCTAACTAAAAAAAATCCAAAATTTGCAGTACACCCAGAGAAAATCTTCTTCAATTTTCGTCTAGTGTAACATATTCAAAAAATGCTATGAAATATTTCATTAATAACTCAAGTAAGAAATGACATATGTATTAAATCTTATCTTAATTAATATGATAAAAAATGAATAGTATTAGTAGGATTTTAGATCATATAATCATATTCTTTATTATAAACATGAATATTTTATTAAAAAATTATAGAGAATAAAAATTAATTCCACAAGAGCTAGCAGTACAGAATAATTAGTATTTTCGGTTATCGCTACACAACCTCCTCAGTATCCACGCTCTCCCCTTTGGTCATTGCTTATTGATGATTGTCTATTTTATATTGAGTGTTTGGAAACAAATTAACAAACACGAAAACAACACACAATTATACTAACATCAACGAAATTAAACAATTTATATTTATCCTCTAAATTTTACAGTTTTTGTTTTGAACTTTAATTCTTAAAGTATCCAATAATAAAGCTTATATGAAGCCGTTAATTTCATATGTTTGTCCTAATCCATATTAAATCTACAACACAATCTATGTTGATAGTTAATGATTAGACAATATTTTGAATTATATTTTGCACTGTATCCTTGTGTTTAAATTAATGAAATTTGTATGTACAGTTGACCTATTATTTTGAAAATAACAATCAATAAGCAATGATATAATTTAATAATAAAATTTTCATGTTTCTTTGCAATAAAACAATTTATAATAAAGAATATGATTATATGATCTAAAATCCTACTATTACTATTCATTTGAAAAATAACAGATCAACAATACATAAAAATTTTATTAATGATAAAAAATTTTATAAATTATGAAATACTTTTTGAATTTTATGAAATGTTTCATAAATATGTACTATGGAATGTCACATTGAACTAAAATATATGAAACATTTTATAGATATGATGAAGATTTTTCGTTGAGTGTAGTGATTGAAAAAAAAAACAAACGTTTTTTTGTGCGTAATTTAAAAAGACATATCTTTAACATTTACATACTCGCTAGTACGGCGACCATATTAAATTCTTTTATAGATGTTAACTTACAACAGTGGATATGTGTGAGGCTGCTGTAATCCTCCAGCCCCCTACCACCTACATATTCACATATATAGCCCCTTGGAGTTGCTGTTTTCATGTTCAAACAAAACAATTTTCATAAAATGCATAGATAACAATAAGTCCTGCTTAAGGCTAATGTAAATTTTTGTAGATGTATGGAAGTGTAACACTGTGTATGTGTGGGTAAGAATGAGTATGTAAATGAATCCATTCAAACAAATCCATCTATACATGTATGTGTGTGAGTGTATTAGTTGATTATAAAAATGGCAGTGAAAGTACGAGTTATTTCTATTGTAGTATCTTCTATTATTTTTTCTGAAAGTTCTATTGGATGTGGATGTGAATGTTTTTATTGGGTTAAATACTTCCAACAACTTGTATGTTGTTTATGGCTGTGTGCGTTGGTGTAGCTTCTTCTTTTTTTGTTCTTCTCATCTACATAACAATAAAATAAATAAACTA
Organism: Eustalomyia histrio; assembly: GCA_949748255.1. NCBI lineage: Eukaryota > Metazoa > Arthropoda > Insecta > Diptera > Anthomyiidae > Eustalomyia > Eustalomyia histrio. The sequence continues at coordinate 132,085,804 of OX456523.1, forward strand.
AATAAAGTAAAAATAAGTTAAGCGTTAACCTAATTTTATTTTCATTTAATTTTATTTAATTTCAGCTCATAAAATTTATTTATTTTTTTCCACAGTTCATGAGATAGTAGATGTTTGCTACATCTTGGGTGTAGAAATTTTAGCGTATAAACATTTATTTAATACAAAGATTAATTTTTATGTTCCCAAAAAAAGTAATAAATTTTAACACTCTATTTCTTTTATTAAATTTCAAATTTGAAACTTTAATACCTTAAGAAGGGATGTGCTTAGAGCTTTTTAGTTCTCAGTATTAAAAAACAAAGTAGATCCATCTTTAGTGATTCGAAAACAAATTAAGTTGTATATTTGTAGACAATATGCGAATTTTACCGCGTACTTCGTCTCTTAATTGCAATAGAGTATTGCCAAGATCTGCATACCTAGTTAGAAAACTGTGCAACGATGAGATTCCTATAAAGTGTTAATATAGAGCGATTCCAGCTCAAACCGCACAGCATTCAGATTTTCTCATCTCCGATTTTAATGAAACTCGCCACAAATACTGTAAATGAGTAGTGTTTATCAAATCATTTACCTTTCGACCCCAAACCCTTTCTGTTTTTTTTGTATTAAAAGGTCAAAAGTCATTTTCTTAAGTTTATTGTTCAAAGACCCATATCTCAAAATCCATTTTTTTTAAATTCTAAAAAAATATATGTTAAAAACTAAGGCCTATCTACATTTGTGGCAAAATTTTAAGGTGGAGACTCAGTTGGTTTCTGAGAAACGAATTTTATTCGTAAAGTTGATTGGAAATATCAATAATTGGATAATAGTATCCAATTATTAATATTTCCTTTTTTCTTTTTTTATTCCCAATGACATCTTTTTGGTATAATGATGGATTATTAACCTATAATAAATAAAATAAAATCCTTACAAAAAATTTTAATTGTTTTGATCGAATTGCAATTAATATTTTCTCTGTGTGTGATCTCCTTACTGTTTATACCACAGATGCCATCAATCGAACTTGCCGTATATGGAATAGAATCCCTGCAGATATCTCCTTCAGAATTACAATGTAGATAAGTTCAAGTCCAATGTCCACAAGCACTACTCCTATTTGCCTAACCTCAACACATTGTACTGCATTTATAGGGGGCATCCTATAAATGTTGGTTCAACGCTAAGAACGGGTCTTCGTTATTCATTATGTACGATGATAAATGACTGAAATATGGCTGCTTAAAGTTAGACTAGTATAAATTTGATTGGATTTGGCTTAATTGGCTTTGGAAGAAATTTAATTTTGTTTAAAAAAAAAATTAAATAACGATTGTTTTGTAAACAAAAATTAATTAATTGAAGTTGTAGTTAATACATACTTCAAATTATATAAATAAATAATGTGGAGAATAATTTTATGTTTCCTAAGTTACCAAAATTAATTTCAAAAACACAATTGCTTCAAATATGCACTTATTAAGTAAGCATTTGATCGTTGAGATGCTATAAAAAATAGCTGGGAGGTTGCTGCTAAAAGTTATATCAGTAAGTACGTATTTTAGGGAGATATTTTTCTTCTCATGATTCCCTCGATATTTTTTCGAACTGTCCCCGAAGAGAAAAAACAATAAGAAAACCTAAACATAAAAAACGCGACCAAAAAAATAAGAAGAAGATGAAAATGAAAAATAAAAAACCCTTTGATCGCTGAGTAATGATACAAAATGGCTGAGATATGCCTGCTCAAAGTAAGACTACATGTGTTATTTCACATTGAGTGACTAAGGCCTAGTTTTTGGATGTGAATTAGCGTTGTTTGTTAGTTAAACAATAGTTAACTCTAGAATTCTGTTTTCAGATGTTAATTATTTTGCTTTTAATTGAGGTTTAACCCAGCAGACTTGGTCGGTTAAGCTCCAGGTAGACCTGTCAAATTAAAACAGCTGATATAAATAAAGAAAAAGTGTTCACGTGTAAACAAAATATTATATTTTAATTTGAATACTCAATGCACTTAATATCTTTTTTGCTTTCAGCAAGTTTTAAAAGGTGATCTATTTCCTTTGTAGAAAAATTTGTGGTTTTTTTTTGATCCACTTTTGTCAATTGATTCGCATCATTATTATTAATTTCAAACAAATTTTACTTTTTTTCTTTTTTATAAATGAATGCTAATTAAAAAAAAATAAAGGGTGTCCCAAGAAGAACGCAATTTTTAAATCTGGCAACATTCGAAGTGTCATTGTTTGACATTTGAACAATTGTTATTGTTTGCTAGTAGAAGGTACGAGGTTAGTAAAAATGGAGCGCTACACGAATGAACAACGCATTTTCATTGTGAAATTGTTTTACCAAAATGGTGAAAGTTTTGCGGCTACAGTTTGCAAATTGCGATCAATTTGGGGTCACAATAATGCTCCAAAAGAGTCAACTGTAAAGAGATTAATGGATAAATTTGCCGAAACTGGGTCTGTTAGTGATGTAAAGACAACAACGCGCCATCGACCAGGTCGATCGACCGAAAATGTCGCAGCTGTACGTGATGATGTCGCTCAAACTCCATCCACCTCAATTCGACACCGAGCTCAGCAAATTGGTGTCTCCAAATCCACTTTGCAGCGAATTTTGACGAAAGATTTGCATCTTCATGCATACAAAGTTCAATTGACTCAGAAACTGAAGCCAGCTGACCATGGACAGCGAAGGGAGTTCGTTAATTGGGTATTGAAAATGCTGATTTTGACGATAAAATCATCTTCAGTGACGAGGCCCATTTTCATCTTGATGGCTTCGTCAATAGGCAGAATTGTCGCATTTGGGGTGAGGAAAATCCTCGAGTGATTCACGAGAAGCAAATGCATCCTCAACGTGTCACTGTGTGGTGTGGTTTTTGGGCTGGAGGAATCATTGGACCTTTTTTTTATGAAAATGAGGCAGGTCAAGCGCAAACAGTCAATGGTGTTCGGTATCGTGAAATGATAACCAGTTTTTTCTTGCCTAGAATTGAAGAAATGAATGTGGAGGGCATGTGGTTCCAACAAGACGGCGCCACATGTCATACAGCCAGAGAAACAATTCAATTGCTGCATCAGTCATTTCCCGGTCGTGTTATTTCGCGTTTTGGAGATCAGAATTGGCCGCCTAGATCGTGCGATTTAACACCATTAGATTTTTTTCTTTGGGGTTTTTTGAAGTCGATGGTTTACGGGAATAAGCCGACGACGACTCAAGCCTTAAAAGAGGAAATTGGACGATGCATTAATGAAATACCGCAGCATTCATGCAAAACGGTCATTGAAAATTTCATTAAAAGATCGCGTGCATGCCAGCAAAGCCGCGGCGGCCATCTGCACGATATATTGTTCCATACATAACCTCATTCTGTCTACTTTACGATATAATAAAGTTTCACGATTTTTTTTTAAATATCTGTGTTCTATTTAAAATTTAAAAATTGCGTTCTTCTTGGGACACCCTTTATAAGGGCACGCTTAAGTTTTTTTTTTGTGACATTTAATAGTATTGACATGTTAATATTTTGCTTTTTTAATGATGCCATTGATTTTTTTTTTGAAATGTATGTAAACCTCCACTGAAAAACACGATCATTAGTTAAAGGCCAATTAAATTTCTTTCCGGATTAACCTAGTTGTTCGTTAAGCTAAGTTTAATTGACATCCTAAAAACTAGCCCTTACTCGGTTGTCTCAACTTAATAAACTTGGTATATTTTTCCGAAGTGGTACAACATCACGGTCAAAAAAGTTTTACTTCGGTTCACTCTAATGCTCATACTTCATTCAATCAGTACAATATGTAAAATATTATATTCTTCCTTATTTGGTGCTCAATTATTTATTCATGTGATGTCTCATTGAATTCTGAGTATATCTAATGGCAAAGTACAAAGAAACACAGACCCCTTTTAAATATTTATGAACAGCAACAGTAACAAACGAAACATTTTCACTCTTTTCCAACCAATTATAATTAAGAATTAAAAAGTATGTAAAAGTGTGATTACGAGGACAGGATGTGTTTTGAATAATAAAGTTTAATGTTTAAATGTGCTACAAAAAATATTTTGTTTGTGGGCAATTTATGAAATTTTGATAGAGTATTTAGTGTATCTTAAACCAATTATTCTATAATTTATACAGAACTAAAAATGGTTATCTTTGCTTGTTGTATTTGTGGTAAATACACTTACGATATACATTACTGATATCTAAAAAATAACCACAGCTAAGGAAGTGAAAGGCTACTTCGATTATTCAAGAGACGTATGAAAATCTTAACTAACATTATTTGAATATTCATAATACTTATTTGAATATTCATTATCCTAAGTTAAACATATTTAATTCCTGTGTTTGAACTATGGTCGAAAATTTTCGGTGACATATTCCAAACCGGAAATGTGGGTAATATCCGCCGTGTATATGATCTGGCACCGCAAATAAAAACAAAGAGAATAGACCATCAAAAACAAAGAAAGTCGTTGCGATTGTTGCCAAAAGAAGTGTCATCTTACTCGTTAGTTTTTTTATTATTCATATTGGGGAAAAGTAATGAGTAATAATACATTTCTCCTTAAAGTCAAATTGGTTTCTCTCGTCGATATGCTCTCTTTGATAAAAACTTTAACACCTAAAAGAATTTCTAACTTTAAAAATAGTGTTTGCTATCTTTTCCGAAATGTACATTTGGCAATTAATTTAAATCAACTCCAAATAAAAAATATTTTATTTGAGTAAATATTACAAAATCAACAAATTTTTACATACACATGTTAAAGTAGTAAAAACATAGTTAATATTGTCATGTTAACGAAAACAGAAGATAAAAATAGAATCACCAATGGCTGCATTAACTTTAATAGCTTGTTGAGAAACAACAACAACAACAGCAAAACGAAAAACCGAGAAAAAAGGTCAAAAAATCAATCGTCCACGCAACTAATTCATTCAAATCTAACAAAATCTAAGAAAATCCCTGGCAACGACCTTCGGGATTTTAGAGATTTTACGAATGTCAACCCGCAACATACAAAACGACGAAGAGCTTAAAATGGTTGATGTTTAGGTTAGTCATAAAAGTAGCAGTGGATGTTGTTTGTAATAGCGACGAAATTTGTAGAGTTTTTGGAAATATTGAATGAACAGCAAACACAATGATGATGGTGTTTCTTTTCTTGAGTTGTTTAATCAAAATGGCAACGCCATATTAAAGAAAGCTATAGTACAGGTGGGGCAAGATATGTAGGTTGCGTGCCAAAAACAGAAATTTTGTTAAAAATGTGTCGCGAGCAACGTAAGTTTTTGTTTAGTCATTGAAAGCCGTTTATATTAAAAACTAGCTTTTAAAACTTGGAATATAACCCTCACGGGTCTTATCCTCATTTCCATTTTGTGGATTATAATATGGAAATTTTTCAGACATTGTCCTCGAATAGACAGAATTGCATTAGAAAAACTTTAGATTTTTAAATTTGTTTATACACTTATCTAGAGTATTCAAAAACCGAAACCGAAAACCGGTCAACCGGTTTCTTTTTTCTAAAAACCGATCGGTTTCGAATATTTTGTAAATTCGAAGAAAACCGAAAACCGGTCTTTTTTGTTCGGTTAACCGGTTTTTTTAATTACATCACCAACTGGGTTACTTGGTCTCTTTTATTTTTTCCGAACACTTTTATAATCGTTTGGTTATGAAGATTTAGATGTAAGTCCGATATATTCCGATGAAGACTTAACTTTGGATATTTCAAATTCAAATAGTTTAATTTCTGATCTAAATAACACAATAAACAGTATTAAAAATCCTAAAAAGAGACTGTACAAAATCATTCATCATTTAATGATGATTTCATTAACTGAAAAGTTGGAAAATTTATATAATTGTCTTTTGACTATTTGTCCAACATCTACTATTAGTGAAAGAGTATTTTCCACTTCTAGCTTTATCAAAAGCAAACGAAAAAATCGACTTAAAACGAAACATTTAAATTGCATATTATTTCTAAAATATAATTTTAGAAGTGAAAAATAGATTTTCTTTTAACATATTTAAAATGCAATATTAAAAAAACTTATTTAATGTCAAACGTTACGTTACCCAATTTACAAACTTAATGATCTCTATTTATTTGATATGAATATAGTTTTTTAATATTAATTTTTAAGATATTATATTAAAAAATGTTAAAACCAATAAATAAAATGTTGAAATGAAATACAATAAAAAAATATAATAAAATATTTTTTTTTAAATAATGTATTTCTTTATTTTTATTACTTTATACATTCAATTTCTTTTTTTTTGTTTTGTTAACAAATTATATAAGCTTTTTATTCAAATTAAAAAAAACCGAAAAAAACCGGTTGACCGGTTTTTTCTGCAAAAACCGAAACCGGTCTTTTTTAAATTCTATTTTTTGAAGAAAACCGAAACCGGTTTTTCCACAAGGCCGGTTTTTTGAATACTCTACACTTATCGCAGGGGAAAGTTTGATGGTAAAAATGTACTGAAAATGTTGTAACCAATTTTCCGAAATACTTTCGTTAATCTCACATAAAGTAAGGTTCATCTAAAATTGGTACACATTGTACCTTGCATTGCATCGAACCTGGTGTGAAAAATAAGAAGCTTAAAATATATGTTATTGAAAAGGGTCATACTGTTAATTCATAAAAGTTTGAAATGTTTTGCTTTCAATTTGTTAAAATTGCACCCAATAGAAAAATAGGCAAGAGAAAGGATTTTGCATAAATTGATCGAAAATCCGGTACGGTCAGGTACTATGATTGCAAACTCACTAAAAATGGTCAAAAGTACTGGGTTACTGACCTTAATCGTGCTAAAAATCTTAAATCCAATAATAGTACGATACGTCGAATTCGTTTTCTGGAAGGACTAATTCATACCCAAACATAACTGTTAAACAATAATCACATTGAGAAAACAGATTCATTGTGACAACTGAATTTCTTGCCAACCGAATAGTTTAGTTAAAGCCACCGATATATTTGATTGTCGCGATCATAGTTTGGTTAATGCAACTGAATTTCTGTCTAAAGCAATACATTTAGAATACAGGAATATATTTGGTTGCGACAACTAAATAATTCGGTTGCTGCAACCAAAATATTCAGTTGGCAAGAAATTCGGTTATCACGATAAATCTGTTTTCTCTCAAGAAACCGTTCATGTCATCATCTTTAATTACAGCTAAATATACATAGAAAATGTTAAGAGAAACGATTGCTGCCTTTTATTAGACATCACACATCCCAAGAAAAGTTATGAGGAGCTTAGTGTTTCCC
>OX456523.1:132093318-132150818 GCA_949748255.1 Eustalomyia histrio
TTTTAACCGCTTTTTCCAGTCTTTAGGATGCTAAACAGTTTTCTAGTTTTTAATGAAATTTTTTTTTTTTTTTAAATTTCAGTTTTTTTTTTTGTGTTCTTCAATTTTAAACAGATTTTCTATTTAAGTTACCAATATTATTTAAATAAAAAATTTTTAATACACGCCTTAATTGCAACTGTCATGAAAGTTAGCCATATATTACGGAATGGATGTGGTATACTAGAACTTACGATATATGTATATATATATGTTTTTTCAATTCCAATATAATTTTTTTCAATGGTATTGTTTTTTTTTTGTAAAGTTGCTCCACTTCGTACAAGATAAAATGTAATATTGATCCAAATTAAAAAAAAAAAGTTAAACGCATGTAAGCCCCCATAAAATTTTCTCTATATAGACCAAAAATCTTTTTACAAAAGATTTTTTAAATTTTTTATGACTGCCTTCTTATAGAGGCTCTAGCTTATCTAAATCGTTGGGTTCTTAAGAGGTGCAGTGGAGCTACTTTAAAAAACAAAAAGTTTTTAGGAAAATGCTACTGAAATATAAAAATAATATGAGTCTGAAGTGTTTGAGTACAAAAGGCTATACTTTTGGAAATACTAGGAATTTCGTTCTGAAAATTTAGTAAGACTTTAATATGTCTAAAATCAGGTTGTCCCGTTAACATTATTTGAAGATATAAAATATTTTTTTTTGTTAATTTAGTGTAAATGAAGCATGCGACATAAATTATTGTTTTTGCGTACAAATTTCTACAAATGCTTTATGATATATTTTTATGTTTAAAACTTGAATTAAATATGTATTGTATATTTTGTGTTTTATAAACAGTTTTCTTTACAGTTTTTCAAAAAAAATATATGGCAACACTGAAGAATGGTGGCCATAGAAAAATTCCATCCAAATCCACATCCACTATTTTCTCTAGATTGAGCCCCTAATGACTATTATCTATTTCCAAACCTAAAGGTTCTTTGATAGGGTAAACGCCTATTTTGAGGGAATTGAGAACTTGTATTGTGAAACTTAAATGAAAATAAAATAGAGTATTTTTTTTTTTATTTTTTTTGTGTATCAATATTTTGTAATATATCAACTTTATATTTTATGATGCGTCTGATACATTTATTTAAGATGCACTATGTATTTCTGTACTATAGCTTGATTTTAATTAAATTTAAGTATTCACTACTGGAATTTAATTTAATTTACAATCACTTGTCATTCATAGAGTACATGAACCAATGTATTGATACATATGTTTGTATTTGTTGTATATATTTATGTATATTGAGGAGCTTTTTAATAAATAAAATTCAATTTCGTTATCAATGAAATATTTCGTATGCAAATCCTTAATACAAAAGTCAGCTGCAATAACAACACTATCAATAAAACACTGATGCAACATCAACAAGAGAAGTGGCATATTTCGTGCAGTAGCAGTAGCAAAAATAGCAATCAAAGCAGATTAAAATATGATTTGGCAGCACAAACTATTATGCATACACATTAGGGTCGCACAAGTTTCTAATGTGTCGAATATTCGGGCTCCATAAAGCTGCCCCTATTCGAACATTGTTTAGTAAAGATCAGCATAAATTTCACCCAAAATCGTCAAATATTTAAAGGTCAGTACAATTAAAAGATTTTTTTTTTGTACAAGCAATTGCCAAATAGATTATTCGTGGAAATGCTTTTTTTAATCTTTTTTTTTGGCAAGTCAATTCCTATATAATCAATGACAGTGCTGGCATATAAGCACAGGACAGCAGTATACTGCTCGTTAGCTTAGCGGATAAAACTCTCGTCTGTCAAATTGAATTGGAATCCTGACATGAGCAAGCAAATTAAAAATAGCCTTTCCTTAACTTTTTTTTTAGAAAATTTTCTTTTTAGACCACATAATATTTGGTTTTGCCAACTTTTGCAAACCCTGTTAAAGTACCTTACCAGCACTTTCACGTTTGTATTTTTCTCACTTTATAAATATCTTTTTATTTTAATTATATTTAGAAGTATATGTTGTCTGATAAAATGAAGAAAAGTCGAAATATACTTTTCCTTTTTCAAACAAGCATGGAAGGGATACCCTAATTACACATATCCATATTCAGCACAAGGCATTCGCATACATATCAAATATATTCATGTATGCATATAGTACACTTTGTTTAAAAAGTACTTTGATTTCAACATATTCCTGATTGGTTTTTGCGTGATGCTTGTTAGAATATCACAACATATATTAATACTTATGACTGATATTTGGTACTTTTTGGGCATAATATTAATATCTGTGTACAAAATATTTATGTATATTGCTTGCCTTCAAAAATGTTTTTATACAATTGTTCATTCGTTTACCGTTTGCATTTTGTTTTCACATTTTCAAAAGAAAAAAAAAATAATAATATCGTTTTATAGTATAATTCCTATTCCATAAATCGAAAAAAAAAAAACAGAAATAAATCAAATTTTCACTTCAATTTATATTTAAAAATGTGCTTCTTTAGTTTTTTAATTGTTCGAGCTTCACAAAATTAAATTCTTTTGTGTTTAGAAACAAAAAAAATTCGTTTTTTTTATTTTTTATGTTTAATATTGATTAACCTTAAGTCAAAAATCTATTATGGTATTGTCATATTACATTTTATTTCTTTCTTTAAAAAGGTTGCCGATTTTCCTAATATACAATCAGAATATTATGGGTGAATTCCACGTGTGACTTACACGACACGAGGCAAAACTTTTGTCATTTTTGATAAAATTTCTGGTACAATTATAATTTTTTTAATTTTTTCGTTTTTAGAAATAACATCTACACGAACATACGTATTAATTCATGCACTTTGATTTTTGATTTGCGATTAAATATTTTTAATTTTAATATAATTAATTAGTTGTGACTTACACGACATCAAATCCATTGATTTCAGGGTAATCAAAGATAGTTTAAAAATTCTGTTAATTGTGTAGTCCGATTCCTTTTAAACTGCACCAAAAGTATTTGAGAAATACAAACAACGACAAAATGGCTTCAACTTAGTGAAATTTATTTTATTTTTCACAAAAAATAATTTTTTTCGCGTGACTTACACGACATACAAATTGTGACTTGCACGACATTAAATAATATGAAGAGTTAAAGTTAAAGTTATGAAGATAAGATTATACAGTTTTTGATTAATTTAATTTTTGGAATTACAAATAAATTTATTTTAGCGCTTCAACTCTTTTTTGAAGATGTGCAGTTACATTAAAATGAATTATCCTCGTCATCTTCAATATTCTTTCCAATTATAAAAAAATAATAATATGAAAATTTGACTTTGTTGTGTACTTTTGTATGGAATTCACCTATGTAGCTTAGTGATTGTAATAGTTATTAAAAAAGTTTTCAGTTCAGGACATAATTGTTTAAAATGATTTACTGTGATTTACTGATTTTTTTCAGTTTCATTTATATTTTTCATTTGTTTGAAATTTAATAAAAAAAATTTCCACAAATCGGATAATTGTTTCCGTTATAGTTAAAATTTTGTCTGCTGTCTGTTTCAAAAAAATATTAAAAATAATTTTAATGTTTTTTTTATTTAAATGGTTTGTTTATATAAAAAATTATTTCAATTCGAATTTACTTCATAAACACACGCATAACGCCATTCACACAACATGTGAGTATTAGGAATGTCAACCGAAACAATGCGGTTATCGCTAAGGGTAACGCTATTTTTTATTATTTCGATAACGTTACTTTAAGGATAACGATTTTTTCAGTTGTTTCGGTAACGGTAATTTTGGAATAACGATTTTTTCAGTTATTTCGGTATCGGTATTTTAAGAATAACGATTTTTTCAGTTATTTCGGTAACGGTATTTTAGTGATAACGATTTTTTCAGTTATTTCGGTATCGGTATTTTAGCGATAACGGCATTTTCTGTTATTGCGGTAACGGTATTTTAGGGATAACGATTTTTTCAGTTATTTCGGTAAAGGTATATTAGGGGTAACGACAGTGAGTTGAAAGGGTATTGAATCGATAACGGTATTTTAGCGCTATTGCCTGCCAATCCTGGTGAGTATAGATTTTGGAGATTAAAAAACAAACAAAAATACAAAAAGCCGAGAGAATTTCTAATAAATTAATAATCCGTTATTTTTATTGGTGAGTAAAATATTAACATTTATTTTCAACTGATGTGTCAGTTGTTTAAACACAGTTTACAAATAAATAACAAAACCATTTGATTTAAATGAAAATTAAGAAGACCGGGTTTTAAATGAAATGTCATTTCTTTACTAAGTATTTTTACTTTACTATACAATTGTTTCCTGAACATTTGTAGATGCCTATACAAAATTGTATTGTTTCGGAATATTATGCTTTTGTTTAGCGTTTTTAACCTAAACAATTTTATAAATTGGTTAACTACAGAATTTTAAAAAATTTTACGGCCTTTTGATTATTGTTTCAAATTATTCAACTTTGCCGGTGAATCGGTTAGGTCATTATTCGAAAAATTAAGACAATTGATTAACTGGTTATTTGGGTCAATTAATCGGAAAAATTGGCCAATAATCGATTAATCGTTTAATGCAAAATAAATGTATTTCTTTCATCAATAAGAGCACTGAGAGCTGCTTTTTGCTGAAATATCAAGTTAAGACTATTTCATTGTTTTCTAAAGTGTCTGTTTAGGATAATTCAAAACATCCTGAGATTTTTTTTTTTCAAATCATGCCTTATAATCTTGGGTTTTTTCAGTGGAAGTAAATCCTTAAAAACACAGTGTATATAGCGTTTTTCTGAAGTGGGACATTTTGGCGATAAAGTTGGTTTTTATTTTCTATATATGACACTGTCCAGAATAATAAAAAAATTGCTTAAATAAACAAGAGCTGCCTTCAAAAAAATTCAATAACAAATTCTTAAAAATAGGGTATGAATAGTTTTTGCGGAATTCACAAACAAAGTTTGATAGAACTGTCACTGTTCCCTGACTCTTTCACTACTTGGTTTAAAAGGTTATCTATTAGAAAAGATATAAAAATTACGCATATTCCTCACAAGTCCTCAGCGATTTTTCTGTGTTTGTGGAATTAAGAATTCAAGTAAGCGAATTCTTAAATATTATTTGACTAAACAACTTAATTGTACTGAAGTTCCTACGTTATCAAAATTTGTTGATAAATCGAATAAGAAAAAAATTCCATTTAAGTTTTTATAAATTTTTTTATAGAGTTTTAAATGACTGTTTTTTTAGAAAATACAGAATTTAAGGCAATTGTTATTTAATAACATAAGTAACGTCATAGTCTTGTTAGGAATATACCTAGTCACGTGTTTCATTGCTAATGAGAAATATATATATTTTTGAAATTTTTTTTGTTAAAGCTTTGCTTAGAGGCTCTAGCTTTTCTAAAGCTTCGCGTTCTAATGAGATCTTTTGTCAGTGCGAAATACATGTAACGGAGGTTGAAAGCTCTATTTCAATTTTTTGGACATGAAAATATAATTTTATATTATTTAAAATTAATTTTTTTAATGGAAAGCCTATATAACTTTTGCCTTGATTCAGTCGATTTGAAAATAATTTGATTGTATTTTAGTTATGTTTTTTTCTACGATTTTCTTCCCAAAGTTAAGGAAATTAGGAAGTTTTAGAAATATAACAGACAAATTCATATTATAACAAAAAATAGCATTTAAAATTTGAAGCACAGCATGCATACATTTTTTAGAAAAACAATAGTATTCATTATAAAGATCTGAAGTAAAAACCAATAAGATAGAATATTGGCAATTATATATTTTACAAATATATAACTTTATTATACATTTTTAACAAATCTTGTTTTATCGGTATATCAAAGCAATTTAATTTTTTCACTTTTAAATAATCTTTTGTATTAAGAATTTGTAAATCTATGTGGTCTCACTTTGGAATATTTTATTTACATTATTAATCACAAAAAGAACATATTTTAAGAAAGATAAGTAACTTTGATTTGTTTCATTCAAATTGGTTAAAATGGATCTGGCCGTGTTGATTTTATCAATGTTAACACAAAATGAGAAATAAATTTTTAAATTTTCAAACAGTTCCAACAAGCGCTTTACAACTATTTCCAATGATAACCACCGAGTTTGACTCGGATGTTAAATTTTTTTGGGTTTAATATACAATAATTTTTGTATATCATTAAACTTACTACTTCGTTTGGGGCTATTTCAAATATAATTGTAAATATCTTGGGCTAAAGTTTCAACAGCTGACGGTAATTGAAGATATGCTTAACTAGAACATAATGCTATCGAATGACAGACACATTACATAATAAATAAGTTGGGAATATCTTTTTTTAATAATCAAGGGATTGATTATCGTTCATTTTCTGTAAAATTCAAAATAAATTAATTATAATCAAACAATTTTACCAAATTTTTATTAACTACCTTTTCTTTGTAGATGTCTTAACATTTTAAAGCAGTTTTAATTATACTTTTCTATAACTTCTGCTTTTTTCAACAACCATTAGAATTTAATTGCTTCTTGTTTTTGTTTAACAGTGTTGGTATTTTTATGTTCTGAACATGAAGATTTTCGTATAACACCAAGATGATCAGCACTAAAACACAAAAATTTTAACATTTATAGACAAATATGTCTATCCCTCTTACACTTTACTTCTATTATACGGAAAACAAATATTTCATTTGTTGAATAACAAGGATGCAATACCACGAAATAAGCTTATTGCTAAAAAATCGTCAAATAATAATATAATATAATAAATAATATCACTGATACGTAACCAACAAACAGTTTTTGATTCATTTATAAAAATGGTTGTATAATAATAAAAATTTTGATTTTTAGTCAAAGGCACTCCATGAAACATTTAGCATAATATAGACTGACAAATTGATAACAATTTGCTTGATTTTTATATTAAAGATGATAAGAATATTTTATGCGCTTCAAATACGTACTTACTATGTAGTAAAAGACGATTAAAAACAAATAAAATTTCACTTAAAAACATAACTAATATAATTTCATTTAATTAAAAATTTATTTGCATTTCTTTTGTCTGTTTATTAAATAGACCACAAATTAATCAAAGCAAAAGTCTTGTTCCAAACAAGATATTAAAAAATAATTTTTTTTTTCTAATAATAACAAAATGACAGTATGTATAAAATGAATGTTACAAACTTTCAGATAGATCTATTTTTTAAGCTTTTATTGTACTGATGCCCGTAATTTCAAACAATAGATCTACCAGTGCTTTTAAATATCTTTTGGTTTTTGTTCGTATACACAGTAGGTATTGATTGAATTATTTTAATTTAAACAGCAGATTTTCAATTTCTAAATTGCTTAAGTGGTAGAGTTGTTGCATACAAAAGTTTTTAACTGGGTTCGAAACATACTTGAAGTTTATGACAATATTTTTTTTTAATTTTTATAACAATATTTGATATAGTTGCAATTTTTTAATTTTAAAAAATTTATTTTAAAAGCTGTAATTAAAATTAAACAAGTTAATTTAAAAAATAAGATAAAAAATGTTTTTTATTGCCAAATTATTATTTAAAAATTTTGATTTTTTTTTTTTTTTGATAATTGATTTTTAATTTTAAAAACATCCATAGCAAATAAAACTAATAATTTTTTTTTCGTTTTTTGACATTGGAAAAATGTTTATAAATTAAAAAACGTTGGAAAAACTGCATTAAAACAAAATATATAAAAAATATATTATTTTCTAATGCCATAAAACATAATTTTTCAACAGGTATCTGAAAGTTTTGTGAAGCACGCTACAAAAAATGGAAGTAACTTTGAAAGTTTAAGATTGTTTTAGTAATTATTAGCGAATTTTGAATAAAAAAGTACACAAAACCTAACATTTAAATGAAAATTCTAAAATAGCTTATTTGCAGCCAAAATATTTTGTCGTTTTTGTGAACCCTTTGTGACGCACGCTACCTGACACACGTCACATATTTTCTTGCAGAATAAACACAATTGTATTTATTTTAACAAAAAAAAAAAATTATATTATTTTTATTACTTTTATTATTTTTATTATTTATATATATTAATAATATTATATATCTAGTCTTATGTTGCATTAAAGAAAAGTTGGATTAAGTTCAAAAATTTTTTTTTTTCAGTGGACTGTTTCTAGGATGGACTGTTCGGGGATTTGCTCATGTGCTTTGTTTGCAAGGCAGAAAATTATATTTTGTTTAGTTTTATAAATTTTTATAATTAAATGAAATAATTACAGCAGTTAAAATTATTTTTTTTTGCAAAGAAAGACCTATATAATTGTTATAAACTTAATTAATATAAACATAATGTAAACTATAAAAAAATAAATAAATAAATAAATAAATAAATAAATAAATAAATTGTCATAGATTTTAGTAGATTTCGAACTCTGTAAAACTGTAGATAAGTCCAAACTTGAATATGTCAAGGAATTGATTTACGATAAAAATTTATAAGAAAAATAATCTATTCCTTTTAAATAATATCGGTAATTTGATTAAAATCGGCATTTCATGATATTTATCATAATTTTATGCCACCACAACAACTAAAACAAACATGCACTCAGTTTGTAGTTTAATAAAAAAGTTTTCCGTTCCATTTAAAAATAAAGGAACACACATTTATTTTTCAAAGAAATATTTATATTAACTTTTTATACATTTATTCGAAATAATTTACTATCATTTACCATTTTTTTCAGTTTCATTTTTTTTTTTCATTTGTTTGAGATTTAATAAAAATTAACCTACAAAACGGAAACTTGTGGTTTATTTGTGTCCGTAACAGATATTACAAATTTCAACTTTGTTTGCTGTCTGTTTCAAAAAAAAAAATATTCAAAAAATATTAAAAAATTTCAATTTGTTTTTTTATTTAAATTGGTTGTATCTATACAAAATTTTTCAATAAAAATTACAAGAACAAAAACGGAAACAATTTCAAATAAATGAAAAAAAAACATTTATTTTTTAAGCATTGGTAGGTAAAATTTTGACATTTATTTTTACTAATTATATCATTTGTTTCTTACGGATGTGTTAAATCAACGTTTAAAAATAAATAACAAAAGGCATTTAATTTAAACGAAAATTAAGTTAGCCGGTATTTAAATGAAATATCATTTCTTTTAAATGATATTTTCAGTTATTTTAACTTACAAACTTTTTTAAGTGTATAACTGACAAAACTCCATAAATCACGTTACATGTGTTATAATAACACTGTGTTAGTCTCAAATTTTAACAAACTGTGCACTACTGGTAAAGCTTATTCGCGTACGATGAATTCATTGGTGATCACCGTTTTTCAAAGTAAGCGCTCGTATTTGTGATTTAAAAATTTTAACGCTAAGATGCCAAAAATCATACATTTTTATACTTCTGAGATCTATTTTTATTATAATTTTATTAAATATTTATAACATTAAGAAAGCTGATTTTTTTCGCGAAATTTATAAATGATAAGAATATGATATGAACATGAAACAAAACGTCTGTTTTCTATCGTTTTCCACACATTTTGATACAATTTATGTAAATAAAAAAATATTAATAAAAAAATTTATAAAAACTACAATGTTATGTTATTTTGTGTATATGGCACTTCCTAGTTTCTAGATTTTAGTTTTTTGGGCCACCAATGCAAATCATACTCAGTTCAATGCTTTACCGACCTCAATTTGACATATTGCTATTTGTTCTATGTGGTTGAACTCTTCCTTCATATTCAATATTTTTCATATAAGTTGGTTTGACCTCTCTTCTAATTTAGATTATTAATACTGAAACTAGTAAGTGTCATATAGCCTTTAAGAAAATATTTCTTTTGAAAAAAATATAAGGAAAAAATTGTTCGCGAAAAAATAGCGAAACGGTGTTGGATTGATTTAAATTCAAAAATTATCCCAAAAGTATAAAAAATATCGTTTTATGGTATTTTGGTATTCAAATTTTAAATTACGAATATCGTGAATAGGGTGCCCAACTTGTTAAATAGTGTCAAATTCGAGGACAGTAATAGTGTTTACTATTCGTTAGTAACATTAAATTATGAACTCGAGCCAGATAAAAATTAAAAATATAATACTCTAAATTTCTCTATATCGATTGATTTATTTTGGAAAATATATATTTTTTTAAAACCATACAAAAATATTTCGTGCGAAAAATTCGAACAAAATATTTAATTTCTAGTTTGCCTGGGAAATGATAATACATTCTTTTATAAAAAAAGCTAATAAACGCAAGAAAAATTTGAATAAAGAAAAACTGAGACTTTCGAATTCGTTGAAATCTAAATAAAATTTGTGTGTCATATTATATTGCTTTTAATTTTCTTTAAATTGGTTTGGGAGGGGATTTATCATCCTCAGTTATACCTTAAATCCGGTTTTTTTAAGTACAGATAATAAACTTCTTAAAAAGAATGAATTAAGAATTAACCCTTAATAAACTTGAAAAAGTATTACGGCACTACAAATCCTTATGGAATTACATTTAGGAGATTAAACTTTCAAAATATATTTAAGTATTGAAAATCCTATGAAATGATGTGCTTTTCAAGAAAACATCTGTTTGAAAATCTTTGTGCGTTTACATGTTCACAAGCAAATCATAATGTTATGAATATTTCTGACAGTCAAAATTTCGGATTTTCTGCAAGTATCCAACAAAACGTGTTTAAACTACAGCATTCATCCTATAATATATTGTGTAAACCCATTACTCAAAAGAATTCTGTTGCAAAATTGCACATTAATCAGTCATGAGTGATAACTTTTCTTATGCATAAGTTTTATTAAATTCAATTACCAATTTGAACATTTGTATTATAAGATCTATTTTAAAATATGTAAAGAGCTTTGTTCCCGCCATTAAAAATACTTAAAATTTGATTAAACATTTTACGCCTACTTGCATTTATTTTAACTTTTTTGTGGCGGAGACAAAACTGTACACATATTTAGTATTAGATTTTACAATACGATTTTGAAAATTGTCAATTCAATTAAATAAAACTTATACAATATTAAAAGTATAATTGATGACCGATTATTGTGCAATTTTGAACGGCATCTTTAACTAAAGGTGGATATATTTCTTTAAAATCCCACTGTATAAAAAACCCAAAGTCGTTTTTTACGTTTTCCTCTCCAGAACTACAAATCAGGAGCCAATTATATATAATGCACTAAAATCATCAAATACATGTTGTTAGTGTCTTTCTTTAATACAATTTTGGTAACAACTACAACTACAAATATAAATAAAAAATATATACACACACATATGCAGCATTTCATACCGACTTTTCGGTTTAAAAAAAGTATATCATATCAATGTCAAATACTGTAGATTTATGAAACTATATAATGCCAATAAAAATTTTAGATATTTTTTTTAAATTTTCCAAAAAGTGAGCGTGGTTAAATATTGGAAAATTAAGTAAAGATTTTTTATGTATTATATATTAAAATTTAATAAAATTAAGAATATACTAGAAGCAAGATTATTTCAATAGAGTTTTAATGGGCAAAATTCTTAAATATACATAAATTGTTCTGAACTTTAATTGTTATATAAAAATCAATTTAATAAAAAAATCTGTCCCTTTTTAATTTATAAAAGAAAATCAGATATCTTCCATCTATTCAGAAAGTTTCAACGTATTTCGGCTTCGTTTTAGAGAAAATATTCGTTAAATAATGTGTATATCAAATGTTCAGTAAACACTCAAATTTCCCCCACACTTACAATATATTTTCCGTTACCGACTGTAGTTTATTTAAAAATTAATACGTCGAGTTTGTTTTTAAATGAAGAATTAATTGAAGTTCATAGAAATATATTTTTTAACTATTTGAATCAGTCATTCAAAAAACAAACTAAAGGGTGGTTAAATTTTAAGGGCCGATGTTGATTTTTAATAAAATACAAATTATTTATGAAATTATTGTCATATCTTTTTATTATGATAATGTGGTATGGTTCAATTATGTGTGGAACAAAATATCGGCCAAATGGCCGCCGCGACCTCGGCGGCACACCTCCATCCGATGGTCCAAATTTTCGATGACGCTTAGGCATAATTGAGGTTCTATGCCGTTAATGTGCCAAATTATCTCATCCTTTAGCTCTTGAATAACCCCAAAGAAAGATGTCAACGGTGTGAAATCACATGATCTTGGAGGCCAATTGACATCGCCACCACGTGAGATAACACGGCCATTAAGATGCAATGTTTCGTTAGCTGTGTGGCAAGTGGCACTGTCCTGTTGAAACCACATATCGTCCAGGGTCATATCCTCAATTCCTGGCCACAATAGGTTCGTTATCATCTCGCGATAGCGAACACCATTCACGGCAAATACTTGGCCGACCTCATGACACACTATCGCGAATAACTGCAATGTTTTCCGCAGAACGAACTGGGCGAGCATGCACAGGTGTTTTCACAGACCCGGTTTGCTGAAATTTGCCCAAGATTCTCCTGATTGTGCACACATTTGGTCGATTATGCTGACCAAAAAAAATCACGAAGTGCACGAAATGCATTTTGATTTGAACGCCCATTTTCATAATAAGCGTGAATAAATTTGCTCGATTGTGTATCTTTCCATGGTTTAAATTGAGTTAGTCTGAAATTGAAAATTTCAAATGAAATGCAGAAAAAAACTTGACGTTTAGGTGTGGTTCACATTTAACATCGGCCCTTAAAATTTATATTTTCTGTTAAATGTAAAATGTAAAATTTTATGTTTATTTATTTGTTTATTTATTTATTTATTTATTTATTTATTTATTTATTTACTTATTTATTTATTTATTTATTTATTTATTTATTTATTTATTTATTTATTTATTTACTTATTTATTTATTTATTTATTTATTTATTTATTTATTTATTTATTTATTTATTTATTTATTTATTTACTTATTTATTTATTTGTTTATTTATTTATTTATTTATTTATTTATTTATTTATTTATTTATTTATTTATTTATTTATTTATTTATTTACTTATTTATTTATTTGTTTATTTATTTATTTATTTATTTATTTATTTATTTATTTATTTATTTATTTATTTATTTATTTATTTATTTATTTATTTATTTATTTATTTATTTATTTATTTATTTATTTACTTATTTATTTATTTATTTATTTATTTTTTTTTTTATTTATTTTTATTTGGAATTCTATACACAAGACCAATGTCTCTAATTGCAGTATAGAATTATACACTTGTAGAATTCAGTTATTTTATAAATTAAAATCATAGATCTAAAAAGGATCAGACATTTTTAATTTTGACACAAAATTTGGGTAAAAAACTTAATAATAATTAAAAGAAAAAAAAAATAATAAAGTTTTATGAAAAAAATAATTATCAAAACAATCAATTATTAGTTATATCCAGTCAAACAATGATGCTTAAAATATTTTAGTTGTGAATAAACTAATGATGTTTTTTGAAACGTTGTGCGTTACTTTTAATTTGTATGTTATATGGGATTGAATTCCAAAGACAGATTGCATTTATAAAGAACTGTCTGGTGGAAATTAAATATCGACGTTCTAGTGGAATAATTGTTTAACCTATTTCAGAATTAGAAAAAGTTAAACTTTCATAAAGAGGTTCAGGCTCCTTGGTGCAAACCACCTTGTGTAGAATAGTTAAGACTCTAGTTTTCGAAGAACATAAAGTTTCGTTGTTGTAATTGGTGAGATTGAATCATATCTTTTCTTTCCATAAACGTAACGTGTTTATTTTTAAATACTGAGTTAAGTTTATATCTACTTAATGCATCACATTCAGCAAATAATTCACACCCGTACAGTAGATTAGGCATTAGATACGTTTTTTTCAATAAGAACAGTTTTATTTAGCCGTGTTTGAATAACAAGGCATTTATACTTCTTAGGATTAATGCTAAGACCATTTGCCCTGGTACAAATATATTAACCCGCTGTAGTTCTTCATTCAGAATTGTGATACATTGTTGAATCATTGTTGCGTAACAGTCGATGTAAAGTTGTACATCGTCGGCATACATTCTAACTTTACAGTAATGGAATTGGTTTGGGAGATCATTCGTATAAAGAGAGAAAGAAGAGGGCCTACAACTGATCCTTGTGGAACACCTCTTCTAACAGGCAGTAATTTACAATTGGCTGAAAGACTTCGAACAAACTGATATCTATTATTAAGATATGACGATATTAAATATGTAGCATTTAAAAATAGAAATTCGTATACATAATTCCTTATTATTTTTTTTTTACCAAAATAGTTTGTTTTTATACAAAATTCTTTAAAAAAAAAATTCCAAGAAATTATTCAAATATATTTACACACATAAAATATATACATCTGTGTGTGCTGTGTTTTGTAAAATTACATACAAATAAAAAAAAATAATTTGAAAAACTAACCACAAAAGTCGTTTTTTTTTTTTACTTTTTGTCAGTTAAAAATTAATTATTATTTTAACCGACTCGATTGCTTTTCCTACTTTTGTCGATTATTAAACAATGATTGAAAATAAACATCAAAATGGGCTGAATATAATAAAAAATCAATAGTCCTCTTTTTGATTGTATTTTCAATTAATTTAATATTTATTTTAGATTATTTTTAACGAAATAATATTGTGAATGCAAGTAAAGCCAAGTAGCAAGTTGAACTTTCTCAATCAGTAGAAAAACATGTTTACTTTTTTTCGACATAAAAAATTTTAACAATAAATAGCGTATGCTATATGCTTTATTCTGTAGCAGGGCAGCTGGTATTGCTATCCTCATATATACCAAATACAAACAAAAAAACATAATCATAAATTGTTGTTTGTTATAATGGCATAAACATACACTCATTCACTCACACATACATATACTTATAATATGAAATATCAAAATACACAAAAACACACACACTCGTACGTTTTGTCACACAAACATACTGAAATACATATAAACATACTCGTACTAACAAGTGACTTTAGGCAGGATAAAAATAAGGATTTCGCATAATCTACAATACATTAGCGGTAGCTTTGCTGTGGATTTCAATTCAATTCTTCAGGTATCGAATAAAAATCCATGTAAATTACGATTTGGCACCTTTTTACGAAATGGCATTCAAGTGTGAAAATGAATGTAAATGTTTTATAAGAGTAAAAGTTCGAACATTAGTAGAAAGATTGAAATGAGGGTCCTTTCTAATTTTCTGCCACTATATAGCAGAATGTGTTATTGCAAAAGTGGAGAAAATAGATGAGGAGAAATATAATGTAAGTGAAAGGGTTTTGATAAAACAATGTGAAAATTACATTTTATTCTTATTAAAATGTTAACCAAAAATGAAAAAAGAAAATATATAAGAAGAAATATATAAATATAGAAAGAAAAACATCGAAGGATTACACGTAAAAGTTATAAAAAAGAAATGTTTCTTCTTATTGTAATACATTTTTTACACATACATTTGGACTTTAACTTGATAAAAAAAAGAAAAATACTAAGAGGGACTGCAGGCTAAACTCTCTTATTTTGATGCGCTATTTAGATATGTTAAGCAAAACTGAAATTCCAACTGAAATTCCGTTACTTCAACTAATGTCATATGGAACAACTGAATATTGGTTTCGACAACTAAATTCAGTTAACACATCTAAATTTTGGTTGCAACACCAAAAATATTTACTAATCACATTTGAATATGGCAGTGCTAAACAAATTTTTTGGATGTCGCAATCAAAATATACTTTTCAATTCGTTTGCCATTTTATTTTTCTGTGTGTATATATATTATTAACCTGCCTGATTTAACGTTTTAATCAGGTGGAATTTTTTTATTCTGTTCTGTAACATTAATGCATTAATCAAAAGGACACGGCGAGAATTGTTTGCCAATTTAGTAATGAAAGTTTTTACTAAATTAAAAAAAATTTGCTGTTATTAATGAAAGGCTTCACAATTGTTAAAAGCTTATGTTAGTAAATCTTTATCACTAAAACATAGTAAGTTCATGTGTGTATAGTGTTCATGGCTTACTGATATACTTCAAATAAAAAATAATTTTTCGAGATAGTGAATATAATTTAGTACAAATTGTTTTCACGTACAAATTTAAATATACAAAAGGGGTTTTTCACCGAAATTTTAAAAGAATTTTAAATTTTAAAAGATTTTTCATACATTTTTTAATGAATTTTTTTTATGAAATGATTAAGATTTATGAATCAATTGTTATAAATATTTATGAAGCACTTTATTATAAATATGATGAATATTTGATTCACTGCACACAGAAAAATAATCTATTAACCGGATGGAAAAGTGCATTTTGATTGCATCAACCAATAATTTCAGTTAGCACAATGAAATTCAAATGTGATTGCTAAATATTTTGGGTGTTGTAACCAAAATTCAGTTGTATTAACTGAACTTTGTTTTGAAAACTAATATTTAGTTGCACCAATCTATTGTTATCGTACTAACCTAATTTCAGTTGGAAACTGAAAAATTTTCTTTGGGTGTCAGGGTAAATTAAACATTACAAGAAATTTCGTCGTTTTTTATTTAACGTTTTTGTTAGACTGAGTAAAATTTCTACTTTTTTCATAAATATATAGTCGGCATGATATGACCGGATCCTATTTGCTTCTGCCCCATTTTGATTATAGGTTAGGTTGAGCTGGCTGGTCAAAGGCATCGTATAGACCAATTCGGTTCGTTGCGTTGCCAAATAAGATGGACCGGCCTATGTTAGGCCAGACAGAGTGTATGATACCGTCTTAACAAAGATTCTTAGATGTTATTGATATTTTTCTATGAAATAAGGAAAAGTTTCTTCATATTCACAAAAAATTCAAAGATACATATAATTATTCCTTGTAGATTTTTGTCTATAACGACAATTTTGAACATAGAAAATAATTACAGACGCAGATATATGTTAGAAATGTTACAGATAATGAAAATACCATCTACACAACGCATTAACTATAAAACAGATATAGCGAATATAGCCCAAAATTATAGACATTTAGTGAATAAGAACTGAGCTAATTATTTTAATTTTAAATAATATATGAAATTCAAAATAGTTTTTTTTTTGTTCTGTGTTATATTTTCATTTTAAATATTTATAAAAACATTTTTGTTTCCTTATCTTTTTTTTTTTTTTTTTTTAAACTTAAAATATTTTTGTTTCGTATGATATTTATATTTTTCATATTGTCAAAAAGTATTTTTATAATTTCCCGCCTTTTTTAAAAATTTTATATATATATGTTTTTATTGTTGAAAAAATTATATAATATCCCTGAAGAAGTCACCCAATGTGGTGACGAAATATTGGAAAGAAAGAAATAATAAATAATTATTATTATTATTTTTTATAAAAAGGATCTTGAACTCGATTTTAAGGAATAATATAGTAATTAAAAATATTTGTTAAAATTCAAATTCGATTTCTAACAATTTTTTTTTGTTTAAAATGTTTGTAAATTGTAATTTTTCATATAAAACTTTTTTTGAAAATAAAATTAAAGTTACAAAAAATTAAATTAAAATTGATGTTTTTAAAAAATATTGTATTTACAAAAATATTCTATGGGAGATGATTAATATTACAAACAGAAACTTGTAACTTTTTTCTGTGTACTGTGTAATATTATAATATGCTATATTGTTTTAAATTTCAAGAAAAAGAAACTTTGAATGAACAAAAAAGAAACAAAGAAAAACAGAAGAAGGTATTTTATTCATTTTTATAACTATCTTTTGTCTAACAAATTGTGCTGGATGGCTGGCTGGCTGCTGTTAGCTAATATCACCACTACCAGCAGCAACATCAGTAAAAGCAACATCAATATGAACAACATCATCATCTATTGCTTTTACGCCATTGGGAGCAGATTTAGAGGTTACTTATGTGTGATTTAAGTGAAGCACGCGCGAATATGGCGGTGATAATTCTTTAAAAATTGGAAATTGTTTTCCAATCGATTTCGCATTTAGCCAAAGCTCTTCTACTTTTGTATTATAGGATATGTACATATGTGTTTTTGTATGTGTATGAATTATTTTTATTTTATATTTCTTTTTCTATAATACCACCGTATGTGTAATTTGTTTTTGTATTTATACATATATTTTGTTATATTTTTTTTGTTGAAATATTTATTATATGTATGGGGAGGACTGGTTAAAAATCTGTATATATTTTATATTCTGTTGGATATTTGTATTTTTTTATAAAAATTTAATTCATATTTGAGCGTGCATACGTGTTTTTGTATTGTTGTTATTTTTGGATTATTGTAAAAAAAGTGTTTTGTATGTTTTTTTTATTATTTTCTACTTGATTGACTTGTATTACAAGAGGATTTCAATATGAAAACAGCGTTACTTTTAACAGATTATCAAAAATTTATTGAGATTTTATGAAAGTGTTTTTTTTTTTTAAATAGAACTAGAACAAAAAACTCTAAAGCTGATCATAGGATTCATTGGAATTGAAACTATTGTTTCTAGGATTTTAAAATAAAATTAATTCTAGGGAAGAATGTGCACTAAAAAAAAAAAGACATGAACTAAAATGTAATAAAAAATTTCCTTCAAAATAGTTTATAAATTGTCCTCAATTTAAGTAAAATTTTATTAAAACTTAGAAATTCCCAAGTTTGAGGAAAAAGGAAATAGTTTATATACTCAGAAATAGTTCATATTTTTCCTAAGTAATATTTCTTGATTTTAGATAAAAAAACAAGTCAATTAAATAAAAAATTTTTAATTTTAAGAAAAACATCTTAGTTTTAAGAAATTAGCACACTCAAATGTTATAAAATTAAGTTTAGTTCAAAAAAAAAATTTAGGACATAATTTACTCCCATTTAGTTCAAAAATGTGTCTAACTTAAATCGAGAAAGTACTTAAACTTAATGTGTGTTCATTTTTTGTTCGCGAGTAGTAAAATTAATTAAATTTTAGAAAGCCATTTCCAAATTCCGTTTTTAAGTATACCACTTTTTAATTTTGAAGAATTGTTTTCTAAAAATTTGTTCAGACAATTAAAAACAAAAAGTAATATACTTTTTCCTATGTTATAATAAACATTTACTTGATTTTAAAAACTGATGAACGATTTTTAAAAAAAAATTTTATGCAACTTAGTTCTTTTTTTCAAGTAAAAGTTTTCTAATTTTTAAAAAATAATAAAATTTGGTATAGGATTTTTTTTGTTGGAAAACGTTTAAATTATTCCTAAAAAAATCAATTAAAAACAAACCAGTTAGTTTTCTTTGAATTAAAGTAACCATTTAAAAAAACTATCGTGCATGATTGTAATTTTTGGTTCGTGATCGTGCGTGAGCGTGAGTCAAAAATCTCTCACGTGCCCATCTCAAATCTTAAATATTGAACTTAAAGTAGCTTAAAAAATATTTTAAAATTTTGTTAGAAAGGGTAAAAATTTCGAATTTGCGCTTTTATAAATAAATAAATAAATTTGTTTGTTTGTTGACTACAATACAAAATATCGCAGGCACATTATATACATTACGGCATAATGGCTTTACCATAATTGACGTAGCGCTTAATAATAAAAAAGTTTAAATTTGTATATGTCAAATAAAGTTTAAGCTAAAAATCCCATAAAATAAATTTATGACTTTTCCATTTTCCCATAATAAAAAGAAATGTAACTGTGATATTTTGTAGTTTTGCAACAATTTCCTTAAATTAGTTAATTTAAGGAGACAAAGGACCCTTAGCCATAGATGCCGTGTGTCACGTAGGGCGTCCCTTTTTGTAGTTTTTTCAAGCAGAACCGTTTATTAACTATGAAAAGGATTTGGCTTCGTCACAATTTATTACGTTTTAGGATATCTTGCAGTACATTTTTTAATTTGTTTACCTTTTTGCTAATGAAATTTAATTTATATTTTAAATACATGAATTTAGTATAATTTAATTTAGTTTTAAGACAAAAATGTATAGCAAAAAGCTTGTTAAGAACAGTGTCCTCACAAAGCGGAAGTCCTCCAAAAGTGGGCAAATACCTACTCAATGAGTGTAAAGTACTTTAAAATATATGGTAAAATGTATTACCTTTACCATAGAAACAGGATAAGGATAATTTTCACTTAAAGGAAGTTTTATTTAACTTGTTGTTAGAAAATATTTTCTTATTTTTAGGGAGTTAAGTCCTAGTTTTTAGTAAAAAAAAATTATCTAATGGACTTAAATAAAATACAATTTTCTTAAAACCAAGGAAACATTTCCTTACTAACAGTACAATTTTAGATGATGTATGATCTTATTAGGAGGAAATTGTACTGCTTTCTAATAAAAATTTACTATTAATTTTTATCAAATTTTAAGTAAAATTTATTTCTTATTTTTAAGGAAAATTTTATTAAATATTGGTAAAAAGTGTCTTTGGCGCCGTTTTCATTTCAATTTTTCCTCTAAATAAGTTTATTGTTCTAAATTCGATTTAATTTTTTTTTTGAGTGTGGTGAAGTGGTTAACACTTTAATTTAGTTTTTTTTACTACTTTCATAGATCCATTTTAAGGAGTGGTTAGTGGTGTAACTTCTTATCTTAATGAACACAATTAACTTATCTGTAAGTTGGATTTTTTATATAGATTTTTTTTAAATTTACAAGATAGGGTGATGTAGAAAATAGTGGTGTAAAGTGAAATATTATATGTTAAAAAATGTACAACTTCTGAAGCAAGTACCAAGATGAATGGGGAAATAAAATTAAAAAAAAGTTAACTAAAAAGGAAAAATCAGTATGACATAAAACGAAATAGAACCTGTTAGCCATCCCTTTTCTAATATACTTTCCGACATGGTGTCTAAATCAAATAAATAATTTACATTTACACTAAAACACTTAAATGGGTATATAATTAATTCTTAAGAATATACAGTGAAAGCCCAGTATAATAAATACTGAGTGTAACGAAAACGCGATACAACAAACGATCAATCTGCATTGCATTGAAAATTAAATTTAACCATTGTCGTACGAACACCGATGATGTGCCATGCTCTGGTTGCCCAAGAGAGGTGGTTATACAGGATAACATTAAAAAAGTCCACGAAATTGTGTTGACAAACCGTAAAGTGAATTTAAAGGCTACTATAGCTGATACTCTAAGACTATCAAAGAAACGTGAAGGCTTTATTTTGCATAAACATTTTTGTATGAGAAAGCTGTTTTCGAAGTGGGTGCCGCGTGTGCTAAAAGTAGACCAAACACAAAAAAGTGTCTACTATGGCAATACAGTTCGAATTGTTTTCGTACCCATCCTATTCTCCAGATTTGGCTCCTATCCGCTCTTACCTGCGCAGATCAAAAAAGTTCTCGCCTAAAAGAGATCTGGCTTGAATGAGGAGGTAATCAGCGAAACAAATGCCTGTTTTTCAAGAAAAATGTTGAAATGTTAACTAAGTTGATGAATAAAATCGAATTTGAACAAAAAAGTTGTGTTTTCTTTATTACACCAGGAACTTATCAGCGGATGTGTTAAAAATTCTGAAATTTTTATTAATTTGAAATCGTAATATAATATTTTTTCCCCCAATAATAATAAGAACATAGCTTTTATTGAAAAATATGTTGTTCTGAAAAGAAGTTATAAACTTGACTTTAAGATTTTTGTTTCAAATTCCGATATTAGGATCAAACAAATTACCGTTCGTTTAAAGGGATACTGTGCATTAATTGGTTCAAATTTAGCACTTCGACCAGACTAGTATTTGTCTTAAATTTAAGCACTTATTATCAGGGTTGGCAGGCAATACCGCTAAAATACCGTTATCATTTCAATACCCTTTCAACTCACTATCGTTACCCTAAAATAACGTTACTGTAATAATTAAAAAAATTGTTATACCTAAAATACCATTACCGAAATAATAGAACAATACCGATACCGAAATAACTGAAAAAATCGTTATCCCTAAAATACCGTTACCGAAATAACTAAAAAAATCGTTATTCCTAAAATACCGTTACCGAAATAACTAAAAAAATCGTTATCCTTAAAATAACGTTACCGAAATAACAGAAAATAGCGTTACTCTTAAAATAACGTTACCGAATAGTAGAAAATAGCGTTGCCCTTACCGATAACCGCATTTTTACCAGTTACCATCCATGCTTATTATTCATAATTATATCACATACCATAAGTAAATGTTGGCCTTTTTCATATTAAAATTGAAAATTTATTAATAATTTTGCAAGAACAATTAGGTTAGAAAATGTTTTCTAGTGAGGGCGATAAACCGTTAACCAAAATTAATCGCATATTAAGCGTAACCGCATTTATGGAAAATAGCGGTGAAATAAAATCTCTAGTTTAAACCAACATTTAATAATAAATATTTAGAAGCGAATTATTAAAAATTAGAATTTCAAGTTGGTTGGTACGACTACCAAATAATTACAAATGCAATTTAATCGGGGAAAATAATATATTTTAAAGTTGTAAAACAAATATCGCTATCGAATTGTTTTAAAATAAAAAGTTTTATTTAAATTGTTAGCAATCAATTACACTAAAGATAATGTTGTAAAATCATGATAGTTCAAGTAGATTTCCAACTAATTTCTGTGTGTAAAATAATTTTAATTTATTTGTGAAGCGAAACATTTTTGATATGTGCAATGCCTTTATTTGTACTTTTTATTTATGATGAAAATCCGATTTTTTTTCAAACTACTACTGCAGATATCGAAAAAAGTATGCGTACGCTGAACCCTGTAGGCGTAGGTTGGATCACGGGCTCATGGGTTTAGCCATACCTTAGATGTTTATATTCATATATTCTTCAAATTGGCATACTTAATTTATTCTTGGTATTTGAACGATCTGGCCTTATTAAGAAAATGTACCAAATTTAAGTTTATGTATAAAAACCTACTTATTGTGTATATGAAACATTTTTATTAGCTCCAAATATTTAATGGTAATAAAACATGACACCATTTTGTATACATTGTAACCATTTTTAGTAATATTGACCTAAAAATATCATAAAACCACAGAAAATTATAATCAAAAAAGTAAATAACATCCATATTACCAACATACACACGGCCAAAACAATAAACTTTATAGTAGAAAAATAAAAAGAAAATAAATAAAGTAATAGGAATCAAATAAAGTCTCCGAAAAAATATGGAGGTGGAGTTACAAACTTTCATACAGTTTTATAGAAATAAAAAAAATTTTATATGAAAATCTTATATTACTTTTCGTGGTGTTATGGCTTTTTAATGCTATGGGAAAACAAAAGAAACGATTAGAAATGTTACCGGTTGCTTGCCTGTTTGGTTGTTGGTTTGCTGGGAGGGATTGTTGGTTGGTTAGTAAAATGATTGTGTCATAAAATGAAAATCATTAAAAGCGCATTTGTCATATATACAATAAACGTAGTAAAACATGGAAACCACAAGTGTGGCTTTGGGGGAAGAGTGGGTATGAAAAAGCGATCTAATGTGTCTAAAATTAAATGTTATGTTTGTAAAAAGAACTTTTCGCATGAACATCACAACAAACAAAAATGCCATAAAATTATTTTACGATCGTTTTTCATATATTCTTTAAGCAAAAAACTAAATGTGATGCCAAAAATTACATTAAACATGCATTTGGTAAGGGTATTATATGATTTTTGATTAAAGATTGAATTCATTTTGACATACACTCAAAAAAAATCTTTTTAAATATGCTAATATAAAAAGGGTTAAGTTGTATTAGGTAAATTAAACACCAAATGCGTAGAACCTTTTTGCTCACACTTTCATAAACAATAATACACCAACGAAGTATTTGCAAACACTATGTGATTGGAACTAAAAATATTATGCCTAAAATTAGTATTATTTTGTTAAATAAAAATTATACACACAAAGTTTGTAAGTATACTAACTTAGAATGGTAAAAAACTATGACATATTAAAACAAAATATTGAAAAATTTTAAAAATTAAAAAAAACGCAATCAATAAACTTACTGTTTTTTCTTATTTTGAATTGCTAAACAATAAGTTTATTGCTTTTATTTTTATTGTCAATAATTAAACAGTAAATTTATTATTTTTATTACAAAAAAATGGGTTGTTTAATTTCCAACATCGTTATAGAAAATATACGCATTTTTGTGGGATTTTTCTGCATTTTATGTGTACATTTATAGGGAAAATCGTGTTTCTTTACCCACAAATTTGGTAAATTTACTCTATAATTTTAAAATTTCATTTAATTTTTACGCACTCTTAATGCAATGTTGTCCATTTTGTGTTCATCAACTTTCGCAAAATGTGTGTACCTCTTTTATTTACGCACACAGAGTAAATTTGCCAAACTTAAAGTAGGACCACAATTTCCTACTATAAGTTGGTTAAATTTCAACAGAAAGTAATTAGAGTGTATAAATTAAACTTCCTCTGGATGAATCATTTCGTACGCTCGCTAAATACAGGGTATTAAACAAAATAACTAAAGAAAACAAAAAAAGAAGAATATTTTTAAATAAAACTTAAATTTTAGCGAATTTGTTTCTAACCCAGTGTCTTCCCATGCAATAAAACGATAGCAAGCAATTGCAAAATCGATTACAGAGAAACGTCAGAACAATATCAATTGCAATGTGGTGGAGAGTATTTGCCTTTTTCATTGCTGCGCAGAGAGCACAGATACATAGTGAAAACCCAATTTCTTGCCAACTGAATAAATTCGTTTCGGCGACTGAATTATTTTGTTGTCGTAATCAAATATATTCCTGGCACAATTAAAATATTTACATTGCTTTAACAGAAATTATGTTGTATTAACCCAATTTCTGTTGCCAAAAACTAATATATCGGAAAAAATTTGGTTGTCACAATGAATCTGTTTGTTTCCAACTGAATAATCTAAATCGTACGGCACAACTGAATACTGCGAATCACAACAAAATTTGTTTAATATAACTTAATTTTATTTCCAACTCCAAAATATTGAAAAATCTTATTTAAATATGGTTGTGCCAGTGGAATTTATTGGTTGTAGCAACCAAAACTAATATTTTAATTCGGTTAAGAATTCGTCTACATTAAAATCTAATTTGTTACACTTTAAATACAAATTCATTCTTTCAGTAAATTTAATTTATTTAAAAAATTTGACATTTTTGGATGCGAACTAAAATCACTAAAATTACTTGCATTGACGCCACAAATGATTGGTATTAGTAAACGAATTTTATACTATACTTGTTTTCTTTACAAATCATTTGAATTCAAAATTAGCCATTAAATTTGTAAGGGGTTGTGGTATAGTGGGTACTCCAGATATCCGATTTCAAATTGCGGAAAAGGCAAACATTTAAAAAAAATATATTTTTTAATTTAAGTAAAATATTTAAAGAGAAAAAATATCAAAGAAAATTAAAATTAGTTGGGGTACGGTAGGCTAGAGTGTGAATAACTATGAATCTGAATGCCCAGTTTCGATACCGGAAAAATCCAAAATTAAAAATTTTATTAAAATAAAGTAAATACAAATGTTAAAATATACATAAAAATATTACAATATATACAAATATAAAAAAGGGTTATGAGTTGGTAACGGTATTTTAGCGTTTTTGCCTACCAACCCTGAATTTTGTTCAATTTTCTAATTTTTATAATAAAATGCTAATGATGGGCGTTCTCTTAAAGCAAGAAAAATTAAAACCCAACTGTTTCTTTTTTTTTAAATTTAATTTTTTAATATTTTTAAAATGATTTTAAAATATTCTTTATTATACTTTAACTCTATTTTAATAATGCTAACATAAGGTTAAATATCCTGTAAAGTTTAGAAATCCAGTTACATTTATCTACCAGTTACCAAATGATTATTTTCTTTGGGGTAATGTTTCGTTTTATTTTCTTTTTATCATTTCAATTCACAATATTATT
Organism: Eustalomyia histrio; assembly: GCA_949748255.1. Lineage (NCBI taxonomy): Eukaryota > Metazoa > Arthropoda > Insecta > Diptera > Anthomyiidae > Eustalomyia > Eustalomyia histrio. Next base: position 132,119,381 of record OX456523.1, read on the forward strand.
ATCCTGGTGTGCACTATTTTATGTATTACTTTAAATTTAGTTTGTTACATTGAGGTCTTTTCAGACCCGGTATATATATTCTACTATACTAGTATTTGTGTTAGGATGACACTTATTTGATCATGTTTTAAATTTTAATTTCAAAAAGAAGAAGTTATAATTTTATACGTTAAACCAGAAAAGTAAAATTTTGGGGCAAACGCTGAGTATAAAAAACAGGTATTTTAGTATTTTTAAGTGCATGTTCCCTGTAATTCTATAGAGAAAATTCTTTAGTAATAAGTGTCACTGCAGAAAGTGTGACTGTTTGTATATTTAGCCATTATATAACCCACAATTGTATAAAGTTTATATTTACTTATTGTATGTATAAAATACAGATACAAACTCACACACGTACACCAAAACATTCATACAACATTGTCATTATACAAATAAAATATGTCACGACTCGTATTGTTGTATTGTGCTGTGTTGCATTAGTGGGTGTTTGGTTATAAATACTTACACAATGTGACACTTTTGTGTTCAGCCAAACCCTCCATTTGACATCCTCCACCCACTAAGTCAGTCATTCAGCAAAGATAGGAAGCTACTTCCAAACAGTAACTGGTAGTAGTCCTTGTTTAGATAACCTTATGTTTATTCATTGTTCACTCTGTGTTGTTTGTATGTATGTATTAAATGTCTGTATATGTTAAATCCATTGTTTGTAACATTATGGGGTTTTTTAGTGTCAGAATTCACAAAATGAAATTCACATTTATTTTGCAAATGTACGAATACAAGTTTCTATCTTGCTTATAAAAACTTTGTAAATATACAATTTAAAAATATACTTTAAACTGAATCAATAACTAATTCAAAAAACGAATAAAACCTTCTCTTCAAAGTTAAAAACGTTATTTGCTAATATAAAATTTCATATTGTAGAGATGTTGACTACTTCATGAAGGCCTTAGCTTTAAAAGGCTGACAAAACATCGGACATGAGATCCAACATCGGTCATTTGAATACGACTTGACGACATAGCGGCAATTCGAAAAAAATTTAACATTTTAGATGAAGGTGCAATGACGTTTTGTTCAATGTCGTGTCCGACGATGATTGCATCCCATAAGTTTAAATTCCCTTTGCCAACTTTTGCAAAAGTCAATCCTTATATTAATTAAATTTGTCGTTTTTGAGGTCTGTTCTCCATGATTATTTTGATCTAAGACAAAAAAGTCCAAAAACGTAAATTGAAAAAATGCTTAAAATATAATTGGAGCACATTGTTTTTTAAATTCGTATTTTTGCAAAACTTTTTTTTTCAAATTTATCTCCAAAAATTTTTGAATTAAAAACTTATGTTGGTATAAGTGTTATTTTCAGAGGGGTCTTGTTTTCACCAGTCACGGGTCAGGTCACAAGGTAGGTTCTTTTAGACTCTTCCTATTGGCACCGGTTTTTCGCACACAGGTTCTATTATATAAAAGGAATCGGTCACTTTAACATAGGCTTCTCAGAGGAGGGGGTTAATTTCGCTTTGTAACATGTCATAGGACTGACACAAAGGATGAGTCTAAAGTAGATTTCCAATATATTGTTTATTAGTGTTTTTTTTTTCTTGGTAAACATGACATTAGACTCTTAGTAGCTAAACATCTTCGAACAGTATCGGGTGAAACTTTTGTGTTTTTGTACTTTTCGAGTTTATCGGTAATTTTTGTGTTCACAAGCGATTCGATTCGGTTCTCATTCATTTTGCGTTGAATATCTTTTCTCACCATAAAACAACTACGGCACACTATTTAACCGGTTAGTCCATAAGATATGTGGTCCCTTTCACCCAAATTATTATTTGTTACTTCTCTACAGTTAGCTGTTTGCTTGTCATTATTTTGCATTTTAATAGATATATTGAAGTTATAACTTAAGGAATTTAAATAATTTATGTTCTTCGTGTTAAATACGCTGCTGTTGGTTTAAAATGACCTTAAGATTTTTTTTATAAAAATTTAATTGTAATTATTTATTTATCCCAATATTTCGTCACCACATGTGTTTTGCTGAAAAAAATATAAATTGGTAAATCCTAAGCAAAATTTGTTGTGTCCTTAGTTTTGAGGGCAACTATAGTAACTATCAAAAAGTATATAATTTTTTATAGAGTATGTTTGTCTCTCACGAACTTTTTAGTACTCTCTTAGAACACGAACATAGTTTGGCGGCAACAAAGGTGAGTTTTGGTCGGCAACTTTTAGGTGTGTTTAGCGGTGCTGCCATATAACCAATTTTAACTTTTTTTTTTTGCCATTTTTTGGGATGCTAAAGATTTTTCAGATTATTTCATAAAAAAAAGGTTTTTTTTATTTTATTCATGTATTTTTTCAGATTTTTCATATAAAAATATAATATTTGTTCAATAAACTATTTATTTTTACTAAAATTAGACATGTCTAATAAAGTAAAAAAATACAACACAAATTTGCAATTGTGTTAAAAAATAGTTACGAATTCAAACAGAACATTGTGACATGAAAAGTATTAAAGTGTGTACACACACATTGACCAACTATGTCTATTCATATCCATTATTTCCCATTTCTATGGTAAAAATATATGATAAAGAGAATAAATATGCTATTAATTGTTGCAACATATAAGTAAAAACCTATAAAAAATGCAATAATTTGAAAAAAAAAGAATTGTTTTCATGAAAAAACTGGTAAACAGTTAAGAATCCCAAAAACTGGGATACAAAATTACACTGTTTATGTGGCAGCACTGCATACACCAAATTTAATGTTTTTCAACACTTTAACAACTTTGAAAATGTTGCCCTCTCATTTAAAAATGTTGCCGCTGAACTCTGTACCATGTTGAATTTCTGGTAGAGCGGGAAAAATACTCTATAGAAAATTATATACTTTTTGTAACTATTCGAAAAAAAACTAGGGCACACACGACGTTCTGCTTATAAGGCAAACGCTGTGCCGTCTAAGCTATTGTTTGGATTTTCTGTTGAAATAAATACAAAAAAAGAAAAAAACAAATCCATGATTACAAGACTCATAAAAGAAAAGAATTAAAATGGGAAATACACTAACACTATTAAATAAAAAAAATACTTTGTTCCAATTTATTGAAATTTCACGGAATAGGAAATGACTCATCATTTCCCGAAGGGTTACTAAAATTAAGAAAAAAATGTTTATTGAAATTAAAAATTGTTTTTAAATTTAGTAAAATTTTAAAATGCAGAAACCACTATTAAAATTTGGACAATGATATTAAAACATCAGACAACATAAATCTAAATTGTAAAGAAGTCAACTTCAAATGCAAATTTTTACAACACCGGAATAAAAATCACTGATTTTGTTTCTCTTATTTTGCTACTTCTTTTTTCCGGGAAGTTCCAATTATAATAAATAAAAAAGCATTAACAATGCATTAATAAGGCTCTACCTTCTTCTACAGGATTTAGCTTGCTTAAAACTTTGGGTTCTGAAAAGATCTTTTACTGGACCGAAATACCTGTACCAACCTAGCTAAAAATCGTTAATTTGCTTTGGTTTTGTAAATATTCATTTAATTTTACATATTATTGTCAGTCGAACTTAAAAGATAAACACACTCAGAATATTATGAAGTATTCAGTTCTTCAAAGCAATATTTATTTTAACTTTTTTATATATTTGTTCAAAATGATTTACTGTTATTTACCGATTTTTTTCAATTTCATTTATTTTTTAATTTGTATGAAATTTTATACAAACTTATTCACAAAATTTAAATTTTGTTTGCTGTGTTACAAAAAAAAAATACTCAAAAATTAAATTGTTTGTTTATATACAAAACGATTTCAATTCGAATTACAGGAACTTCATAAATACACACAAACCTAAGGCCATTTATATTTTGCAGATTAAAAAACAAACGATAATATAAAAAATCGAAACAATTTCAAATAAATGAAGAAATATTTATTTTTACAGAATTTGTGGGTAAAATTTTAACATTTATTTTAAGTGAATAATCATTTGTTTTTTACTGATGTGTCAGTTGTTTAAACAACATTTAGAAATAAATAACAAAAATCATTTGATTTAAACGAAAAGTAAGTAGAACGGGTTTTTAATGAAATATAATTTCTCTGCAATTATATTTACTGTTACTTTAAGTTACAAACTATTTTAAGTACAATAATTACAAAAAAGCTAATTAAATTTGTATCTTAATGAATTATTTAATTGCGGTCAAATTAAAAAATCTGACGTTTTCTCAAGCATATTTGTACCAATTCACTAATATGTGCTGGTCCTATTTCACTAGTTCGGTGAAAAGGTAGAAAGGTCTATAGATATTTAGTTAACTTAAGTACCAAATGTTAAATGATTGTCAAAAATTCATTTTTGTAAAAATATCCTCAACTTTTGTCCTTATAATATTATTAAGAAAAAATTGACAATGATTTTATCCTTAACCCACTTTCAATAGAATATAGAAAGAAATTGTTAGAAATAAATTCAATTTATCAATATATAGAAAAACTATATATTTGTAAAGTAAGTAAATCATTTACCACATATGACACGATTTAATAATCACCTGAACTCAGATATATTTATTAGTTTTTGTAAAAGAATAGGGGAACAACAGACAGGAAAAAATTATACAAATTAAAAATAAAACGAATAATATTAAATTGTAATTTATTTTTACCGCAAAACAAACTTTCTTTACAAATACCATGCCACCGACCATCCATCTATCCATCCATTATGCACCATAAAAATGAGAGTAAGGATGACAGACAGCAATATTAATAAACCTGTTCCTTTTATGATACAAAAATGTCTCCCTTTTTTATTATTTATTCAAAACATTGTCGTTCTACAAAAGAACGAGAAAGAAACTAGTATAGATTTTATGCCATACATCTTTTATACCCATCTATCAATTTATTCATTACAATAAAATTATGTCGAATTTATATGCACCCCATCATCATCATCATCAACATTATTTTTGTTGTTGTAGTCATTACTAGGGCTAACAAAAGGATGCTACTACTTACACTTGCTTTACTCTCATTCAACCACTGTAAGGTCCTGCTGCTAAAGTTGTCTCATTTGGTTTTAGAAAAAAAAGTAAGAAAATCATTTTGTATGTTGAAAATCACCGCACAATAAAAATAATTGTAATGAAAGTACCAAGGAAGGCTGAAGGAAAGACGGACAAACGATTGGCTTATTATAATTATTGTATGCCCTGTTTTATACCCATGCCTGTGCAAAGAGAATAAGGGTAATTGTTCTGTATTTGATAACCAAATCAACCAAATAAATAAGTGAATGAATAAAGCGCTGTTCTTTTTGTGACCCAAAACATTTTTACAGCGTTCTTTGCAGCAGCAGCTAATGGAGTACAAAAATGTATTATACACTAAGAATATGCTATCATGCTGATTTTGCCATCATTTAACTTTTTCAAACACCGTAGAGGCCCAAACATTAAATCGGTGAAATTAAAATTTATCAATGTTAGTGGGTGGGTATATTTTCCATATTATCAGTTATTTCAAAGAGTTTATTTTACAAATAACATTTTTAAATTTAGACGGCTAATATAAAATATTGGTTCATCTGCCAAATTTTTGAGCATTTGCTTTTTTATGAAATTAAATAGAATTACATCAAGAAAATCATTAATCAATTTACACTGCAGATTTAATCTAGTAAATAGTGGATTTACAACACATTACATACAAGTTGGTACACATGTTGTATCGTCCTATTATCTATTGTTGTTTTTTTATATCATACAGGGTAAGGTTATAGGGAGTTAGTGCAGATGGTTGTAATTTACAAAATATTGGACTAAGATCCACCTTATAGTGTACATAGCGACACAGAATTTCTTACAGATTCTTGTAAACTTTTAATGAAATTTTCTACAAAACTTTTTTTTATTGGCTCAAGGACGAAACCTATAGAAACTAGTCCATATTTAGACTTACCTCTTACAGGAAGGTCCTATCTGAATTGGACTTGGTATATAGGCACAAAAAACCGTATACTCTAAAAAGATGTTTGTAAATTTAATACAATAAATGGGAAAAGTTTTATGTAATGTTTTGAACACACTTTCATATATAATACACACAAAAAGTATTTTTTAGACATAATGTGTTTACAATTAAAGTGTTTAATTCCTAAAATGAGTAGATATTCTTTTGTTAAATTAAAATTTTTTTAATTATACTAACTTAGAAAGGTGATTAATATTTTAACATTTAAAAATTGGAAATTGTTAAAAAAACATTTATACGTCCAAACAATAAAAAAACTGATATACAATTTTAAAATACATGCAACCAAATTGTTTCAACAAATTTTCAAGATATCAGCAGCCAATTGCACGTGGCGGATGAATCTCATCTTTATATCCGCAGAGGTTGATCTTTAAAACGGAGAAGGGGATACCAGTAATGTCGTACTAGGCACAAGCCCATGCGTTAAGTCATTTAAATTTTACTATGTGTATTATATGTGTGGGTGCTATTTGGCGAAATAAAATCTAAACTAAATACAGGTTTCCAAATATCTATGATATTTTAAAATATTTTCAAATATTTTTCAAAGAAATTTGAACCCTTCTGCCAATTTGTATTTAGTTTAAAATTTATTTATCCACCTCGCACAGGGCCTATATTTCTAACTTATTACTGTTAAATCATATATGTATATAATAAAGGGTAATTTTTTAAACGTTTGGGGTTTGAAAATTGAAAAAACACAGAAAATTGGCAAAATTGAATTTTATATTTATTTGGGGCGTTAAATTAATGCCTGCCATTTTTAAGATTATTTCATGTAAATGTTGCCCGTGGCTACGCCGTATGTTGTCCATCCGTGAGCTGCAATTTTGGCATACTTTTTCCAGCATTTCGGCCGGTATCTCACCAATGGCAGCTATAATGTTGTCTTTTCATCGTTATTGAAGAAGTACGGACCAATGCTGCTGCCGGCTTACAAACCGCACCAAAGAGTGAATCTTTCATGGTACATTGCAATGATTTTGAATTGCCTCTGGCTGCTTTCACACCAAATTCGGCAATTCTGTTTGTTGACGTACCCGTTGAGCCAAAAATGAGCTTCGTCGCTGAAGACAATTCTTCGATAGAAAAATGGATCTTCACTCAAAATTCCTAAGGACCATTCACCAAACAAACGACGAAGTCAAAAGCTACCTGGCTTAAGTTTTTGTAGCAGCTGTCTTTTTGATGGTTTCATAAAGAGGTCCTTATGTAAAATTAAAATTATGACGTAAATTATGACGACCACAAAATGGACGTAATTTACGAAACACATTTCTCACACAGCACGAATAAAAATCGGACCACATTTGGACCTAGTCCATATAAAAAACACCTTCCCTATATTTGCTGAAATGTATTAGGTTTGGGTACTTTCCTTGTCATTGGACATTGTTTTTAATCAGTTTTAAAACTATAGGCAAAAATTTATCTAAATTTGCCAAAAACGGAAGTTTTTAAATTTGGAAAAGTATCTGAGTAAATAGAAAACTTGTAGAAACTATTTTTTTTTGCTTTAAGCAAAGATTTGAAATTTCTATCTATAGATCAATTCCGAAATTATGGAAAATTCTGTTAAAATAAAATATGCACATTTTTGACTATACACTTATCGAGTATTACTGAGCGTATGATTGATATGGTTTAGTATTAATTAATACTGTAACATATTGTACATACGCCTAGTGGTACTTATAGTCATAGCTTTAGTATTTTTTTATAGATTTTCCCAAATTGTACATAGATTTCCTCGATGGGCCAAACAAACGATTATTTTTCTTCAAAATTTAAAACAATGTGCATTTTGGCAAATTTACAATTATTAAATACAGCACAATCTACTCGCACCGTACAGTATACCAATCAACCCAGAAATTTAAAGAAAATTGGCTGTATTCCCCTTGTTTTTGCTGAATAATTATATTTATTTAAATTTTTACTTGAAAAATACAAAGATTTTAAGTCCCGGTATCAAAACCATCATCGAAAAGCAGTTTTGTTTGGTATTCAAATGCACTTTTGAAATTTTGGCTTGCGATTTTTTAGCACTGTGCTCCTGGACAAATTTAAAAAGCGATATTTTTTGCAAATCTTATCAACACATTTCTGCTAACGTGTAGTACAATGAAATTGGTAGAACAAATTTGTAGCCGCTACTAAATTTTAGTAAACCTTTTGTAAATTGAAATTTGGAATCGGTTTGCTAAAATCAGTAAAAAAACTGTACTTAATATTATTAATATTAGTACAATCAAATTCGTATAAAAAAATTAGTAAGCGCTACTAAATTTAAGTATATTGCTGTAAACTCAATGAATTCTCAAATATAGCAAAATTTTAATTTTTAGAAATAAATTATCAAAATACTAAAATTAACACAGTTATTTTTAGATACATACACTTGTTGCTCTTTAAGCTGTTGAATATGCGTTACGAATTCGAATATACAAATTTATATTTTTTTTGATCAAGCAACATTTTTTTTTTCCAAAAAAAATTTTAGATAAAATTAAAAAAATCGAAGGCTTAAAAAATAGTTGAAACATAAACAAATTTATTATTTTGTTTTAATTTGTTAATTTTTGTTTTGAAAAATATTTTTTGTATTTTTTTTTTTTTTTTTGAATTTAAGGTAAAATTTGTATTGTTTTAGTGCTGATTTTTAGAACTAAAAAAGTTTTTATTGCTATTTTAAGTGGATGTCCTATTTTTGAACATGAGTCGGTTGTCTTCACTTCCGATCCCTTTTTTCAACCTATCTAAAATTTTAAGGCGGTTTAAGTTTGTATGTATAAGTTTTAATTATTAGAAATCACATTTCCTTCAATATCCACTTTTTAACCCTAGTAATTTCTTTTTTCCATAATGCTTTGACATAAGTAACTGAATAATAAATAACAGATTATACAGACGCCACCAAAACAACATGGCGGTCACAAGTCGCCAACATCTTCCCGTGACAATTGCAAAACCCTTACAAAGCTTTGTAATAGCCTTACATGACAAAATCAGTGCATTTTTTTAGCATTTAAGTCCCACAATTAAAAAAATTTGCAACAAAAAATATTTTGTATTTTGGAAAGATTAACAAATCCAGAAGACTACTTATTCACAATGGTATTTTCAGACTTTACAGAAAGGTTCCTTCCTTGCAAAATAAATTCATTTGTTTAAAATAGTATCATTTCCACATTTAAACTTAATATACAAAATCTGACGTTCTAAACAATATGGGTGAATATGAAACACATGGATTGAAACGGCCCTTCATCATTTCCATATCAATGAAATGTTTGTGTTGGAAAATACTTTAGAATAGTCAAGTTGTTTTAATATAAATTTTATTTGAAATTTTTATAATTCAACACGTTAAGATAAATAGAAACGTTAGCATTTTAATTTGTAATTCTGTTACTTTTGTGTATCATGTGAATATGTACTTTTCTGTGATATTAAGATAACAAAATTTCTTTGAAAAATTTTAAAATTTCTAAATTATTATATGAAAGCTTTAAGTTTTTTTCTGTTTTACGAATATGGCATTTCATTTGTATTTTTAAATATATAAAAATGACATTTGAAAAACATTTATTTGCTTAGAAAGAATTGTTTAAGGACACAAAAAAGGAAACCGTTCAGGAATGAGTATATTACTTGCAAAAAATTCTAGTTCAGAATCAATTATGTACTAGTTTATTAGAGCCAGATAACTAGTATGAGTTCTACTGCCTCTCCATACAAAACACTGTAGAATTTAACATGAAGATGACTTAGTTGTAGAACAAGATTGAAAATTAAAATTTAAGGGCGAAAAATGGGTAGCAAAACTGATACTAATGTGGCAATAGCATTGTGCCAGTCAGTTAAGACATGAATTATATAGATGAAAAGAAAAGGGACCGATTAAAATTAAAAATATTAAATAAATAAAATTTAGTGTTTATTTGCACAATAGGCTAATTATTATTATTAAAAACATATATAAAGAAAATTGAATATTGTGAAACATTCTCTACATAATCTCCATAAAACTAATACATAACTGGTTCAAAATTATTGTTTTAGGAAGACAACATGTAACCAAACTGCTGCTAATAAAACATTTACGAAACTATTCTTGTAATGATTTTTTGGTACCAGTACTGTACCAGCTAATTTGCACCTCAATTGAATTCACAATAAAAAAATTAAGTGTTTATATGTAAACTCAGATTTTATTATTAAAAATAAATGTAAACACAAAATAATTCCAAACTGGTATTTAAGTTTGGGAACAATGCAGAAAATGCGCAAAATGGCAAGACACCAAAGAAGTTTTGGTACTAAGTAATTGTCACGACGCAACATTAACAACTGTCACAAAAACATTGAAAACAGACGAAAAGATTGAAGTTAACTTTTCTGATCAAATGTCTGGCCTTTACGAATATGATCGAAAATCAAATATGTGGTGGAAAAAAACTTTTTATCTTTTGATAATGATGACATCCGTGAATTTCTGGGTCATTTAAAATAATCTCAATCGAAAATGGCATCTTTTCAAGTCGTTTTTAGTTACGTTAGCAGAGACATTGATCCAAGAAGGCCTAAAAACTACAGCCGTTCGTCGATCAGCACCACAAACTGCCAATCGCAAGCCAATGCGTCTTCCTGTTGAAGAAACTTCCCGACGTGCTTGTACCAACTGCATCGCTCAAATGAAATAAATAAATTTTATGTAAAAACAATTTTTTATAACCTTTCTATACTTTTCTTTTTCAATACATAACAAATCAACAAAATATGATATAATATTTATACTTCTTTTTGATTTAGTTTGTTTAAACGAATGGCTGGTACTTATTTGTACCACTTAACATCCCGAGTGGTAATGGTTTACCACCACTCTCCCAGCCCTCAAATTATTATTTTTCAGATTTTCATTCGCCGATACCTAATTTATTACTTAAATAACCTACTGCCACAAAAAATTTTATTACAGCATTGCTATTCGAATGTCGGGTCGAAAGGATTAAACATCTCTCATACAATATTTTTGTTAATACAAAAAAAATATATATTTTTAAAAAGACACCAACAATGGAATTTGTAAATACAAAAAAAAAAATTTACATTTTTTTGTAACTTCAATTTTTATTTGAAAAATAACATTATAAAAAGATTTTAAACAAAAAATTTTTAGAAATCGAATTTGAGTTTTAACAAATATTTTTAATTACTTAAAATTTTGTGATATTTTTTTTCTGTGTATTGTAAGTATCAAAATGTATTTTTGTTTATTAATTTTTCGCTCGTAATACAAAAGAACGAATTAAACATATTCCGTTAGTTTTAATGTAGAATTCTCAAATTAAAAAATATATTCCCAGTAAAACCAATAAAAGTATGTAGATGCCGTGAACCTTTTTATTCTCAATTGCTAATCTCCAATATAATGCTTTTAGAGACTTAAGAACGTTTAATACAGAAAAGACTTAATTCTTTCAAATATTTTTTATTGCTATATGTTTGATGGCTGCTGGAAAAACCCCCCGTACTGATATTTTCTTAATAAATCTAAATGCGCACAAAGTTTGTTTTTCGTGTCTTCGCAAGTATTTTGATTTATTTTATATTTATTTATGCAAAAAAAAAAAAAAAACAACAACGACAACAAAAGCACATTTAAAACTTTTTCCATTCATTCTCTACGATCCCACTCATTCGGTGGTATTCCCATGTTTTCAGTTGAATTTTAATAAGATTGATTTTATTACCGTAATAATATTAGTGGGTGATACTGTCACGTTGTGCGTGCATGTGTGTGTTTCATTTCCTAGTTGTTATTGTTATTTGCCAAAAGTGTCAAAGGGTTAATAAGTTGTCTTCCTGCTGTTTTAGAACTTCATTAGTAAACATTTCACGTGCCTCAATTGTTGTTTTATGTTCTACCAAAACTGTAAAATGTTTATTTCCTTTCTATAACTTAAAGATTTTCCTTGCGTTTTTATTTTATTTTACTTATTCATTTCGATTTGAAATGGTAAGATTGGTGTACCGTGTTTTTATGTGTAGGGGAAAGTAGTGTACCATGAAACGAATGTACATTGAAACGTTTTATTGGAATATTTTTAGCATTTTTCATAAAAATGTTCTTTTTAGAAGTTGTTAATTTAGCACTGCGCTCGAGCAAACCATTGTTTTGAGTTCAGTAGATAAAATGATGATAAAAAAAGGTGTTGTACTTTGAATTTTTTAAAAATTTGAATTGATTTTCAAAATAATTCAATAATATTATCAATTCGGAATAAAAAAGTACAAAGAGTTGGACATTTTTAAAATGCAATTAAGAGAATATAATTAAATTAGCTTATAGTATTGTTCAATTTCCAATTTATTTTTTAAAACACCACTTATGTGTATCTTGAAACGATTTGAATAATTAAGCCTATTAAAAATTTTGCCCACATTTTGGCATTATAGAACATTATTTTTCTACATTATACATACATATACATTTTTTTTCTACAAAATTTGCTTTGTCAAACAAACGCCAGTTTCGCGTATAACTCAAAATTAGAGTATTCAAATAACCGGCCTTGTGGAAAAACCGGTTTCGGTTTTCTTCGAAAAATAGAATTTAAAAAAGACCGGTTTCGGTTTCGGTTTTTGCAGAAAAAACCGGTCAACCGGTTTTTTTCGGTTTTTTTTAATTTGAATAAAAAGCTTATATAATTTGTTAACAAAACAAAAAAAAAAAAAGAAATTTAATGTATAAAGTAATAAAAATAAAGAAATACATTATTTAAAAAAAAAAATATTTTATTATATTTTTTTATTGTATTTCATTTCAACATTTTATTTATTGGTTTTAACATTTTTTAATATAATATCTTAAAAATTAATATTAAAAAACTATATTCATATCAAATAAATAGGGATCATTAAGTTTGTAAATTGGGTAACGTAACGTTTGACATTAAATAAGTTTTTTTAATATTGCATTTTAAATATGTAAAAAGAAAATCTATTTTTCACTTCTAAAATTATATTTTAGAAATAATATGCAATTTAAATGTTTCGTTTTAAGTCGATTTTTTTGTTTGCTTTTGATAAAGCTAGAAGTGGAAAATACTCTTTCACTAATAGTAGATGTTGGACAAATAGTCAAAAGACAATTATATAAATTTTCCAACTTTTCAGTTAATGAAATCATCATTAAATGATGAATGATTTTGTACAGTCTCTTTTTAGGATTTTTAATACTGTTTATTGTGTTATTTAGATCAGAAATTAAACTATTTGAATTTGGAATATCCAAAGTTAAGTCTTCATCGGAATATATCGGACTTACATCTAAATCTTCATAACCAAACGATTATAAAAGTGTTCGGAAAAAATAAAAGAGACCAAGTAACCCAGTTGGTGATGTAATTAAAAAAACCGGTTAACCGAACAAAAAAGACCGGTTTTCGGTTTTCTTCGAATTTACAAAATATTCGAAACCGATCGGTTTTTTAAAAAAAAGAAACCGGTTGGCCGGTTTTCGGTTTCGGTTTTTGAATACTCTACTCAAAATATTGCAATCGTTTTAAGGTATAGTAGATCTAAAAAGTGTACCTTGAACAAATATAAAGTTTTTGAAGAATCGATACTTTTTAAAAATTTAAAATCTTAGTAAACTTTATATTGCAGCATATTTGTGCTCCATTAGTGACAAGCATTTTAGCATTCTCAAAATACTTATATCTGTCTTTATTAGCGGAGTTACATACGTTTGAAATGCAAATGTTTCATGGTACAGCGCTTTCCCCTATATATAATGTTTATTTTATAGATCAATTAAATTTGTAATATGTAAATAAATACAATTTAATAAATTTATATCTTGAAAGCAACAAAATAATGATAAAAACAAGAATTTATTAGCATAAATTATTTTGGTTCTTTTCTTGCGCTTTTTCCGAAACTCTAATGTAAAAAAATTACAGCGCTTTGTAGAAAACATTTTAAAAATCTTCTAATTCAAAAAACGTTAGTAAAATCAGCAAAAAATGTTGCTGAGTCAGCAAAATTTTATCCAGACGAGTGCTTGCAGAAAAATTGCCAATGCCAGCAAAATAGTGTTGATGAAAACCAGCGAGTAGTTTTTAAGCAAAAAAAAAATATATGAGTTAAATTGAGCAATAGTTGTGCAAACACTTAGTTGATTGTAAATAAAAAAAATTCTTGCTATAAAATTTTTGCTGCATATTAGTGGACTGACAAAATTTGCAAAAAAGAATAAATTTTAGTTAATTTATTGGTTTTTTGTGATTCTGAAAATAATTTACAAACCTTATAAAATATAAAAATATTCAGAATTCCACTTTGTCGACATGATTCAATTGGAAATCTAAATATACATAAAAATAACTGTTATTAAAATAGAAACAAAATTATCTTAATTTCTTATATGCTGCATATTTGTTTTCTTTTTACTACCCATATAGAATATGGGATCACTATTTATAAATATTTGATTTATGAATACACCTTTTGATTTTATCTGTGATAAATTTAAAAATTTTATTTTGTCTATAATTGGTGTCGAGGGCCTAAAAAGCGTACTTTCACTGATTTTTTTAAATATGGGCCATTCCTGTGTGACGAACACTAACTTTGAGAGTTTCAGAGTGTTTTAGTAATTTTTAGCGAATTTTTCATAATAAAGCAAACAAAATCTAATACATAAAAGAAAGATGAATATAAGAGAATTCTAAAATAACTTATATGCAGTCCAAAAATTTTCAAAATCAAGTTTATACAAATAAAATAATATTAAAATATAGGGTCCGCCAAATAACTTTTTTTTTGAAAATGCTATAAAAAATAAACTACTGAATATTTTCTCTAATTTCTTTTTTTATTTGAAAGTACAATCCTTCCGGTTAATAATGGAAAAATTTCATTCAAATGGCTGCCTCGCTTGGCCATGCAGTAGCCTGCACGATCGGTACAATTTTTAAGCACATTATCGATTGTGTGCAGCTGTATTTCACCAATGGCTTCACGAATATTGTCCTTTAAAGCGTCAATTGTCTCTGGCTTGTCGGCGTAACACTTATTTTTAACGGCACCCCACAAATAATAGTCCAACGGTGTCAAATCGCAGCTCCGAGGTGGCCAAACGACATCAGCTCTGCGGCTGGTAATGCGATCTTCAAAAACAGGGCGCAAAACATCGAGTGTAGCTTCGGCTGTGTGGCACGTAGCGCTGTCCTGTTGAAACCAAATTGTTGCCAATATCCTCCTCTTCAATTTTTTTGAACAAAAATTCGTTCAACATGGCCCGATAACGATCGCCATTGACTGTAACGGCCAGCCGAGGCAGCCATTTGAATGAAATTATTTTCCATTATTAACCGGAAGGATTGTACTTTCAAATAAAAAAGAAATTTGAGAAAATATTCAGTAGTTTTTTTTTATAGCATTTTCAAAAAAAAAAGTTATTTGGCGGACCCTATATTTGTTTAAATTTACAATTTTCCTTTGAAGATTTTTATAAAAATTTCTTTTTCTGAATTTCTTTTATGGATTTTAACGGAAAGGTTAGCCACTATTATTTAGAGCTTAGCTCAGTCCTTACATTATCTTTTTTCTTATTTCAGAAAATTTTTAAATAAAAAAGGATTAGTGAAAAAACATCGAAAGTCAAAAAATCAAAAGCAAACATACAAAACTAAAATTATAAAAATGTATGTACATATATTTAAGAAGAGTTAACAAATTGTATTAAATGCAATCATTACAGTGTTGTTATTATGTTGTTTGAACTTGAATTAAACCGTGATTTAAGGATTGAATTAAAGTATATATGTATATTCTCACTGCAATGTTCTGCTTGAATTCCAGTGTCCGTTTTACTGGAATATGCTTTTGAATTAAAGTTTATAAAGTATAAATCAAGGCTTGAAATTGGAAAACATGACTTGAATAACACTTGATTTTAGCTTTAATTCCAATAAAAATGTTAATTGGGAAAAATTGAAATTAGAAGTTTTGAAATATAAGTCCCATTTTTTGGTAAAATTTTCACCTCATAAAACAAGTTGTGTTAAAAAAAAACTTTCGTTTAAGCACTAGATAATGTAATTTTAAATAAGTATTAAAATTTTTAACAATATCATTACTACCCACTTCAAAAACAGTTTCGAAAAAAACACAATTAAAGTTTTAAAAAATATATATGTATGTATATACATATATTTTTTAAATTTAATTGGTACATTTATAACAGAATGAAACAAAACTAAGGGGTATCAGTATTGAAAGCCGACAATTCGAAATTTAAGGACACCTTAAAATGTATGTATGTATGTATACAATTAAAAATATATACATACTTGAAAACAATCTTTGTATCTTTAACTGATTAGAAGGGCATCGACGAACGGAAGGAAGGATAATAATAAGAAATAAAACATATTTACATGCAGACATTTTATATAAAACGCCATTCTCAGATATAAATACAAGAGTATATACAGCTGTTACTCAAAATATTAGAATCGGTAGCGTTTTCATACCGATATACGAGGGTGGGCCAATCAGTCCGTTACTTTTGAATGAAACACATTTTTTTTTTTTTTGCAAAAAAGAAAAAATTATTTTTCAACATAATCTCCTTTTAGCTGAATACTATTAGTCCAACATTTTTCCAATTTGTGTATCCCTTCCAAAAAAAAAATAGGATTTTTCGAGGTCCATAAAATAGGCATTTGTTTGATCAATAATTCCATCGATGGAGCTAAATCTCTTTCCACCAAACCACTTCTTTAGGTTTGGAAATAGTCACTGGGTGCTAAATCCGGAGAATAAGGCGAATGAGAGGGCGATTCGTAGTCTACTTCATGGATTTTTGCCATGGGAACTAAGCTGTCACATGATTCCGTTGGTGGTCGATTGTGAGCAAACGCGGTAGCTATCTTGCGGAAAGCTTTCTCATACCCAAGTGATCGTTCAAAATTGAAACCACTGAGCCATGTGAGATGCCTATGTCTTCCACAATTTATCGCACATTCAATTTCCGATCGGCCAACACCATATCGTGAATTTTTTCAACTGTTTTGGGTGTAAAGACCTCAACTGGGTGTCCAGAACATTCTGCATCTTCCGTGCTTGTAAGGCCACAACGAAAGTCAGTAAACCACTTTTTTACCACTTTTTTACCAGAGTGCAGAGTCCCCAAAGTAGTTATCAAAGAAAGGAAAAATTAGTAATAAAAACACTACAATGTTGAATAGGAAGTTGCAAAATTAATTATTTAAATTTTGTTTAAAAAAATATATCATTAAATTCTTTTTCATGCGAAAAATTCGAAATGATAATCGTAATAAAATCAAAATGTCACTTTTTCATTAAAAAATAAGAGTGTTGTATATTAATTTTGGATAACAACAAATTGTTAACAAACTCTTTATCGTGAAAAATCATACTTTTTTATATGGGAATAAGTGTAATAGTTTTTCACTTGAAATCCGAACAACTTACTGTGCTTAGAAAGGAAATGGTCTAAAACTTTTATATTAAAAACAAAATTAGTTTAACCAAAAATATATGGCAAAGTCGTTAAATTACACTCAAAAAAATGCTTGTAAAATTACTATTATAAAATGGGCAAAGTTTTATGTAATATTACGAAAATTCGGTAAATATAAACACCAAATGCGTAAAACTTTTTTGTGCACACTTTCATACACAATAACACAGTGCAACACATAAATTGGTTCCTCTTTCGTACCCGGTTTTTTTTGAAGTATATATCGAAACTAAAAAAAACCTGCAAAGGACTTGGCCAGATTACATCGAATTTTTTTTTATGGACACCCTAAGTTTTTGTACCCAAACACGATTTTTTTAAAAAAGGGAAATTTTTTTGGAATCCATATATCATAAACCGTTCGGAATTTTGTTTTTATGTCTTTGGCAAAGTTGTAGATCCAAACCAAAGCAAAAAAATTCTCATATGGACCGACCCAAAAAAATTGCATCCACTGCATCAAAATTGCAAAAAATTGGGAAAAAATGCTATTTTTAACGGCTGGACCGTTTTTGCTCATTTTCAACACTAAGCTGCTCGAGAAGATGTATATTAATCTAGGCAATGTATATTAATCTTGTGCCTTCGTGCCGTGACCGCCATCTTAACAGACAGACAGGCAGACGGACCAAGGACCCTATAAACCAGGATGAACAAACTACCAAATTTTTAG
Source organism: Eustalomyia histrio (assembly GCA_949748255.1). NCBI lineage: Eukaryota > Metazoa > Arthropoda > Insecta > Diptera > Anthomyiidae > Eustalomyia > Eustalomyia histrio. Next base: position 132,137,700 of record OX456523.1, read on the forward strand.
CCACCCATGATGCCAAATGGTGCGACTAAAAAAAAATTCTTAGTCGAGCCCACGAAATTCTTAGCCGATTTACAGAAAAACTTAGCCCCTAGCAAGGGTTCTAGCGCATGAACAGTGATAATGATGTGAATGTATACATGTTTGAATTGGTACAACCCTTGCTAGAGGCTAACTTTTCGGCTAAGAATTTCGTGGTCTCGACTAAGAATTTTTTCGTAGTCGCACCATTTGGCATCATGGGTGGCTAAAAATTTGGTAGTTTGTTCATCCTGGTTTATAGGGTCCTTGGACGGACATCGCTAGATCGGCTTAAAATTTCACAAGGGTCAGGAACATATATACTTTATGGGGTCTGAAACCTATATTTCGACATGTTACAAACGGAATGACAAACTGATATATACCTTCACCATATATGGTGGAAGGTATAATTATGCACATCGTGGACATACTATATGATATTCCAATCAGAGCTGTTCTGGAAAACAAATTCACATAAAATTACTCGTTTTCATATAAAATTAAATGTTTTTGTTGTTTAAAACCACATGATTTTATGTGGATTCTTTTTTCAGATTCGTTTTCTAGAACTCGAGGTAGAAAATATAACCGTAAAATAAAAAATATTGTCGTACCTAAACTTTTGGATAACAGCTGTGGGAACATACATATTTATATACTAGCAAAATATATGGAATGGAAAAATAAAATGTGCATGCATACAACAAGATAAGAGCAGAAAAGATTTATTACCCGAGGCAATGAGTAAAGAAAGACAAGTTTTTATTAGGAAAATAAGAAAGGCACAGTGAAAAAAAGTTATAGAGGAAAATTATCCCAACCTTTATACTCCGATTATGATGAGAAAAATCTTAGATCGAGTTGTCTCGGTTTTTGAGCTATCTCGAAATTTTGATGGTCGGAAACAGGGTAAAATGGGAATTTTTAGTTTTTTTAGCTTTTGAATGTATATAACCCTACTTGGGTTTTTTCACTGGCATTAAAATTTCATTAGCATTAGTTGAATAATAATATAGCCAAAAAAAATTCATAGCCATTTATTGCACGCAAAGAAAAAACATGGTTGGGTCAATAATATTCGAAGAGCATCATATATTTTTGGGTTTATGGTTGTGCCAACCAAAGTCGTACTATATTATGGTTATCATATTATGATAATAAAATAAACGTATTTTCACCATAATATGCTCCCTACAGTTATATTATGATTCAAAAATTACCATATTATGGTTCCAATAAACATGTAATATTGAATTTGTCATAATATGATCGCGCGTAATCATAGTATGCTCATAATGTAATCATATTATGGTCCCTCAGAACTATATTGTGGTTCCTGGATTATCATTATAAAATCCATAACATAAGAAAATTTCTTAAAGGAAAATTTCTTAGAAACTAAGAAAAAGCTCTTTAAATTTAGAAATGTTTTTTCTAAAAAATTAATCTTAATTATTGTTAAGGAAAAATCATAGATTCTAAGAACTTTTCTTTCAAGAAAACTGATTCTGTGGACTTTTTTTAAGAAAAATACTTAAAACTTTTTTATATTCTAATGACTTTTTTAATAAAAAAAATCTTAAGACATTTTTAACATTTTAAAGAAAGTTTTTAGAAATTTTTCTTTAAGAAAAAGTCTTTAGAATCTAAGAATATTTCTACTAGAAAAAGTCTAAGTATTTTTTCAGAATCTGTGAATTTTTCCTTCAAAGAAAGGCCTTAGAATCTAAGTTTGTTTGGAATATATGAACTTTTATCTAAGAAACAGTTTGGAGAATCTGAAAATGTTAGTTTAAGGAAAAGTCCATAGAATCTAAAAATATTTTTATCAGATATTTTGAGAACTTTTTACAAGAAATGTATTAACAAACATATTTAAAAAAAAAATCTTAATGTTTTTATTTAAAAGAATTGAAAAATATAAAATCAATATAATCTTTTTGACAATGAATTGATTAGTGTAAATAATATTATATGTATAAGGATTTTCCGAAAACCCCTTTAAAAAAAATCTTCTAAAGCTAAAAAAATTAACTGGATATTAGAGGGTCAATTGATGAAATATTTTAATGACATGTTTTAATGACAATATTATGACTGTAAATGTTAAAGTCATGTTTTATTTGATGCATAATTGTTTATTGATTGTTGTCAGCATTATATCGTTGCATGGTTATCATATTTTTTTCATAGTCAGAATTTGTTTTACCATGATATAAAATAGAAGGTGCCATTCATAAAATAGTAAAATATTTACTAAATAATGATGGTAGCGACCATGTTGATGGTTGGAAACCCAATAACTTGGTTGTGACAACCATAGCAAATTGCAGTAAGCACAATATAGTAGCAGTGATCATATTGCAACCATGTTTTTCTCTGCGTGTGGTAATGAAATTTTTTGGAATTTGCATTTGTCCTACTAATGCTTATGAAATCGTACTAATGCCTTAAAAACTATTTACAATTGATCAAAAAAGCATTTGTTTATAAAAATGGGGGATGTTTAAACTTCTTTACATATGCTGTTCATTGGATCCCTCGGGATCTTTCCCGGACCTGGCCTATTTGTATTATCGCATAATATTATGCCACTAGTTTTTAAGGTATTCGCCATTTTGTAAAATAGCAGGTATCTCAAAAACTAAGCGAAAAGAGTATCAATACATATAATTAGTTCCATGTTTGTTATAAATTAAAGGAACCATATGCAAGTGTGGTATCATTGGTAAGGGAATTTTGAGGGCTTTTTAGTAGTTAATTTTTTCGCTTTTCTAAATTTGCTGTTGTCACTTAAAGCGTTTGCAAATTTTACAGAACAAATGCTTTAAACTAATAAACATTGGATATTAGTTTAAAGCTAATATTCATACCTCCTTCAATATGATACTGAATATGAGAAAATATTAGAATTTATCACAAGACTTAATAATAAGTATTTTGATAAAATTTAAAATTATTCTTATCCATTAATAACTATTTGAAACTATTTGAAAATTACCAAATTGAAAGTAATATGTTTATAGAGTCCTATAAACTATAATAGCCTTCCTATAAACATAAAACTTTTCTAATAATATTTGATTTTTTATACACTTATATTAACCCTCTAATGCTCTTTCTTCAGATATCGATAATATTTCCACAATATATTTGGCATGTGATCGACATTTCAACACACAGACGGGCAGACAAATAGACAGGCAGATAGATAGACAGAAATACGTTCATACATTTCTGTTTTCTATCACGTATCCAAATTTCGTCAAAATAGGGGTGTATAGGTTGGGGTACTTTCTTTGTTAGAACAACACCAATGAAAATGTATAACAACAGCATTAATAATGATGATGACGAACAAACGAAAAGGCAACCTATGTTACTGACAAAAAAAATACAAAACAAAAATAATGACGATGATGAGAAAGTTTAGGGTTGATTCACATTTCTTAAAGGAGTTTGTTACCATAAGACTGACAAGAAAGCTACTCAAAAGGGTTCTCCCTATTCCTAATGGAATTCAATGTGATAGATTGAAAACATTTAGCTTTTAGGGTTAAAAATGACTAAATTTCAATGTATGAAATTTAAAATTTTTCGTGCGCACCGCTATAGTACTCAGAAATTTGTTTTATAACCATATTAGCTGTCTTTCTCTTAGGGTTGTTACATATTTGAAATTTTCTAAATACAGGCGAAAAATGTTCGGGAAAAGTCGCCTAAAAGTTGAACTGTTATCAACATCGAAAAGTGCCCAAATACCTCCTTTATAAAATTAAAGAGGCATGGTGATTGTTGATATCAAAATTCAGTTGTATTAAACGAATTTTTTTATGAAAACCAATATTCAGTTTTACCAATCGATTTTAGCTGTGATAACCGAATTTCAATTGGAAATGATGCAAAATTTTTCTGTGTGTGTTTATATAAATTTAAATTTGCCTATACGGAAATAGTTTTTTTTATTACATAAAAGTTGGACATGCTCAGACATGTTTCAAAAAACCATCATTTGAAATCCAATTTGTATGCACTTTCTTAAATTCATTTGAAATAAACTAATACAATTAAAATATCTTACCTCCTGAACGTGAGATTGGGCCGCCAAAATAAATAAAAACACGTTTCTCTTAATTTTTTTTTCCTCTATCACATAACCGAATTTCATTAGATCGGAGGGAACCCATCGGAATACTCTCCTTGTAAGTGGAAGTAAAAGTCGCACATCTTTAATATGAGACCATGTTGTAACACAGAATATGGACTTCATGCAATCCATTTTGTGTTTCTCAGTCAAATTTCTAAAACATAACGTTAACATTATTGCTTTGTTACTCGTAGTGGAACTGTGTTACTTCTGTAAATAATTGATACCCAGCAAAAACAGATCTTACCAAATAATGAGTCAAGTAATCTAAACTCCAAAGTTTTCACGTATTACCCTTTATATTACAAGTCTACCTTTTTTTATATGGAATGTTCCAAAAGGTAAGATGTTATGCTTACGTGAAATCTTTCGAAAAAATAAATAATAATGGTTACTAATAATCAATTATTATTTATGTTTCCGTAAGAAATAGAGTAACACATTATTTTTTAACTTCTGGTTACCAATTATAATTTAACTTTGAAATATATAAATTGACACTTTTTTAACCGATTTTAACCACTTGGAGCAAAATGGCCTCGGAGCCAATAGGATCATCACGAATTTATATAAAAATATATATATTTGCACAATATTTGGAACACATTTTCTCGAATCCTATTCGACACCACAGGGGATCAAAATTTTTGTGGGACATAGTCCCATTTATTACAGGATACTGATAAAATTTGGGACGTATGTATTCCATGGATCGTCAAAGTTCAAAAAGAGGAAGTTTTTTCTCTGTTTAAAACATTTTTTGTTCGCATTGAAATTCAAGTAATTTTTATAGATTTTTCCCCTATTCCAAATTTGGTTTTCAAAATTTTCTATCTCTTTACAATTTTGAAAAATTGTATATTGGATATTTCGGAACTATAGTTAAAACTCGATTTCTTAAAATTTTTTAAAATTTTTTTCATGTTCGTGATCTGATTAGAAAATTAATTGTTTAAGATGTGGCCATAACACAAAGAAGTTAAAATAAATTAATTCAACACTACTCTAAACTTATTTGTAGACTTTTTCTGTTCACTTACAAGTAGTGTTTCCAATTCGGTTAATCGATTAAGCGATTCCTCGATTAATCGCCTCTATTTCGGTTAACGTCAAATGAAATAATTTAAAACTTAAATAATAATTTGACCCAATAATTATTTTTTTTCGTAATATTTTCTTTAAAATTCGAAATTTTGTAACTCTGGATGAAAAATTAAAAAGAAAATCTGTGGAAAGAAACACTAACTCAAATACAATGAATTTTTTTTTAACTTTAAGAGGCAACAAAAAGTATGTGCTACATAGCTTTAGGATATGCTATGGACAGTTTAAAATTTTTATTTTAATTCTTTTAAAAATTATAATTAATATAAATTATATTTTTAAGTCATTCACTACAGGGTTGAATTTGTGTCAAATGAATGTCATATAATTTTTTAAATCCGTAGGAATTCTTCAGCTAACAGAGACTAGTTCCAGAAATGATTCTAGGAGCAATGTAACAGAATACTCTTGAAATTATTTAAAACAAATATCATCGACAGAAAAACATATTATAAAGAACAAGAAGTTTTTACACAAGTAGTTGTTTTGAACAGAAAATTAAGCTGTTGAATTATTGCGCTAGATTATGAGAAATAATTAATTTTTAAAAACCCGATTTTTTTTAATAGACAGAGCTTGAATGCACTCTGAAAACAGATTCGTGCCGACAACCGAATTTGTTGCCAATCGAATGCTTCAGTGGCAGCAACAGAATTGTTCAGATGCAACTACCGAATTGTTATTGAGGCAACCGAAATACTGTTGCCACAGTCAACTATCTCTTGTCTCAATTGGTTGTTTTTCCGCAAGTTTTTCCGATTGATCAACGCGAATACCCTATTATTCAATTTTCGTTATTTTTCGATTAATGCTCTAACCGGTTAACCGGCAGGGAACACTACTTTCATGTTAATTTGCTTTATTAAACTCTTTTAATTCATTGATTAATAAAATACATTTTAATAAATTAAATTATTTAACTATTTACATTGACTAAATATTATTTATATTAACATAAAAGGTAAGCCATTACAGGTAACTTATTATTATTTAATTCAAAATAATAAAATATGTAGCATATTATAAATAATACTGTATTTTTATTTTGAAAATAATACATTACAAAGTAATGATATGTTATTACAATGTTTTTGCTGGGTATATAAAGTAAAAAGATGTTCCTACGAGTAATTTATAAAATAACAAAGATTTTGTTTTTATCAAAATAACAAAATATATATTTTTCTTGGAGCTGCTACTATTGTAGATAAATACTGTGAGGGTGGGGATTTTTTAATTGTAGTTCATATATTTTTTTACTTTTTGTTGTTTTTGCCTTTTGCTTGTATGCTTTGTTCTCAGCATGATTAACAATAATTAGACTTGGCATTAATTACGCCAAAAAGTTAATTATATACATTACTAATGAATAACACTGACACAAACATGTACTATAATATATATTTATGTTGTAAAAATGTTTATAATGATAAATTTATATTTCTTGTGAAAGTTATAAATAAAGGGATATACAAATTACATGGAGAAAAAGAAAGAGAGGGAGAGCGAGAGAAAGAGAGAAATTATAATTAATGTTCATGAAGTTATGCTTTATTTAGTTTTGCTTACTAATAAAAGTAATAAGCGAAGCTTAATGCTTAACAATAGTTATGAATGTCAAATTTTTATAGAGTTAATAATGGTTACTGTGTAACTACACTCAGAATATTAGTTAACTGTTTGTAGTTTAATAAAAAAGTTTTCCGTTCCATTTAAAAATAAAGGAACATACATTTATTTTTTAAAAAAATATGTATCTATATTAACTTTTTTATACATTTATTCGAAATAATTTACTATCATTTACCATATTTTTTCAGTTTCATTTATTTTTTTCATTTGTTTGAAATTTAATAAAAATTTACCCACAAAACGGAAACTTGTGGTTTATTTGTGTCCGTAACAGTTATTACAAAATTAAATTTTGTTTGCTGTCTGTTTCAAAAAAAAATAATCAAAAAATTTCAATTTGTTTTTTTATTTAAATTGGTTGTATATAATTCAAATTTTTTATTACAAATTACAGGAACATCATAAACACACAAACATATACAAACATTTTCATACAAAAAGTGTTTATAGCTTCATATGCATACATACATTTTGTATTGTACGAGTATACTAAAAACAAAAAATACAAATACGGAAATAATTTTAAATAAATGAAAAAAACATTCATTTTTTAAGGATTGGTAGGTAAAATTTTGACATTTATTTTAACTGATTATATGATTTCTTTCTTACGGATGTGACAGTTGATTAATCAACATTTAAAAATAAATAACAAATGGCATTTAATTTAAATGAAAGTTAAGTTGGCCGATTTTTAAATAATATATCATTTCTTTTAAATGATATTTTCAGTTATTTTAACTTACAAGCTTTTTTAAGTGCATTGTTACGTAAAGATAAGTTAAAAAACATAAAATTTTAAGTCTTAAAACTAAAAAGAAAAAATTAAAATTGTGTCTAAATTACTAATAATAAAATTCTCTTCTATCGCTTTTGTATTGAATGTCATAAGTCCGCTAAGTAAGACCATTTTGTACCGAGAATACATTTTAAATTAATAAAAATCACCCAATAATACATAAATTTACACCCAAAAAAAGATTGGTTGCAATTCGATCAAAACCATTTACATTTATTTGTAAGGGTTGTATTTAATTTGGAATAACCCATAATCCATTAGTTTACCAAAAATATGACATTGGGTGTTAAAAAGAGGGAAAAGGAACATAGGAAGGATACTTTTATCCAATTATTGGTATTTCCAATCAACTTTACGAATAAAATTCGTTTAGAAATTTCGAACAGTAGAAAAAACCATTTATTTAGTGAATGTACTAGAAAATTAGTACAATCTATCAAATTTACATGTTAAAAAATTGTCGATATTTGAAAGTAATAACTACAAATGCGGTTTTCTTGATCAAATACATCATTAAATAAGGGTTTCACTTGAACCAACCGAATTGTGGATTGTATTGATTATAGAAGCCACTGAAGATAGGTATTTGTAAATGAGTTTTCTGTTAAATTTATTTTCCTAAAAAATTATTTAAATTTAACATTAGTCATCAAAATGTATAAGTGTTTGTGGGCTAGTGGGTAGAGAGCTAGCCTAGTACTCCTAATTTACGAGTTTAAACCCCGGCAAATGCAAACATTTAAAAAATATATGTATTTTTTTTTATTAAAATAAAATATTCAAACGTTTATATTACAAATATATCTAAGAAAATTAAATTAAATTGTAGTGCAGTAAGGAAGAGTGCGAATTATGAATCTGGAAGCCTATGTTCGATAAAATTTTGTGGAACGTAGTAATATTTATGTGGAATATAAATATCAAATTAGACAACTGAATATTGAATTTGACAACTAAAAATATAATTTAATACGAAGATAGTTGTCGTAACCGCCAAAATTCGATTGGCAACGAATTCGGAGGCCACAACTGATATTGTTTTCTGGGTGTACCAATCTAATTTTTAAAATTAAACAGCAAAAAATCTTTTTTAATAAAACAATAAATTTATATTCAATTAAATATTCAACCAGAGACCCAAGGTTCAAATACCGGAGTGTTCACATATTACAAAATAAATAATTATACACCCAGATAAAATATTGGTTGCAATTCGATCAAATCAATTAACATTTATTTGTGTGGATTTAATTTTATTTGGAATAACCTAAAATCCATTAATTAAGCAAAAATGTTATATTAGGAATTTAAAAAAGGGAAAAGAAACTAAAAATCAATCCTATCTATCAATTATTGGTATTTCCAATCATCTTTTAAAATTAAATTCGTTTAGAATTTGTGTGCGGTGGAAGCAACCATTTATTTAGTGAATATATTAAAAATTTGGTACAATCTATCAAATTTATTGAAAAAATTGTCGATATTCAAAAGTGGTAACTACAAGTACGGTTATTCTGATCAAATATATGATTTAATTAGGGTTTCAGTAGAAGCAACCGAATTGTGGATTGTATTGATAATTGACGTCACTATTGATTGGTATTGATAAACAAATTTTATACTAATATTTATATTCCTAATAAATTGTTTGAATTCTAAATTAGCCATCAAAATTTATAAGTGTTTGTGGTGTAGTAGGTAGATAGCTAGCACAGTGCTCAGAGTTTCCGAGTTCAAATCTCGGAAAAAGCAAACATTTGAAAAATATCTTTTTAATTAAAATAAAATATTCAAATGTTTAAATGACAAATATATAAAAAAAAAATTAAATTAGTTTTGGTGCAGTAAGCAAGAGTGTGAATTATGAACCTGATTTCCCAGGTTCGATACCGGAAAAATCTAAAATAAAATTTTTCTTAAAATATAATTTTGGAATATCAATATTAAATTGTACAACTGAATATTGGTTGTGACAACTAAAAGTATAATTTGGTATGAAAAGGAATCAAACAGTTGTCGTAACCGCCAGAGTTCGATTGGCAACAAATTCAATAAATTCAAACAAATTCATACATTACCTTTGGGCTCTTTACCTGTAAAGTTTAGCAGTGAAGTAATGTGGGATGAGTAGTTTAAAGATAAAATTTTGATTTTTTGGTAAGAGCAATACCACAGCTATTAGTGATCAGTTTGCATAGAACTTTTTCACTGAAATCAGTGCTTAGGTACCTAATGTGTAATCGAACAAATTAAGTGCATTTTATTGTTTTCTCAATTTTTATTGGAAATTAAAATTATTTTGTAAACAAAATTTCCTCCATTACTAAATATGTTCACTGAAGTCTTCTATTGCATTTACTTTTAACAAAAAGAGAACACTTTTTGGAACATACTTTTTTAAGTTGTCAAAACTGCTTCTGCAATCTGGTTTAATAAATTATAAGAAACACGAAAATCTGTTAAAACTTATTTTTTAATATTACATCAAACTTTTTAGAATTTGAAGCTGTATAGATTAATACCCAGCAAAAACATTGTATCAACTACTTACCAGGCTATTTACTTGCTTAATTACTTTTGTTCGCGATGTCCAAAATGTAATGGGTACTCTAGACCTGCCCTTATTTTTCAAAATGGCGGCGCATGGGAGAGTAGGGTCCATTTTATGCCACTATGCTCCATGTAAAATTTGGGCTCGATTTGACGACTCTAAGTGGACCCAAAATTGAGTTGAATAATAAGACAAGGTTTTATTATAAGACATTAGGAACTTTCCAAAAACTCCCGCGACAAACCGAACCGCACAAAGAAACTGTTAGTCTTGTTTGAAATGAAGTCGCTCAAGCTATGGTTCGCGAATGTTTGCGGTTTTGAAACGGCCAGATTTTGATCCACTTCAATAATAGGCTCATCGTATGCAAGGCGCTCAACCATTTTTCTTTTCTGTTCAAGAGAAAGATTCGAGTCAAAGAAAGCCAAAGCCATTGGTTCTGCTGATAAATACCACATGTGGTTACTCATCTTCTTCAATATGGCAGCAGAAACTGGAGCATTAATTTGAGCGTATTCAATGGAATCTTGTATGAAATTAAAATCCTGGTTTGGAGCACTTATCGATTTGTACAACCAATCCATGCACGAATGTAGATTCGCGCCAAGAAAATGCACACGTCGCGCAATCCACTTATTAATACTTAGCTATTTAGGGGAAGAGACGAATGACTTATAAGTACTTATATCGCTAACTATAAATAATACTAAATTACGTTTTCTACGAATTCGGTCTGGATAACTTCTGCTACATTCCGGCGGTTTTCTCGACGATATCGATTAATCGTTGTTCGGTTAATAGCCAGTTCGTCTACAGAATAATTCAATGCATCGGGGCAGGCTATCAACACATGAGCTGCCATTGGATCGGTTAGCTTGGCGTGGTCAAGCGCAGAAGCAAGTCGTGGCGTTAAAAAATTTCTACGCCCTCTCTTCTGTACACTTTTGTGCGGTTCAACGATGTCACCAGTTTCGGCATCGGCAGTGCTCTCCTCAATCGCTTCACCCACGTCTTCAGCTTTTTCATCACTTCCTTCCATAACCTCAACCTCACCTTCATCACTCGATTCTGTATATTGGCCGGCTGCAAAAAGTTTAAAATGTGTTATGTATTACATAAATCAATAAGATAGAAAATGACATAAAGCCAAATACGAACCACTATCTTTCGACTTGGACATTTATTCAAATTTCCGCTTTTTCCTTTCGTTCCGATGCTCTTTTTTCTCGCAGAAATAAAACCATATCGCAGCCAATCATGCATCCCAGGCGTCCTGGTTGTCGTTGTCGAATGGTTTTTAGGGCATCTGCAGTCGCAATATCAAACAAATTGTCCAGATCGTTGGTAAATGCAAGCTCCTTTTTTTTCCAAGCCACAGATCTCTTGCTAGCGGGCACTTTTTGTATATCTTTCCACGTATTGTACAATTTCAACAATTTCTCCGCGCATCTTGTTCCGTATCGTGTTGGAATTCGTGCTTGTTGCCAGAAAATATACACTGCATCGAGCGTTAATTTTGCAATTTCCTTTGCGTTGAGTTTCACAAAACGCATGTTATGAAAGAAGACCTGTAGGACTTACCTATTTGACGGCAGTTTGACACCGGTTATCTGATGCGCTGTTCTGCCCACTAAGTCTATGTTGTAGAGCAATTGAACGGTTTGACGCGTTTTTACCGAGGAAATGGCTGATGCAGAAGCCGATGCAGGTTTTGATGTTGATGGTTTTGACATTATAATTGTAACAACCTATAAACTCACCCAAAATAATAACAATTATAATTTAGTTTACAACAATTAACTTTGGTACTTTATTATTTTGGTTGACTTCTTTAGCACAATTAAGAAACATAGTGGTTGGCTGTTCTCATACGACTGACTCAAAACGTCTACTCATTCGTTTGACAGTTGTTCTCTCGTTCTAGGCCTGGTTGTGTGTGTGTGTGTCTCGACACGGGTTGCCACAATAATTAAATCAGATCGCGGTATTTGGCAGGAAAATGTAATAACTAATTCAGAAGTAAGCAGCAACGCAGTTATGCTAAATAACAATGCCACGAGAGATGTGCGCGTGACGTGATTTTTCCGCGTCACGCGAAAACTGTTACCAAAATTGAGTTTTTTCCAAAAATTCCGAATAAAGTTCCTAATTTCTTATAATAAAATCTTGTCTTATTATTCAACTCAATTTTGGGTCCACTTGGAGTCGTCAGATCGAGCCCAAATTTTACATGGAGCATTGTGGCATAAAATGGAAACTTTTTGGACCCTACTCTCCTATGCGCCGCCATTTTGAAAAATATTCATAGAAATAAGGGCAGGGTTAGGGTACTCATTATATTTTGGCTGTTTGTAAGCGAGAGGGTAATGACCACCCATTACCTTATGTTTTTTGTAAGTGAAAAGATAATGACCACTCATTACTTTTGGGACATCGCGAACAAAAGTAATTAAGGGAGTAAATAGCCTGCTAAGTAGTTGATACCATGTTTTTGCTGTGATAATATACATACATATACATACGTAATACTGAATGTACACTATGCCCGAAATCTCTTTTAATCCTAGAGAAAATCTAATTCATAAATGGATTTATAACCAGATTTCCCGTACAAAGAAATCCAGTTTCATAATTATGTTTGCACAGAAGTCAGAAAAAAAAAATATTGTGAAAATCTAGCATCACCTGTTAACCAATAACAAATTTTAATTATTTAAGAAAACTTTACAATATGAGTTGTATATCCAATAAAATTGCGTTCTTAATTGAAAGTAAAATTAAAAACTGTACCCAGTTTCTTTTTTTTGCTTTCGGCGAAGAAAATCTTCGCAAACAACTTTGGCATAGTGCCTGGTTTATCTACCA